>VZTA01029704.1:51804-88030 GCA_013398855.1 Mohoua ochrocephala
CAGCGGCGACGGCCGGGCCTTGCGGCTGCCCCGCCGCCGCCTCCATCGCCCGGCGTGGTTGCCATGGCGAGGGGCTCCCGCCACCGCCCCCCGCCGTCCGGTGGGCGCTTTTTGAACTTCCCCTTCCAGCCCGAGGTCAGCCCCGACTTCCCATGGAAACGGGCTGCCGGTGGCTGGGAGATTCCGCGGACAGCGAGACTGACGCCGAAGCCTGCAGCGACGCTGACCCGCAATCTATGGCCGGCCGCCCCGCCGCCTGGCTCAGGGAGCCCCCGGCGACAGCACCCTCCGACTGCCCGAGGGTGCCGCACCTTGTTACCGCCCTAAAAGCTGAAAACTTGTATCAGGTACAGCATTAGTGCTTCAGACACAGCGAAATGATCTCACCTTTAGCATCTCGTTCTCAGTAACTCCCAAACGCTTGCGTTTACGCAGCCCTCACACCTGGCATGACTGGGGGAGGCAAGAGAGTTAAAAGCTTCAAACGCCGCTATTTTAACTGCATGACAAAAGAGCAATGAAATTTAATACAGCCGGATGCCACAGGCGCACATCTTTCTCCTAATTGGATAGCACGGTGAGAGTTGCCCTCTTACATGACCAGAGAAGCTCCTTGTTATCAGGTTTCCAGCCCTCCTCACTCGCAGAAGGTAGCAGTGAAAATGAAGAGCTTGCTGACACTCTGTTAGACGTGCTGATCACTCATGCATAAATCAAATTCCAAATGTGTTCATAAACAAATCTGTCCCCAAGAAAATCTCTTCCTCCTTAACTTCTGTCAGAAGATACAAGTCAGGGTGGTAATTGCACGATGGGCAATGGTTACAATACACGCACGAAAGTACTGAAAATTGTCTAAGATTAAATATACATGAAGGACAGACTAAATATGTACAAGCTGACACTGAGGCATCAGCAGCTTTTGTTCACCCGCAATCTATGGCAACACATCCTCGGGAATGTCAAAGCTAAATACTAGGAGTAAAACAGAGATAATTCAGGAGCAGAAAACCTGAAATTCTTTACAGAAACATGTAAGAAACCAAATGCCCAGACCTGAGGTAGGTATTTCACCTTGGAATGTGTTTCTCTTCTGGTCTTTTTGGTGTAATTTGAACTCTGGACGAGGGAGTCTCCTGCTAGTCTTTTATATGGAAACATACATACACAGGGCTGCAAAAAACCTGCAGAAACCCCATGTCTCAGCCCAAGAATTCCTAATCGTCCCCTAACAGGATTTTCCACCTATTCTTAAAACTCTGTGGAAGGCAAAGACTACACAAACCTCCCAAGGGGCATGGTCCAGTTCTCATTTGCCCATTTCATTATTTTTTTACTAATATCAATTATTACTTCAAAGTACACTTTTTTCTCATCTATCCTTCAGAGACTAGGCACAAAAAGTGACCTTTATAATAATAGTTTTTAATGTGTTTGCTGTGGATTAACTCTGGTAGACAGCTAAAGCCCACACAGTCTCTTGCTCACTGCCCTCCAATGGGAAATATTTTCTCGGTCAATTTTTTTTCTCCTAGAAATAAGCTTCTGTTTTCCAGTTTGTTGGTACTGTTGCCAAAATTTGACACGCAAAACTGGACATAAAACTCTTCCAGTGGCCTCAGATGCCACAGAGCAAAAAATGAAGTTTTCTGATGGTTTGAACAGAAATTTTAAAATTTTTCCACCGCTTAAACACCCTCAAGATAATTCTTTTTTCCCTATGCTTCAGTGGAATTTCCTGTGTTTCAGCTTGTGTCTAACCTATCAAGCTGGTTAAGCACAACTTCCCCTTCTTAAATCCATGCTGGAACATGACAAAGAAACAAAATTTTCAGACTTTCAGAACTGATAGTCATGCCATTAGGTAACCCTTTCTCAGCAATGCAATCAGTGCTTACATTTGGTGTATAGAGGGCTACATAGGTGAGTATGTCCAAACATACCTCAGAAACCCTCAGTCTGCATCACACCGGAGTCACTACGGTCACCTCGGTCCCTCAAGTCTCTCGTGTCACTTTTGACTTCAGTTGCCTCAGTAATTTATTTGACACTACGTACCTCAGTCACTTACCCAAACCTGCCCGTCACTCCATCGGCTCCTCTCAGCTCCTTTTATCAGCCACTTCCCTTCTGCCAACTCCCAAGTTAGTCAGCTTCAGGTGGACCAGCTGGGCAGTCACATACTGCCCCCAGCATCTCCCTCAGCTCCACTAATGGCAAAGTGTATGACAGAACTGTTGCCCAAAGTGATTTGTACAAAAATTTATTTCGAATTTCAGATTGTTAAAAAACATTGATACTTATAAAAATAGAAAGCCATTTCACTGAAATAGCCACTAATACAAGTTTCCATAACTGAAGATTAATTTACATTTTTACAGGTAATAGCTATAAGACAGTTTAAGCATAGAAGTGTTTTCTGTTTCCAACTTAAGTTACAGCAAAAACAACATTCCAGCTGTTGCTTGACTAATTCAGTGTGGAATGAAGGGATTATTTGCATATCATGCTCTTATTCGTGTGTCTAAATAAATTCAGGAGAATGCTTTTGGGAATATTTCCAGAGCTTGATATTCTGGTTCCAAAAGCGGTCACAAGACACCTTGGGAGAGAAGAGAGCAAGCTTACACGATATTTTTGCATAATATTTTCCCAGGCTCTGGCCATCTTCAGTTTAGGCAATTTTCAGAGCCTATTGTCATGGTGCCACCAGGACATATCAGCTATGGCACCAGGGGCCCTGTGGGTGGGCGATAGCAGTTCCTGGCAGCCAGACCCCATCCTGCTGCTTCAGCCAGGAGCTTGGCAGCCAAGGGGCACTGAGGCAGCCCCAGTCCTGGCACTGGGCACCTCTGTGGGGACAAGGATGGGCCAAGGCCGGGTTTTGTCTGCTTAGGGCATCATAGTGGAAGCTCTTCCAGATCCTTCTCTAGCCTCCCACTAACCCCATGCAAAGCTGTTGAATCCACAGCGTTGTTCAGCAAATGGATCCACAGGCTTTCTGCTTGTTGCATGAAGAATATCTTTCAACTATTTGTTTTGAACCTGATTCCCACTATAATCCTATGCTTATATTTGAAAAACATGATGAAGATTCAATCTGTATTTGCAAAACATAGCGAACATTCAATCTCTATCCATTTTCTCCACGCCACTCATATTTTTGCAGACTTCTGGGAGAAACACCCCTTCTCCAGCCAGCTCAACCATTCTCCTTATGGAAGCCATTCTAATTCTTTGGTCACCCTGCTGCCCTTCTCTTCCTTTTTCTAGTTCTTACATATCTTTTTTGAGATGGGAGAACCATAACTGCACAGGATATTCAAGGTGTGGGCAAACAATTTATACAGTGGTGTACTTACGTTTTCCATTTTGCTCTCTATTTCCTTCCTGAAAATTTGCAGTGTGTTCTTTGTTTTGCTTACTGCTACAGATTACTAAGCGGTTGTTTTTGTGGAATTCTTTATTATAATTTCAGGGTCAGTGGTAATGTTTTAGAACCCAAATGTTTTTAAGAACTGATCTTGGACAGCAGAGAATCCTCCTGACATGATAACAAAAAGGTCAGTAATGGTTACTGCCTCACTTGGCAGTATTGAAATCCATTCAGTTTCCCCCTAGCAATACCACCAGCAGTAATAATTGTTCACCCAGCATGGATAAAACCTGCAACAACACCTACCACAACACTGTAAAGCATTGAAGATAAATTTTGAACAGTACCAAATAAAAAATATAAGCCCACAGTGGCCCAAAAGAAATACATTATTGTACACATCCAAACACAAAAGTTCACCGTTTTATGGGTTAGCCTGTGATATATTGAATTCAAAGGTTGGACTCGATGATCTCAGAGGTATTTTTCAACCTAATTGATTCTGTGATTCCGTGATATCCAAATCACTGTCAAGTTTTTAAGAGAATCAAGAATTTCAAATCTTATTCTGGTTTACATTAACACCCTTTAACTCAAATCCAGCATGGTAAAAACAAACAGTTCACTCTTGTCACTTCTATCTGACCTAAAAGTTTCTGTGAACCCAAAAACTTGTATCTGGATAATCCCAGTTTTCATATTTTTGCATAAAACAGCCACTAGAGGGGGAGATAATCCCAAACACTCGAGTACACCTAATCTTAGCTGGCAGAATTTGTACATTTGAATCTGCTGTCTATCACCATGACCACAAAATCTAGATTTTTTTTTTACAGTACAATACAAGTATTCAGCTACAATGAATTATATTGAATTATTTTTCGTTAGGTTATTACTTGTTATTAGGCCCAGCAGATTAATCAGGAGTACCTTGCCAGAGCAAAGACCTTTCCTTAGAAGGCTCTATTTATTTAGTAATTAACAGATCATTTTAAAATTGTAATTTCTCTGTCAAGGTGATTTAATTTTGGGACTCTAGGGTTCAGCAATTTTCCTTTAAGGAACCTTAAATTCATAGTAACTTCAGCAATCTTAGACTCTTTAACAGATCACAAAACTCTGGGGTGTTGTGCCTTAACACAAGTACCTTTATTGAGACAAGAAGAAAGCATGTTACATATTCAAGCAGTTGGGTTATGACACTTACAGCAAATGTCAATTGATCAACCAAACAGAAAATCGATCTGTACTATCAATTGTGAGCATAAAAAAATGCCCAGTGTTAAGGTCATACTGACAGTCCTGACTGCTCCACCTCCACTGGGATCAGTGTCTCTATAGCTGTTAGGAGCCCATGGAGCCGAGGCAAGGAAGACTTAAACTGTGTTGTATCACAAGGCAATCAAGACCAATCGTTCTCCATAGGAGAGGAACATGGTAATTATCCACATCTAGGATGTAATAAACATTGTTAAACATTGTCAAACACAATACAGCTATGATAAAATCTTCATCTATGGCAGCCACGGTCACACTTGATTATGGGAGGAATTACTTTGTATTTTATTGTGACTTGTTAGGCAAATTTGTGAGGTCGATATGAGATAGTATGTTATTACAGTTCTGAAAAGGTAATCTGTCAAGCAAAACCAAGGAAGATGTGTCCCAGCACAGACCCGTACATCCATGTAACAGCTCCAGGAATTCCCTGGTATCACTTGCTTCTCCCATCAATCACAGAGTGGAATCAGAGAGGCAGGCCTGCAGAGACTGATTATCCACCACAACAGCCATTATCACCAACGTGAAGAAATAAAAGACCATTTTGTTTCTTTTAGCATCCCACATGAGTGTTCAGGTGGAACGACAAACTGAATTGTAGTTGGTTTCCTGTGACTTTTGCCTGGGTGATGTAAGCACCCGAAACTACGCAGTGTTCTGCCTGGTTATAAACCAGTAATTTACAGAGGGATTAATATTATTAAATAATACGTACATATAGATATAAACGTACATCATAAAAATATATTCCCTTAGGTGTCCATTCATTTCTCAGAAGAGGAAAAATCAATATTGAAAAAAATGATACACCAAGACAAGAGGTCTAAGCAGTAATCAAAAAGAAATATTATAATTGTGATATAGATTGGAAAAAAGGGAAAGAAGTGGCAACTGGAAATAGAAGGTGTAATGGTCAACCACAGAAACAGGAATTTTTCCATGAAGGAAGTTTGTTTCACAGGGAGATAAATAACTCATGGAACACACTTTAGAGAAGAGAAAGGGAAACTAAGCTGTTGTTGTAGTTATCAATCTGACCTCTTTTTAAAAAGCAACAAATGAAAACTTTATCCAGTTTTCTGAAGGCAGGAGACAAAGTGTCTGGTTTTCCCATGCCCTATGGTGGTGGTGTGGGCTATGCTGAGTAAATCTGATGTTGTAGGAGTGCAGAGCATTCATAAAAATTTAGAAAAGCAGCGGTGCTGTGAGAGTACATTCTCCCATCCTTCCTCTCGGGTTTTTTGCAAAGGAGGTATAAACAGCTGAGGAAAAGAGATGCAGTAGAGCAATGGGAACAGCAGAGGAGGACTGATCCAGAATTGTCCGTGCTGAGAAAGATGAAAGGAAGCCCTGAAATCAAATTTTCATGAGGGGTGGAGATCCTTTTAATTGGGAAAACTGGTAGCTGGAATGGCTAAGGTTATGTAATATAAGGGTTTGGATGCTATTGCTTTCCATCTGCTAAAGGAAGCCTTTTAAAACAGAAACATGTCAAATTTTAACAGAGGAAAAGTATTATTTAAGCATTTACATGGCTGGGACCATGCAAACAAATCCCTAAAACATCATTAAGATCTCAGTTCTTCATTGCCAAGGAAGGTCATGCGAGAATGAAGAGAAGAGGACAAAGTACCAGTTAGAGTGAAACTCAAGAAACCCCCAGAAGTTAGACTTTAGATGGAGATAATTCACAGAAAGTCACAGGAAGGAGTTCATCTTTGACAAATCAGACTCCTTTTGAAAAATATTGCTGAGCAACTGTGCTCCTTTTTTGCCTGTTCTTTTAGAGGCCTTTTGCCTTACAACCGCTTTAAAAAGCTTGCTAAAGATCTCTTTACGAAGTAGATAATTAAATATTGTAAGGGCAAATTAATTGCACAGATAAAGGACTAGCTTGGATAGCAAAGGCAGAGAGCACCAGTGTAAAATAAGAATTTGGGCTAGAGAAATATGAAGAGCTGTGTGCCACAGAGACCAGTAATGGCTGGGAGTGACTTCATTCCTTATATGCAGATCTCTGGCCAGGGTGAGGAAATATGGCTGTGAGGGAGCAGAGGCTGTTCATGACACATAACTGGGCAGAGATTCAGCACAAGGGAAAAGAGTCATAAACATCAGAAGGTCTTGGACAGAGCAAGAGTGACAGGATATGAGTTAGTGTGCTTGAATTGGGATAAATGGTGTTATTAGACACCAGACGAATGAAAATGTTGTAGCACTGCCCTGACACTGTGCCTCTTACTGGATTTTTACTGACCAAGTACGGTGAGAGAGCAGGACTGCTGGTGCTGAAGCACGAAGTTTCCAAGTGTTTAGCACTAGACAGAATTCAGGGCAGATACAGTCATCTTCAGCACCACTTTTTGAACAATATTACAGATGTAGGCCTGATTTTTTTTTTCAGGAGCAAAGGCCAGACCAAAAGAGAACATTACGTAGGAGTAAGTGGATGCTTTGCAATAATATTTATTTTTAATATATCTAATACATTACACAGGTGAGGCTACACCAAAACTGTGCAAGATGTTAAACTAGAAACTTTAATATTAAGGATGCTACACTGAGGCTGAAGATCCTACAGCTTTGGCTATTTAAAACTAATTTTATTTAGCAATTTAACTTGGCTACCTAACAACTGTATGTAGAACATGTGCTGCAGACTTTTTAAGGTTCATTGTTTGCCACAGAGGCATCTTTGTTCATATTTTTAGATCTTTCAAATATTTGTTTACACATTTCCTGTGGAGGACATGCCTCCTGTAATACAGCTTGTGCATCAGCCCACTCCCGATTTATTTTAGTATCCCCCAGCTGATGGGGGACAGATGGGTGAGGGCTGGGAGCAGAGGAATGCTGCCCTGCCTCTGATGGCCCTGGAAGATATGCAGCTCGCCTCCCCCAGACAGCTTTCAAGAGCCTTTGGGAAGGGGGCTAATGTGACTTTTGGTCACCATAAACATTAGAAATTTACAAAAGACTCAAGAGGAATCAACTTTTTGTCTTGCACAGCAGGTCACTGAGATGCTGTTGTTGAAGATTCCTATCCCAGAGAGATTGTGTAATATTGAGGGACACTTTACTACAAAATATGCAACATTAATTTGAATAGCGGTGTGTAGTTTGTGATGTTCATAAAATTTTCCTACAGTTCCCATCTTCACTTGCCTAGCTATGGGATTGAAATTCAATTCTTTTCTCAGCAGACTGGGAATTGCAGTTTGGATTAACGTATTTTGGATTAACACGTTGTTAAAATTCATAGAGTCTAATCTGCACCAATGGCTGCAATGTTTCGTGTGTGCAATGCAAGCCAGTTTGTACTATGCTCCTTTTTCTGACCACGATGACACAAAGTCCCTCTGTGCTAAGAAACACTCCTCTGCACCCACTGATTCAGAAGCTGCATCCTTTTTGGTCCCTCAGGAGGCCATAGCCACCCTCAGAGAGTGCCAGCCACAGAGACCACGACCTACAGATGGCATTGGCTGAACATCAAGTGCCCATCAAAGTCACACTATCACTCCCCTCCTCAGCAGGACAGGGGAGGAAAAATAACAACCAAAGGCTCAAGTTGGTCAAGATAAGGACAGGAAGAAGTCGCTCACAAGTTACCCCCACAGGTAAAATGAACTTGACTAGAGAGAATTAGTTTAACTTGTTACCAATACAATAATAAGAAATAAAACCAAATTAAAAACACCTTCCACCCACCCCTACCTTCTCCCCAGACTTAAATTTGCTCCTGATTTCTCTGCCTCCTCTCATCATTGGAGCAAGGGGACAGGGAATGGGGGCTGAGGACAGTTCACCACACATTGTCTCTGCTGCTCCTTCCCGCTCAGGGCTAGGACTCCTCACACTCCTCCACTGCTCCGGAATGGGGTCCCTTGCACAGGAGACAGTCCTCCATGAACTTCTCCAATGTGAGTTCTTCCCATGGGCTGCAGTTCTTCAGGAACTTCTCTAGCGTAGGGTCCTTTCCATGTGGTGCAGTCCTTCAGGAACAGACTGCTCCAGTGTGGGTCCCCCATGGGGTCACAAGTCCAGTCAGCAAACCTGCTCCAGTGTGGGCTCCTTTCTCCAGGGGTCCACAGGTTCTACGAGGAGCCAGCTCCACCATGGGCTTCTCATGAGGTCGCACCCTCCCTCGGGCACTCACTCACTCTAGTGTGGGATCCTCCATTGGCAGGTGGATCTCTGCTCCACCATGGACCTCCATTGGCTGCAGGGCCACAGCTGCCTCACCATGGTCTTCACTACGGACTGCAAGGGAACCTCAGCTCCAGTGCCTGTAGCACCTCCTCCCCCGTGCCTCTTCTGCACTGATCTGGATGTCTGCAGGGCTATTTCCCTCATATATTCTCACTTCTCTCTCTCCAGCTGCTGCTGCACAGCAGCTTTTCTCCCTTTTTAGATATGTCATCCTAGAGATGCTTCCACCATCACAGGTGTGCTCAGCCTGGGCCAGTGGCAGGTCCACCCTGGAGCCAGCTGGCATTGGCTCTGTCGGACATGGGGGAAGTCTGTGGCAACTTCTCAAAGAAGCCACCCCTGTAGCCCTCCCCCGCTACCAAAACCCTGGCACGCAAACCCAGTACAGTGCCATAGGCAGGGCAGTGAGCAGAAGAGAGAGGCACTTCTGAAAGCTTCACTCCATAGAGATCATTTAGATGTGGGCCATTGAATTCTCTTAGTGTAACAGAGTCAACACAAAGGGAAAAGACTCCAGCCTCACAGCTTTCTTTGGGAAATGTGGATGATCTCAAAGATGAAGTTGGGGGTTTAGAAAACAATGTTTTAATGTAGAAATTCTTCTGAAACGTTGTTTGCAAACTTGTTTTATATTCAGTGATTCATGCACTGTATTATGCTTACCAGCAAGTTTTTCACCTATAATGAGTATAACATATTACTGTCTTTTTGAACAGAAGGATAGGATAATTCTCTAGGGAAGAGCCCTAATATGAATGCAGGCAGCTGTTAGTTCCCTGTATGCAGAATGCACATCGTGCCTGCCACGGTTGCAGGTATGGTAATTGGTATAAGCCCAGGCTACAATTAGGCCAGGTCCGCTGGGAGAGTCTCATAATTATGAACTTTCCAACCCCTCAATAAATCTGTTTAGGGCTTGGACAAACTCCTGGTTGGCACCTTCCCTGTTTCTGCTGTACCCTCTGGAAAGCCAGCCAAAGGCAGTTGTTTCCCCTGCTAAAGTGGTTTTGTCTCTCAACAAATGACTGAAGTTTCTCACTGTCTTCTCCCCTTGGGTACAAAATTTCAGGGTTCAAAAAGAAATCCCTGCCTGCTGGTCATGCAGTTCCACACGTTGTTCTGCCTCCTTCGGGACTATGCAGGGAGTGGAAAATCTCCCTGCTTTTCCTCACAGCTTCTCCCTTTAGTGAGGGTGTAGAGACAGCAGTGGAATGACCTGGGGACAGGAGGCTGTGAGGTCCAGCAGAAAGGAAAAGCTAATGGGCTAATGACAGCCGATTGTCTGCTATATGTCTAGTGGAAAAGGAAATTTATAGAAAATTTTTTGTGAGAAACAGGAGGAAGTCATTTGGGAAGGAAATAAAAGACCCAAAACCAGAAACAAAAATGGAGAAGGAAAGATTTCCTTCCTCACATCTTTCATGATTTCCACTGAGAAGGAAACATCATAGATGCTCCATACCACCAAACTGTAAACACACTGGAAATCAAACACTTGCTGATACGTAGTTCTCACACTCATAAGACATTTTTCGTATAACAAGAACATAAAAACACTGCCTCAAAAGCTAAAATTGTATATTAATCTCTTTACCGTTTGTATTTCTAAAAAATTTTATACCAGAAAGCTGGGTAAGTGTGAAACCCTACTGTTAACATGTACATTTCACCAGTCTCTGGCACTCAGGATTGCTGATACAAAGTACATAACCATAACAAAATAAAGCTTACATGAATATGTGATTCTCTCTGCTATTTTGTCTGTTAATTTGTTCCTTCAATTTGTCTTAGAGTTGCTGTTATTAACACCACTTCTGTTTTTCTACTTGAATAATTTGTTATTCCCTAGACTAAGACAGCTTTGAAAATAAAAATTGACTCTTGGCGAGTTTAATATTAATTCCTTATTATTAACCAACTAAGATCTTCTTTATATGTCTGGAATATAAATGCTTATTAATAATACCAGCATACCTTTAGGAAATTACTATCATCATAATAAAACACTCCACTAAGTATAACAGTATATTTGCAGGGTAGTACCTGGGGGAAAAGTGTAGATGTTTGATTATATTAACATTTAATATAAAATGTTTAGAGGCCATAATTTATTGTATAAATGTTCTTGAATATTAATGAAGTATTGAAGGATTGACAAACAACTCACATGAAACCCTAACACAGAACTGAAATCCGTGAGCAGTTCCTTTTCATAATTCTCTTTGATTTTTCAGGAGTAGACCTGTGAAACTATTCACTGAACAGCAATATCTGAGACTGAGGGCAACACAGGCTTTGAATACAAAATCATTTAGGGTTTAACTGTATGAAAATAACAACACATAGTATATATATAGAGCTGACAATGTATATATTGACCATACAGTTAAAAATCTGATTCCAGCGTTTGTGACTGACAGAAACATAATGTAAACCAGAAGCCTGTCTTGAAGCTTGACATCTGGCATATAGCTCTGTGTGTTGGTCTGACCAGAAGCATTGTTATAGGAATCCCATCAATACATAAAGCTCCAGCCAGTGATCTGAAGTGTTCTGAGAATATGTAACATGCAAGGTAAGGAAAGCAGGTCAGTGACTAATAATGTTATTTTGACTGAGTTGGTATAAGTTACACTATGTCAACATTTTTGTTTTGCAGCAGCAGAAGCATAAAGCAGTCCAAAATTTGCTAGGTTTCTGTTAAGCTTTCCTTATTGTTCTTGGCTGGGACAGGAAACAAAAATTAGTAAGTTATCGTCTCAAGTTGCGCAAGCAATTACATTCTTTGAAAACCATTATCTGCATGAAATCTCTTATGGCAGGAAATCACAAACAGAAAGAAATTCCTTCACTATGGGAGAAAAGCTCAGACTACTTTCAATATTTGTTTTAAAGTAAAAAAGTTGCCACAAAAATGGATTCACTAATCACTCTGATTCCAGTCACCTGTCTTGACGGTAGACTGATTCCTTTAGAAAGAGCCTAAGGGTATGAGGTAAGGAAAAAGAGAATTATCTGAAATACTAACACTTAAATTTTCTATCAGACAATCTGTAATTTGTCACAACTGGTCACTGAAGAGAAATACAGAGAACATGGAACAGGTGATCGATCATACACGCATTTCAAGTTCAGACTTTAAAACGTTGATACAGTGACAAAAAATAACTGGCCACTCATATCAGCATTTATGACTGGTTTGGTAACATTTGCCTAAGAATAATATTGGAGTAGAAACTTTGGTTCGCACTGAGATTAGAATGCAAATCAAGCAACCAATGGATATTACGCTGTGACTCACTGTAAAATATGTTAAGCTGCAAAATACAATTTAGAAAACATCATGGCCCAGATTCTGAAAGTTACTTTTTTTTCCAGCAGGATTTTTAAAGCCACATGCTTAAAATGATTTGTCTGTGGGTTGATGAAGCATGTTAAGAGACTGATTTGTGTGAAAAAGAAATAAAGTAACTGATATTTTACTGTCTTGATAAGACAGTGAGCAGAAGCACCTGAGAGGAGCAATACAGGAAAGAAGTCACTGGCTGCTTACATGCTGAGCCAGACCATTTACAGCCTGTTTACGCGAACTGGCAGGATGATAAAAAGTCACATCTTTTTTCCCTTTTGCTTTTCCTTGCAATATTTACATGTCATCATACCAGTTCTGGAAGCTGCTGAAATCCATCAGTAACGTCTCATTTTATAACGGGATTGTTTGTTAGATACATATAGCATACTTAGCTCAGTGAATTTACCGAAAAGCAAAAACCACACCATAAAAAATGATCGAGGTAATAGTTCATAAGTGTCTCTAGATGAGCCCTCCCCAAAATATGTGCTTTTTAGCTCTATTCACAATGAGTAGAGAAGACTGAAGGGAGAGGAGAGGTGAGGAGCTCAGTCTGCTGCAGATAGTCAGAGACTGACTGACCTCCCTGAGCTCCAGTTGGATATCCCAAGGAACCCCACATTCCTGAAGAAACGAAACTTTGTGATGTTCAGAGCTGGATAGCATCCTCATCTGCCATGCTGCAAGGACAGCTGCTCACATGATACTTTTAAAATCATAACAACAAACAGGAAGAATGCCACACATAAAAATACCTCATATACCAGCTTCATTACATTGTGGGGGTTTTTCTCCAAAGCTGAAACAGTCTTTGCTGTATCAAAGAAACCTGCATGTTTTAGCTTTTTTCTTTAATTTGACTCTCTAGAGATGATAAAATGAGGAAGGCACCTCAGTTTGCATTTTTCCTTGGTATGCTGCTTTTACATAGCAACAACCTCCCATCCTGACTGTGATAATCTCACCCTGCCCTTTCCAACCCTGTCTGCCAGTACCTGCTATTACCTTTTTTAATAGCACTGCAGATTACTAGTAGTCATAAATTGCAGGTTTTACACTTAATCATGACTGCTTTGATTAATTTCTGTCAATGTCATAATTTATATCACCATTTTTACCAGCACAAGGGTTGTCTCAATGTCTAAAGGAACAGATATTTTGTCAGGCTTATTCTTATCCAATTATCAAGCTAGGATAAAAATGAGAAAATTGTGATTTTGTCTGCCACCTTTTCTCCTTTCTGCTGACCTTCAGTAACCTTCATGCCTGTTGCACTGTATAGCAATTCTTCTTAATCATTTATTTTGTTAAAATTCAAAGTGTGTCAACAACTCGTAGGGAAGGTGACAAAGTTAATTCTGGAGGAATGCATTCGATCTTCTTGGTCAGGCCCTGCCAGCAAGAAATGCCTCTTTCACACCTGTATTAGTGACAGTTTAGGCATGTGTGTTCTGCCCTCATATATCAGCAGAAGCTCACCTTTCCGTGGGTGTAATTAACTCGGCCTTGCCTGTGGCAAAGAACACAGCAGGTATGTCAATCTCTACATGGCTGAGCTGGTTAATTCTTGTCTTTTCATGATGCTGCTAGACTTGGGAGTGCACACTCAGAAAATATTGCATTTTCAGGTTATGCTTCTGGGCTTTCTTTAAGACAGTGACTTCTGAATTGACACTAAGGCAGTGCCCATGACAGCATTTCAAGGCTAGGAATGCTTATGTTCTGAAGGTATAAGTTAAGAGTTATATTTTTTGTCTCATACAAACTTCCAGGAAAATATTGAATTAGAAGTTTGTAGTCATTTTACATTTAAAACTATTTTGCATAAACACAAAATTACCCCACAATTTGGGAGATAAGGCAGTAAATAAAGTCCTGAACTTTGTGATACACAGATATTCATGCCATTAGACTGTCTTCTACAACTGGTGACCACAGTCTATGTCTTTACTTTTCTCCTTGCTTACTCCCAAAGACCACTCCAGTGCAGACATGGCAATGTGAAACATAAAGGTGGTCTTCCTTCCTTCCTTCCTGCCTTCCTTCCTGCCTTCCTTCCTTCCTTCCTTCCTTCCTTCCTTCCATCCATCCATCCATCCATCCATCCATCCATCCAGTACAATGTGTGGCTCCAGACAGCTGGCACAGCCCAGGGAACTCAGTAGGGAAGAGAAGTCAGTGGTTACGGGGTGGGAACCGGCACCTTTACTGAACAGAACAAACCTCCCAAAACAAATACTCTCACTACAAAAGCTTAAACAAAATATCGCATTCAGTCCAGTAGTAAGGAAGCAAATACATCTGATTGTGAGGAATGTCAGTACTCAGTTGATATGGGAAAACTTCAAAAAAAATTGTTTGCTTCAAAAAAATCCCCAGTTTGAATAATTAAAGGCTTTAATTTATTCAGGGCTCAAAAATACAGGCATTTCTCATAAAGGGAAAAGTGAGAGGTTTTCAGAAGGACATAACTCAGTTCTCTGGCTCTGTCTTTTGAAGGAGAAATGCAGGAAAATTTTAATAGTAACAACTCTGTACTGAGATGCTGAAATGTCAGTGGGGATTCACAGGTACAAAGACACTTCTTATCCCATCTTTTCTGTACCTTAAGCAAGGCTAAAACGGTTATTTAATTTGCATATTTAGGAAATGATTGTGTCCTTCTACAACTGCAAATATTTCATTTATATACAAGAAGACCTTTATTTTAACGTCCTGTGAAAATTCCTGTGGGACAGTAATTCCACAGACTGTGGAATATTGTTAACAGGGTTAAGCACAACTTAGAAATCTTGCTTATTTCTTTAAACTGTTAAATTTCATGGACACATATCATATAATATATACCATGCAATATAATTTGAAGAAAAAAGGGAAAACTGGACAAAGAGCTGTACATTTGATACACATTTTTATTTCAGAAAGGTTTCCTTGGCCAAAGGAAAATACAAAAATAAATTAAAAATTTAAGTACAGCAGTGCTCATTTGTTTAAACAGGCATCTCATTTTGTAACTATACTTCAGGTCATAATTAATGAGTTTAATATGATATTTATCATTCAGAGAAACAAGTATCAAATATTATGATCACATACTTATGTACGTTATATAGAAAATATCACTCTCATTCTGTGCTTGCAAAAATGAAACAATACAAAAACTAAAACTCTGAAACAGACAATAGATAGACAGATAGGTAGATACTTACGTAAATACATACATAGTATTTGAGATCTTTCTAAAAGAAGCACACACTTAACTTCCTTTGTTAAGATGTCATTGCTTTGTAGATCATGTATTTGGGAAAAAGAAAGCAGAAGCTATGTAATTCTGATGGTTCATGCATGGACTTATGCCAATAAATATAGAGCTGGGCCAATTTGCAACCTGTTTTTTCTGGGTTGAGAAGGACCCACTTGATCACCCACCCAGTAAGGGCTTCACTAATTCCTAACTCCTGGGGAGTAAAGGAATGCTCTAGAGGCCCTGCATGGTTAGGCAGGCAGGATGAGGATGTTTTGGCATCAACTCAGCTGAGGATGAACATTTTTGCCCCACATCTGTAGCAAACGGATGACCACACAGCAAATCCATTGCTGAGGATCACGCTGGAGTTCAGAAGTTTCGCATGGCAGCTGTGACAGCTTGGGCCTTGCAAAAACCTGTGTGTTCTCTAGATCACTAGAGTTGAGAGCATAAGTGGTAACCCAAAGGTGTGAACTGGACTCTGGAGTTTACCTGGGTTTTGAGTATGTGTTCAATTTGTGGACAAAATTGCACCCTGCCAAATCAATACCATACCAAGTGTTTCTGTCATTTCTTTGGCTATAGGCAGAGTTGGTGTTGTTAAATGCAGTATCTACTGAAGTTTTATGCTGAATGCTTGTTCTTCCCTGATTTCTTAATTTTCTGTGTTCATTTCTTTGGATTGCTAGCCCTCTCATGGCATGAATCAGCAAAACCCTCAAGCACTAGCCCTGAGTGAGTTCACGGAGATTTAACATTTGTTTAATGTCAGCCCCATCAGAACAGTTCAGTCCAACAGCAAACTCTGAGCAGAAGCCCACTGACTATGTCAAAGAGGAGTGAATGCCCCCCGTGGTGTGAATCACAGAATTTTATATATCCACTTTCTGCGACACTAAGCCCACAAACAACTTCATTCTGCAGTGTTTTTATAACAGAGAACCGTGCCTGTCTTTTACTAGAACCGGAACTTGTATCAGTCTGGTCTCAGAACTAAATGTGTATTTTCAAATATACTTAGTTCAAAGAGTTTGTTCATGAATAAAAAAAAACTTCTGTCTGCATTCTAATACAGATTGTAAGCAAATAGACAAATTAAAGTGAATTGGAGCTTTCAGTCCCTTCTCCTGTGTAGCTATCCCTGGTGAATTTAACTGAACCAATGAATAAACCTCTTCTTTTAAATGAATGTTGGAAAAGAGAAAATTTTGAAAATAGTACCAGTGACCAACTGACATTCTCCTCTATTCAGAAGTAGCCCCTAATGAACCCTGAATGTATAAATGGACCTCTATGTGTTTCAGAAAGGACTCTTTAAAACAATAAGGAATTCACACAATTCTATGAGGTCTAACCATGAATACAAAGGAAGATACATGGGGTAGGTTTTCATTCGCTCTGTTGCTCTTTTACATTTTCCAGCATTTGACAGCGCTTGGGGAACTTTGTACACCCATTGTATGTGGCGGTGCATAGACCCCTTTACCTCGTCAGATTGTTACAAAGGGAACCTAGAGTAATAATGAATAATAAAAAAATTAACCATATGACAGAGGCACACTGTGTTTCAGGGTTGTAGGTGTTGTGGCAGATCTTCAGTTATGACACCCAGATAATTGCTGATGACAAACTGTATATTCTGAAGCTGCCGCACACCCACAGAGGGACCTTTGTTTGGCTCCGTGCATGTAAGCAAGACCTCCTGCTGCTCGGCCGCCAGCACACTGCCATCACTGAGCCCACATCTCCAGCGAGCCTAACCCACCCTCCCACAGAGCGAGAAGTCAGAAGACCTCACACTGAGAGCGCACAGAGAGCAGCTGTACACAGAACTCTGAAGAGGAACTTTGCTGGAGCCCCACAGTCCATTATTTGAAAAAGACAGCATGAATCAGCCTGTGTGCTCCTGAAGTGATGCTCCAGAAGCAGTTCCGCAGCAAGTAAATGCCATCCTCTCCATAGGCATTGGTGCATTGCCTGACTGCACTCAGGAGACTGAGCCTGTTTCTTCAAACTCTCACTTCCATATGGCATTGTCTTATCCAGAGCAGTACCAGAAATAACCAACAAAAGCGTGAGGCTAAAGGAGAGCCTCTTGCTAAAAAAAACCACCATTCTGGATGTCTCTCAAGTGCATATTTGCAAGTGGTTTGGTTTTTAGAAGGTGTGAGTGTGTGTCAGTTTTCATACAGGGGACTGACTGCAGGGTGTTCTGCTCTTCGAAAAAAGGACCCACACAGATATATATATATATGTATATATATGTATATATATGTCTCTACACAGGCATACATACATAGGAGTGTAATTTTATGCTTCCAGGTGCAAATATTTTGACTTATGTCTTTTGTATCCACATATCCCATGACACGTATCTACATAACACACGTAGGCTAAATAAACATATGGTGCTGCTAATAGCCCAAAGGTGTTATTTCCCATATAATAGACATTATTTGCCACGCTGTATAGAACGCCTGCCCTAAACCCAATGCTTGCTTTGTGTCTGTACTGCAGTGAATCTATCTCACAAGGCTGAGGATGGGCACCACGCCATCCTGACAGATGGGTCTGACAGCCAGGAGACCATGTATGTGCATCCAGTGTGGGTGAGACTGAGGAGAGCCTTTGCCAGGGAGATTTAAACAGCTTTCTGTTTTGGCTGTACCTACTGCAAGGAGAAGGGTGTAGGCTTACATTACATGAGGTCTATGCAAGTGCAGAGATTGGAGAGGGAGAATCATGTGCATAAAGAAAAATCCATTCAAATAGCTACAAAATCAAAGACATCCACTGAGAAAGAAGTGAGGCGGTGTTACGGAACTCCACACCCCTCCAGCTCCCCTTGGGAAGACCAAGCACAACTCGTCGTGACAAGTCCGTTCGTCTGAACACGCCGGCGAGGGTGCAGAAACCTGTTGCACAGGCTTTCTTCCTGTCCCAGAGGCACATAATATTTGGTAAAGCAAAGGCCTAACTTTCAAGTAACGCGAAGATACTGCTCTTCCATATGGTACAAAAATCTGCTCAATAAAGGAACGAGTCCTTTTGGTACAAAGAATGTGAATTTAGTTCGTATCTTTAAAAAAAACCAAACCATTAAATGCCCTGTGAACAATTTGGTAATTGCATGAGTAGAAGTTAAAATGCTGCTTTCAAAAATTATCCCCTTATAGAATTTGCATCCTGAGGTCAGGTCTGTGTGTTTGTACAGACCTGAGGAGAAACACCATGCAAGCTGTATTTATTTAGTGCTCTGAAAAGCTGAAGCACAATCAGTGTCATTTTCTTCATTGTCATGCATTTTATTCATACTCATACACAGAAAATCTACATAAAAATGAAGTCTGCCATCTAAAAACAATTAACTGGTACTTCAACTATTGTCTTGAACTACTTTTCAATTAAAATTTGGACAATGATCAAATATTTAGCACAGTATATGGAGTGACCAGTGGAATAAGCTTATGGAAAAAACATATACTTCACTATAATATACACATTTTAAAAAACATTTAGCTGTTTAGTAAATCAAGTGAACAGAACATAGCAAAAGTTGCGTACAGGAAAAAAAAAAGAGGGAAAGCATAGCCATATTAAGATTAATAAGATACTTGAGGAAAATGATAGAAGTTCTTCCTATATACAAGCTTAAGTGCCGGGTAGAGCAAGGGTACTGTGAAGCACCAAAAAAATTGATATAAGGTGTTGTTGGCAGTTTTTAAAATATCCACTAGGTTTTCTTTTAAATTAAAGAGTCACATTCCTGTCCTCGCAGACATTAAAGGCAATTTTGTTATCAGGTTTCCTAGGATGGGTGTTTTCCTCCACCCCCAATGATCACCCAAAAGAGATGATACTTTCAAAGGAGCATCCTCCCACAATGAGTGGATCAGCAATGAAACCCTTCTGGCCCCCTCCTTCTCCCCCTGCAAGGGCTCATGCTTTTAGGACTGATGTGCTAAATCTTAATTACTTAGTAATAATAGTAATTTTAAAAATAACAAAATGAAGTTAAATTCTAAGCCAGCTGCAGCCACTGTGTTGAAAATGGCAATTTATTACACTGGCAGCATGGGAAACCAAGGAGCAGTAAGTCAGCTTCCTTCCTGCTCCAGACTTTTCAGTAGTTTTTATTGTGTTTTGTTTATTGAATTAACCCTTGAGAACAGTGAAAAGAGGGGTGGTTTTGGAATGTGCTCAGTATTAAAGAACTCAGCCACAATACAAACATGTCACAGCAACAGATTTGGACTTGTGCTTAGCCTGAAGGTGTAAGAAAAGGGCAAAGGTGACACAGAGAAACTTTATGCCTCCTTATTTGGTGTATTGATGTAGCCACGAACACAAGCTACCCAATGCCTCAAGGGCTGTTCTGGCATCTGTGGACAGCTGAGATGTTTACATGTATTTTGCACTGTTGCTGCCTGCATTGTGAGGTATGGAGCTCCCACAGGAGTACTCCAGGCCCACTTACTCCTTGTAGAGGAAATTCTGTTGGAAGAGAGTTGATCCTTATGGATGCATTCTGCAGCTTCATCAGGGCAGTGCAGTCACAAGCGTGTGCGCACATATAATCTACTTCTAAGTACACCTTTTAAAATCTAAACGTACTTCATAACTTTTTGATACCTGAAAAACATAGTCATTTTAGTTCTCAGAGTTTCTGAAAACCTCTAAGTTCAGGAACATACTGTATTATTATCCAGATGATATCAATACATTAATATCCTGCCTTCTTCCATCTCAGATATTTTATATTTGGTCTTTGGAGCCATTTTATTATAAACTCAATTCATCAAATAAAAAGTGATCCTCTACATGTACCTTTCCAAATTCTTAGCGTTCTTTTAAAAGAAGGAAAAGCACAATCTAAAAAGTGTTGCATTTTAAAGTATATTAAATTAAGTGTAGTGCCTTATTTGTAATTAGAGAACCTGCTGTCTAATATAGACATTGCAGATATGTAAAAATTATTTGAAATGTTACTGTTTAGCTACATATTATCACTCAAATTATAAATTAATGGTTACATTGGGAGAAGTAAATAAGAAGATATTTCCAATCAAAATCAATCACATAGCCTAAACGGTCGGACCATTTTGTACAATTTAGAGATTCACGTAAATTGCTTTTCTCTTTACCTGAACATGTTCTACAGATTACGAAGCACACCTGTGAAGAACAAGCCAGTGGTGTAATTCTTTGATGTTTGATTTAAGCTTTACTATCTAATTCCTAGAATACATTGCATTATTCAGTAAATTCTACTTTAAGGTACGGCTTTTTATAATGAAATTTTTAAAAACCCACAGATTTTTTTCACTTTCAGAGTGAGTCCAATACATTCTTGCTATCAAGAAGAACCTCATTAGTAAAGTGCATTCTTGGACTTTCACAGGCCTCAAGATACTCTGATTTAAAGGATAGGCGAGTTGGCAAACTGTGAAATAAAGAGTTACGAAATTTGTCTGGTAGAATAGAAACCATTTGCAAGCTAGAGAGGGGTCTACGGCATTGTCTTTGCCAGTTTTTGTTGCTCCCCCTAAAAAAGGGACCTTGCAGTTCCTTGATGCTGTTCTCCAGAATCTTTGTTGTAATGCTTGTTTTTATCTGTAGGCAAATCAGCCCTTTCTCGTGGTGTTTTTAATAGGCTCCATATTGAACAAGTAATGCTCTCATTGAATTGCAGTGGAAGCCTCCAAAATGTAACCAGAATTAGACCTTGGTCATGGGTGCATCAGCACCTTCTCCCTCTCCAGTCCCAGGGATGTGCTTGGGGGAACTCTGCAAATCAGATTAGAACAGCTCAGAGGATTGTTTTTTCTCTTTTGAGCAATAAAGTTCATCTTTATTGAGCAGATCAGTTCATCAAGATGAAGTTCAACTTCATCTCCTGAACTGATTCTAATAGATAAAAAAATTAATAATTTTTTCTAAGGAAATCTTTCATATATTTGCAAATCTGGAATTTTTTTTTAATCTTTCTCACTGTGCTGCCTGAAAATAAAGTTGAAAAAATGCTAGAAGATAAGAGGAAAAAGTGCCAGAAACTGGGAATTGAGCAATGTCACATTGTAGTACAACTGTATAAATTAAGGAAAATAAGAATAGCAAGTGTGTGCATTTCATGTTTAACTGAGTTTCAAAAAACTTAATTTATTTTCTGAATAAAAATTGGTTTTTCTTTACACTCAAAACACATTTTTACACATCTTTACTCTTCTGCTCTGCCTAGCAGTAAAAGAAATCTTTTTTTTTTTAAGAAGATATTCTCTCATACAAAAGAAAGAGAGGAAGAGAACTGGAGTTAGAATAAAAAGTGAATGTTATAACTTAGAGGACAATTTGTAAAAACAGAAGTATTTATTTTCAAGTTTTGTTTTGAAAATATCCCATATGTTCATATTAATAAAAGGCAAACTCATGAATCGAACTTGTTCATAATTTTTATTCTGCTACTCATTTAATCATCTCCAGTTGCCATCTCCTGAAAAGACATTGCATGTCAGTTAAGAATGGTAGTAATTTCTGATGGAGTTGGAGTAATTTGCAACAGGAGCAAAATTTTAAATACCATACTAAAAGTATCAAAACTCATAAGGTACCAGATGTTCGTCAGCAGGCTCCCTGTGTAGTAAAGCAGAATCTCACTATAAAATCAGAAAGTATGTAAATAATCCTGAAATAGTGAAAAATTTAATAAAGATATCTCATCAGCAGACTGATAAGAGTGGGAGTAATGTTATGCAAATTAAGCTCACAGTTCTTCTACATCAAAGGAACTATCAAAGCCAAATCAGAGAAGGAACCACTACCATCTGCAATTCAGATCACCACTTGTGGTCCCATCATTAAACTTAAGAAACATTGGGAGCATCCTACTATTAATTCTTGATGTTATTACCTACTTTGGCTCTCATGCTAGAAGTTACTGAGGGCTTCTTAAGACTAGGGTCTACTTTTTAAAATGGCAAGACTTTCTGGGACCGTAAAGAAGAATGGATGCAAAGGGCTCACCCTCCTTTCTCCTTTTCCCTTGCCAGGTAAGAGCAGATAATTCGTACAGTCTCTTAAAATTTCATGTCCAAGCACAGCAGCATCTAGGCAGCCACATCCTCTGCCATGAATTCCAGCTGCCCAGGCGTGCTGTCACATAGCAGAGCCTTTCTGCAAACCCTAAACTTGTAGAAAACAAGAGCTTAGTCCACATCATGGAGGTAAAGTATCCTATGCCTCCCAAAGCACCTGAGGAAGAGCAGCAGCGGAAAGATGGGAACCTAGCTGGGAACTTAATACTTGATCAAGTCCACGCAATTAAGATGCTTGTAGGGTTTGCCACTAGCTCCCAAGTTTTGCCTCCCTGCATTTTATTTCCATATGTGCACTGCTGTGCTTCGCAGGGACTGTGAAAAGAAGGCACGTTTTAGTTCTGGAAGGATCCCTCACGTTAGCTGTCTAGGTAGCTGTGTTGAGAAAGTAGTTCTTTGCTACAGGAGGAGTAAGGATCTGCTTGTCAGGGTGTTTCCATTTCAAAATGAGACTCTCTGAGACTTTTCCTGTTGCCATTAATTGCTCAGTGATATCGCACCCACACGAAACTAATGTAAGGAAGCCTTAATTCTGAATTCTTATGTTAATAGCGGCTCTCCTGTGGCCATGAAAGAAAGTATTGATTTATGTGTTCTGCAGCAAGGTCTCAATGGTGTCAATAAAAAGGTAGCTAAAAGTGCATGATCCATCTCTGGCATCTTTAGCTATCTAGTAGAAATTGCCTCTGCCTGAAACTTTTATGTGCCCATTTGATCTATACTTTATCAGATGTCATCTGCCTCTATTATGATTCAGATATCATTAATTAAAAGCCAAGCAAGGAGCATATTCTGACAGCTGCTAACTCAGCAATGTTCAAATATTGATAGTAATCAGTGAACAAGACCAACTCTTTACATGGTGCTCTTGTGAACTAAAGAAGAGGCAGCAAAGGGAGATCCTTATGTATCTATTGGTACTTAGATTATTTTTGGACCTCTTTAGACGTCTTTTTGCAGCCTGCTCTCGAATATGGCAGCTCCCTAGAGAAAGAAAAGGTGTCTATGAAGCCACTATCATGTCTCCCAACCCACTGCCCCCTCAGTGCCTCAAGAGTAGACAACTCACAGAGCCTTCCTCAGCCTCTCTTCTCTATGGATGTCAAGAGTCCTTGAAGATTAGTGGCTCTCAGATTCTTCAAGAAGATCACAAACCATCAAAAGACAGTCTGGGGGGGAAAAAAAAAAGTTGAATAATAAAAAGCTGAATATACTAGTTGTGGATTCCCAGTCAATCAAACAAGAGAATGGGACAAAAAGTAGAGTATTAAAGTGACATAAGTTTTAAACTAATTTAATTTGGTTGTAAGTGAAGGCAGTGTAATATCTTCATAAGCTTGTCTGCGGATTAAAAAAACAAAACAAAACAAAAAATGATCCTTCACTTCACAAAGTTCAAAGAGCCTTGGGCTAGAGGACATGGATACACACAACCCACACAGATGGATTTTTGGCTGTGAAATTTGTATGCAGCCTAGAAGTTTTCTTCCTTCCTAGGATTTAGGCAGAGGGTCTGGTAGCACATGTACAGTTGATGGAAAACAGCTCCTCCCCAATTACTTGACAGTCAAGAAAGAAAAATAAACAGCACAGCTCACTGTGAAACTGATCTAGAAGAGCATTAAAATTAGAAATGGACTTTGAAAGCACCTAAATGTACACTATCTGAATTTACCTATAGCCAAAGCTTGATGCTTCAAAACTTCATTTTAATCTCCTGTAAGGGTCTCATTGATTCTCATAAGTAATCTAAATACTTAGATACTTTTTTTTTGGTTGCAGACAAATATACCCACAAATGTCAACGGAAATATTAATTTATTTAACATTAATAAAAACACATTCAGTCATATACTGGTTCTCAGGTATGACTAGCTTTCTAAAGCTAGTTGATCCAAACAATCCCATAACAGAGAAAGATTCTGTCTATGTTGAAGTATTTGACTGTTTCTATAGGAATAGTTATATCACTGTACATTTTCTAGTGATATTGTTAAATCAATATGTAGCCATTAAAATGTCATTAATCTTTCCATAGCCATGATTGTTCTAGATTAAAAGAAGTCCTTTCACTGTAGTTAACACTCCTTACAAAGCAATGTAGTATAAAGTGAAGAAAATATTCTACAAAAGGAATCATGCTGATACAAAAATTACTGTATAAATGGACATGTTAGCACATGCAGTATTATTTTCCATGCAAAAAAAATTTCTCAGATAAATTCCTTGAAGGAGAGAAGAAGCAAGTCACAAAGTAAAGGGCAATTAGAAAAGATAAAATGAGGAAGAGAAGAGAAAGAACAAGAGGAGATATTGTTCTACTTCTGTTGCACTCATATTTGATTGGAAGGAGGAAAGGTACTATACTAAGACCACTGCTTTGTGCTCAGTTTCTTTGCAATTTGAAAGGGAGAGACAAGTAAATGGTAAATATTCATAAGTTGCTTAGACTGATGCATGTGCAAGGAGGTCTAAACATTTTAATGATGCATTTCATTCTGTAAGATTACAGGCCTGGAAGGTACCTTTAGAGGTCATCCAATTTAGAACACACTCTCAAGGAACTAAATCTGTATTACTGCTTCTGCATAACTGTTCAACCTTTTTCCAAACTTTGTACGTTTATATAAGTACAGATATGTGTCCATACTTCTAATTAAATTAGTTCTTTTTATTGTTTTATTTATTTATATGGTTTCTTACTTTGTTGGTATTATCATATCAGAACTAAAAAAAAATTCACCAAAAACTGAACTTATGAAAATTTAAAACTTAATTCTTCACCAAGCTGAATGTAATAAATCCCCATTTTTGTGCAACTATAAGATAAGGATATTATAAAGTGGCAATAAATGTATTTCCGTTACATGAACTTTTTAGATAGATTGACCGCAAATCACAGTTTAATATCGTACACGTAGGAATGGATGTAAAAATTTAAGACCATTCAATTTACAGAGAATGATAATTGCGACCATGGTCAAGGTTCAATGTGGTAAACGGCACGGGGAGAGTAAGAAGGACTCATACCTCTACAATTTTCTCTAACTCAGAAGGGGAAAAAAGTAACCTATTTAATTAAAAGGAGTATGTTCAAAACCAATCACAAGAAAGAACTCATGGGCTGCATAACATTTTGTAGCCACGCTTTTCTAAATATGTAAGAGAAAGTCAAGTTCTAATGAGAAGAAAGTCTTTTAAAGCCAACTAATGTTGCTAGAAAAAAACTACTTCAGCTGGTTTGAGGAATGTGTGTGTCTAAAACCTTGTCTGGCTTTTCCAGTTGTACCAGCTCATCTGATCAAAGATACCACCTTTTCCTACTTAGTTTTTCAATTAACTTTTATCACATACAGATACAATAGTCACAATGCATATATATGTTAAAGGATAGCAATATTTGTGGTTTAGGGTTTATGATAGCAGTATGAGCCCGGAACATAGGTAAAACTATTATTTTGTTTCTGTGTAGCATTTGGCCTCTCCTGCTCTCTGAAACAAGACAGGGGACTACATTTCAGATCAAAATTTTCTTTTTAAGGCCCATGTCTTGTGTTTGGTGAACAGAATTTAAACTTTCCATTGTGAATGTACCACTCACAATTTCACATGAAAGTCATCAGTCACTGAAAAAACACAGACAATTCCATCATTGATAACTGTTAATTTTATAGAAAACATGGATATCAGTTAGTTGCATATTCATCCCAGCACAGCAAACTACCCTTTTTCCCTACTTCTTTTCCCATCCACTTATTAAATTGTCTCAATAAGTGTGTTATGAAAAGCCTTCTGACAGCCTTCCAAATGAGCAGAGAGAGCTTGAAGCAACATGTAGCTGAAATATACCCAGGCAAGGAAAAGATGATTTTGTAGTGAAGCGGTTGTTTGTCATGCAATCTCCATAGCGTGATGAAGATACTAAAATTTCATATTTGGCTAGAGAACACAATTTGGTCCTAATCTTCACTGCATGCTGCAAAGACAAGACATCACATGAGCTGTACTACCTGCTGTGGTTCCTACGGAAGTCGCTTCTGTAAAACCCTTGCAGTCACGACAAACCAAAACGATCTTAAAAGTCGTGCAGATTTCCAAATCTATTGGACAACTGTTTAAGTCTAAAGGAACACCTGAGCCAATAGAGTTGGTGGGTGTCCTGCAAGAAATACTTCTGTTAGGTGAAAGCAGTAAATAGGAAAAAAAATTAGGCACATCGTTAGAAAAGCAAAATTTCAAGTCAGTATTTCCTGAGACCTGATATGAAATCTTTCACTAAGAAGTACTGATAATTTAAATTTTAAGACTTAAATAAAAACTTTAAACATTTGTTTAGCAAATGATCTCAAACGGGTTTCTATGGCATCCCACATGCTTCTGATCTGACTGCACTATTGCTAGAGATTTACTGTCAAAAAGTCGTTTCCCACCTCTGATTGACATGAATGAGACCATTGGTGAAACTTCACGTCTATACACTAATAACAATGACAGCTGGAATGACTGGATAGGATATCATTTTCTACCTGTAAAAGTATTATTTCTGGGTTATTATTCGGAACAAAAGGGGCAAAATTATTTTAGAAAAATGCAAAAATAGCTTGTGTCCTACAATTATGCTAAGATCCAGAAGTTTGTAGGCATTTCCTGGGAGTCCTGCCAACTGAATACAGCTCCTATCCCACACTATCTGCTCCTCCTCTGTGAGGATTGAGAGGTAGGGATACAGCATAAGCCATGCTGGGCACGTGATCTGTAAACTTGCTTCGTGTACAAACTGAACAGCCCTTTATTCCGGAATGAAAGCGTGCACAGATGATGTGTTCAGTCTTGTGTACAAGTATTGGCAAAGGAACTACGAACTAGAAAGGCTTGGAAGCTGAAGTCTTTCTGCATTTCTGTCTTTAGAAACAGCAGCTGAGACCCTGGAGGGAATGTGGAACACCAAGTGACTCCGTGGGTCCTGAATGGTCTCCCAATGGCTGAACATCTGAGGAAGCAGCTGGCTCCAGCTGGGGTTAACATGCCAATAACAGTATGTGCTGGATAGCTTTCAGGGTCAATATCAAAATCTTACCACTGTTGTGGCCAACGCTTCCACTCCAAGTAGTCCATTCAATTAAATATAGAAAACTGGGACTGCCTGTGAAATCAGCTACTAAATAGAAAAGAGGAGAAAGCCAGCACGCGAAGAGTGAAATGCAGGCAACGGTTGCTTTTTGCTCAATTAGCTTACCAGTACGATGGGAAAAAGTAGGGTGAAGGGAAATAAAAGAGGGCTTGTCTTATAATTGAAAAATTGGAGAGGATAGAAAAAAATAAAACCAGTTTATTTACTGCCCTCTATCCACAGAGCAATGCTGCAGCTGCTGCTCTTTGGCTGCTGAAAGCCAAGTGGCTTCCCAGGCGTGGCAAGGAATTTAACTTCCTGATTACGAGCAAAGGAAACACTAGGAAACTTTGTTCTACATTGTTCAGTTCTTTCCCATCGCAGCAACTCCTGGAAGAAGGCAAGGCTGGCAATTCATGACTGTGCCCCCCCATCACAAAATTCATTTTAAGACTGAGCAATGTCAGGAATAATATCTGCTGCTACTGCCTAGCTAATAGCATAATCAACTACGATGACAATGTTGGACAACTGGTACTAAGGAGTGACAAATGCTCACCTAGAATCTGACCTCCCTAAGCAGAACCTCTGACTCACTGATCAGAATAAATCACGTATTATGCATAGAGACCACAGGCAGCAGTGAAATATCTGCAGAAAGGTAAGGATATGATAAAAAGACCAAAGTGGATACAAAGCCGTGATAAAACCAAGGCAAAGGAGAAATCACTATAAATGTGTATACCTAGAGATAAATAAACATGTTTGTAAAATGTGGCTTTGATAACTGAGGTCACCTCTTGCAGCAGCAGTTGGTGATGGGGGAACGATGCCATGGGTTTCAGGAAGTCTCCTCGGGAATTTGGAAAGCCTTTTTCTGAGCAAATCTGTTCTTTACAAGTGAAAAAAAAAAAAAAAATCCGGGGGATCTGTTTGGGCACTCATGCAGTCTAGATCCACTGCAGCAGAACAGCCTTTACTAGTACCCTGGCTGAAAATTCTGTATCGTTTGGAAGTGTCCCTTTAGTGAGCTCTCAGATGAACCCGGAAATCTCAGGGTCCAATTGTAAATAACACCTGGCTAAAAAACTTATACTCCTCTTTCAAAGCAAAAAGCCAGCAAGAACTGAACATATTCTTGGGGAATCATCAACCTATGAAGACTTAAGTCATATAAAAACAACAAACTTATGAATTACATGGATTGCTATAAAGCTAGCTCCCTAGCACTGGATGCAAAACTATTGTAAATATTTTTTTAAATTGTCATTTTTAAATGACTCAAACTGCAGTTCAGTTCTGTGTATCCAAAAGAAACTATGCATTTTTGGTTTGTTTGTTGCATAAGCAATTACTCAAATCTCTTCGATCCCTGTTACAAGATATTGATTGACAGAAGTGATATTGACATAGGCATCCAAGATGCTTTCCAAACTGTGTAACTCTAAACCAGCATGCGAATGAAGTTATATGCATAAAAGTACACAAGCAGTGGAACTGATTTAAATGCCCTCTTCTGGGAGATAAGTCTTTAAACAGGATGCCATTTGTTTTCAGCTTCACTTTTGATTGACTTTTCACTTTGTTTAGGCTCATAAATTAAAACATTCTAATTTACATATGGCTCTTTATGCTGCTTTATGCCAATTCTTGAACACTATTTTGACAAATAATTGTAGGCAAGCCAGTACAATTAACAGATGATTACTTTTAAGGCAGAAGGGTAATTGTCAACTGGACCCAACACTGCTTTCATACTAAGTGAAGAGTGTTCTCATAAATGTAGTACGGTGTGTGTCAAAATGCGTGGTATAAATAAGCAACATAATGTAAGGCTGTCTGCTGGTCTATTGGCAATCACTGGTGTAATAGCTTAGCTTAATTGGTGACCTATTTTCCTGAGTTTCCATCGTGATGATACAAAACAGTGGTCTTTGTTTAAAGATACATATGGTACATTTTTCCCGTACATATTTTTTTTCCTGAGGACATGCTAGTGCTTTTTTGGCATGAAGGGCAGAGACTGCTCTGGCACAAGATGTCTCTATATCACGATTAAATAAGGTACCACTGATGCCTACAATGCATAAAACTTTCTCAAGCTTGAATACTGTCCAGCAGTAATCATACGCACACATATTGTCGATAGCGTAATTGTTGAAACATGAACGTGACAGGGGCCCACATTGCTGCTGGCAACCTTTTATTCCATTGCATCCCCTGAACAGGAGCGAGAAATGGGCAGATCCATGGAGGATGCCAGGCGTGATATGGAAGCTTTCTTTTGGGGCTTAACGTGGTTTGTGTGTAGAGGGCTTTGGCAGTATGGTACGTTCAGAACAATGGGAATAATGTGACGTGGCACAAGCCACTAAGTTGTACTGTTCAGGTGCTTGGTTTAAGGAGCTGAAACCAGGGAAGCAAGAATCTGGAAGCCTAGGAAAGAAATATGTCCAACATTAAGCTCTTTACACTTTATGGAGTGTAAGCAAAAACTTTGTTACAGCTTTTGCTTTGAAACTAGTCATGCTAACTCTTCATTGTTTCTGTTGATCTGGGTTTTTGGAGCCCCATTTCACTTAAACTTACAAAGACTTCAAACTGGATTAACATGTGAGACAGTAGAAGGTGAAATTCAGTAATAAAAAGAAAATACTGAATGTTTCTCTTGATTTTTTTCCCTAAAATGCTCTTAAAGCTAAAGAAAGATGGAGGTGTTCAATGACTCATCAACTAAGATGAAGTCAACTCTTGTCGCCAGTCTCCTTACCCAGGGAAAAAAAATCATATCCCTCTTCTTTAGTTACCTGGGACCATACCCTTATCAAAACCTAGTCTTCAAAAATTCAGGGATGACAATGTAAAATGATCAAGAATATGTAATTTGAACTGTTGTGGAGTGAGTAGCACACTGCAGAATGTCTAAAGGAAAGATTTTTTAAAAGCAGAATAAGAGGTCATGCCACCTGGTGAATAACTGACTGAAAAAAAGAGGAATGAATCACTTACAGAGCCTTTAGCATGCATTGTCCTACTGTTAGGATTTCTGGATTTGTTCCTTCTAGGCTGTGATCTTGTAATGAATATGCACCTTGTTTTCAACTAGGTACACTGAGTTCAATTCTTTCAGAAAGCCTCTGAAGCACTGCACACCTTTCTACCTGGAAAATTTTGGACATAAAGAAAAGTACTCTTTGAAAGCCCAGTATGATTGTCAATGTTAATGATAGTGATAGAAAATCTGAAATTAGGGTGTGCATGTATGTGTCCATTTACATGTTTGCGTACTTCCTGATGGAGAGAGAACAAGTGTTTCCGAAAACCCGGAGAGAAGAGGCAATGGGATGACCTGTCTGAGATTCAGTCGAGCGGTTCAGCCACCATTAATTGCACAATAATGTGGAATTATGCGTGCCTAAGAGTAAACAGTAAAACCAGCACTTTGTTAGGGTGAAGTTAGTGAACAGATGGCGTATAGACCCCCAATAGTCTATAGAACATCAGACGTCTGGTATAATTTCTACACGTAAGCGTCCTTGACATTGACAAGTCAGTACATGCCACATAGCAGAACTGGGAGCGGGATTTTTATAGAGATAGCACATCATTGAAATGGTGAGAATTTTAAAAACCCAGTTTGGTTATAAATAAAATCAGGATGGTTAGTATTTTTGGTAAGCAATATGCAAAAACACACAACTTGGTCTGTAGGCTATTAAAAACCCGCTCGATTCTTTGCTTAAGATTTGACAGTCATGACCACATAAGTAGTAAAATTTTATTTCTAGTTACCATCAAATACTGTCCCTTCACATTTTTTTGACTTAGGTGTATTAAACCTCTCCTTATAGGTACTAAGAGTGTCTGTGAAATGTTGTCCTGGCGTAGGCTGGCAGTGCTGCTTTAAGATTATAAGGAAATGTGAGAATCACAGAACCATAGAAAGGTTTGGGTTGAAAGGGACCTTAAAGATCACCTAGTTCCAAACCCCTGCCATGGGCAGGGACCTCTTCCATTAGACCGCGTGGCTCCGAGCTTCACCAGTCTGACCTTAAACACCTCCAGGGATGGGGTATCCACCACTTCCCTGGGCAATCTGTTCAAGTGCCTCACCATCCTCACAGTAAAGAATTCTTTCTTCATATCTAATCTAAATCTATTCTTGTTGAAGTTTGAAACCATTCCCCTTTGTCCTGTCGCTACGCCCTCTTGTAAAAAGTCTCTCTCCATCTTTCTTGTAGGCTCCTTTTAGGTATTGGAAGGCCTCATTTAGGTCACCTGAAGCCTTTTCTTTTCCAGGCTGAACAAACACAACTTTCTCAGCCTTTCCTTATAGGAGAGGTACTCCATCCATCTAGTAATCTTGGTATCCCTCCTCTGGACTCGCTGCGACAGGTCCCTGTCCTTCTTGCACTGGGGCTCCCAGAGCTGGATGCAGCACTGCAGGTGGGGTCTCACCAGAGCAGAGCAGAGCAGAGGGGCAGAATCCCCTCCCTCGCACTGCTGCCCACGCTGCTTTGGATGCAGCCCGGGACACACTCGGCTCTCTGGGCTGTGAATGCACATGGCTGGGTCATGTCCAGCCTCTCCAGCACCCCCAAGTCCTTCTGGGCAGGGCTGCTCTCAATCTGTTCATCCCTGTTTTGATACTGACCAGCAGCACCTTGCACTTAGTCTTGTTAAAACTCATGAGATTACCATGGGCTCACTTCTCAAGCTTGTATGTGTCAGGTTGTACCAGGGAAAGTATGGAGAAAATATTTTCAATTAGACTGACAATATTTTACATAGGCGATAGGTACATCATCTGCTAAAAAAAAAAAATAATTTTGAGAAAAATAGAAAAAATGATGAATAAACAAAGTTCCAAAAGCTGCCAGAACCCATACAATGAAACAAGAACTTGACTTTATAGGATAAGGAAGTGGAGCACATAGGCTTAATACTGTTCAAGAAAACTTTTCAAAAAGACTTCGATGCTTCTGAAGAAAAGAGGGCAATAATAATGATAACGGTTAGAAAATGCCTCAGTGCTGGCCTACAGATAGAAGAGATACACCGTGTGCTCTGAGAATAATTTGAAATTGACGAATGTTGCTATAACGCAAGCATCATTTAGATCACAAACCAGATAGCAACTCTGAGGTGGTGCACATTAATAACTCTGATCGCTTTCCTTAACTGCTGCAAACTTGAAAGAAACCTTATCATCTTAAAAGCACAGTAGCACCTGATATGGCCTTCTCTATTACTTACCGTAAGTGTTTATATCTTGTTTTATAGATTTGAGTCCCCCAAAAGCCTGCTGCAGAAAAATAAGGGTTGCAAGAACCAGTTCTTTGAGGCTGGCTGGGCTGAAACCCATGTGCATTTTCCCTTACAGTGTTTTCCACGTGGAAGCCTTGTCCCCACACTATCCGTTATGTTCTGTGTTTTTGTTTACTAAATGAACAGTGAAGCTTGTGAAACATCCACAAGAAGAGAACGCCATTGTAAAAATCTAGTTGGTGGGTGGGTTTTGCAATTGTGTGTTTTGTTGTTTTTTTTTTCTTAATAATAGAAGCCCCTTTCTCCATGACTCTTTTTCTAAGCAGGAAGACAACTCCGATTGATGGCCCCAGCTCAGTACCATCTCTTGTCTCCTAGCTTGTCCAAACTAATGAGTTTCTAGTTTACTTCCCCTGAAAGCTTGTAAATATTAGTGATTTTTAAACCAAGCTTGCCCTGCTTTCTTTAACGTCTTATAGAAATGGGGGAATCTTCGTTCTTTGTTTCCTTGATCAAGTGGGCAGCAAATACTGCAGGAAAAGAACTCAAGAAATATCAAGTCTGCAAATTCCTTTAGGAATGAAACATGAAGTGACATGTGACACTTCTCAGCCTGGATACACAAGGCTAGGCTCTGGGCAAGCTTCTTCCCTCACAAGACACCTCTTTGACAGGAATAAAGTTTTTTGTGTTTGGCGTACTGATCTTGGAGTGACCATTCAGCCACAGTTAGACATGACACAACCAAAAATAAAGGGCATTCAAATGAAACAACACTTCTCTTTGGGCATTTATTTTATTGGGGTATAAATCTTTTTGAACAACGAGCTTACATAAAATTAAATGCTTTTATATATCTATATTTACATAAAATACAGAAATTAAGCACGGAACTTAAACATCATTAAGATTTAAAACTGCTAGTATACAATCAAAAACTCTAATTTGAATCTCTGCCTTAACACTATTGATATTTCACAGGTCACATTACCCCTAAAGTATCTTTTACACCATGAATATTTTTTCCTTTCCTGCATTTACCATGGCAATTGGTACAAAAACACTTGCAGGCTGACCAAAATTGAGATAAGCCAAGTAGGAGTTAAGGGGAATATGGCTATCCCCTAATGATAGCCTTTCAAATCCACACAATTTTCCAATGTGCAACATTCTCCATATAGACAATTCATACCTGATTTGTTTGTTTTAGTTTGAAGCCTAAAATGATCAAGAAGAACCAGACTAAGAAACTTAATTTCCTACTGTCAAAATATTAAATCTGGTATTTGATACCTAAGGTGAAAAACTGTGAATTAAATCCTTGTTTTATTAGAGACTGTTAAGTAACTTTGTTATAATGTAATTTTCCTATCCTTGTCTCTTTCTTTTAACTTACCCTTCAGTAAATAGTGCACCCTGAACATTAGCATGAACACCATGTATTGCGATAATCCTTATGAATGCTGCACAGGATATGAGCATTTTTGACTCTTGAAGGATTTTCTGTAAGGGCCACTTTTGTTGCTGATGAAGACCTCAAATTACAACCAGTCCTCAATCACTTTCACGGTGATGAAAGGCTTCCGTAGTGGGGGACATGGCTCAGGGCATCCACGTGCTAAGAAAAAAAGCAAACCCAGCATCTCTTGCAATTCAGCAGATGGAGGGGACAGAGGAAGGGACAAACTTGAGTCATACAGCCTTCAAAATTGTTCAAATTAACCTTGCCTTTTTAGCGCCCACTTACAATTTGTACAGTGTGCTGGATGAGCAACTAGTTGGAAAGGGAAAGTCAGTGTCTTCTTTTCAACGACTGATGAAAAGGCTTCTAAAGCTTTTTCCAGTGTTGCATAGCATATTGAAGTCTTATTTCACATTCGGAAAACAAGTCATCTCAAGCACTTCCTGCTCTCTAGCCACTGAAAGCTCAAATTATGGATTCCTATTCTTTTCTTTACTCATTATATTAACTCTTTCTATGCACCTACTCAATTTTCTCATATTCTTACGCAGATTTTTTTTTTCTGGGCAGATATACAATACCCTATCCCTACTCCTAGGTCAACTCACTGCTTTCTAGGGAACAGCAGCATTTGTCCCATTCATGTTTTTTGCTAAGTGGATGGTGACAATTAGAAAGAAATTAACGTTGCAACCACTTCTGTCAGTGGGATGCTAATTTGGAACTCTTTCCTGTGCCTGCTGTCTGAAAAAAAAAAAATTTAAAAAAATATTTTCTCTGTAAGAGAAATTAGGGCAGGCATGGTTGCACAAAAGCCTTTTCATCAACCTATACAACTTCAGATAAATACAAACCTTGGGAACCTTGCAGATGACTTCCTCATCACCTGACTGTAATAAACTAACAGAACCCGTCAGGATTCCCCTAGGACCTGAGGGAACGACATGAAGCTGTGTCAGGAGGGGGTTAGGTTGGGTATTAGGAAAAGGTTCTTCACCCAGAGGCTGGTTGGGCACTGGAACAGGCTCCCCAGGGAAGTGTTCACAGCCCACAGCCTGCTGGAGTTGAAGAAGTGTTTGAACAGTGCTCTCGGGCACATGTGGATTCTTGGGGTGGTCCTGTTCAGGACACGTGCAGGCTCCTAGGATGATCCTTGTGAGTTACTTCCAACTCAGGATATTCTATGATTCTATGAACCGCATTTCTCTGGAACTTACCTTGCTTTTATCACTTACCAAAGGTTCAGGAGTTTAACTCCTGAAGCCATACTTCTGCATTTCAAGTGAGCTAACAACTGACTATTTACCACAAGCATTTGAGATGTGTTACTCAGGGTCATCAATTTGTGCAACTGCTACAATTCCTGCTCTGCCACCCCCTCCTCAGCCTTACCTGGAAGCAAACTTATACTGACAGCTTAACATGAGGAGGAGGACGGTGGTGGGACACATCGTGACCGATATCCAATTGCACTCCCCAGCGTGAGCTGTTTGCTCGATTTATATTAACTGAACCGGTCCACAGCATAAAACCTTTTGAAGTGTCCCCGTGATCACAGAAGAAAAAATATCCTCAATACAGACAGCAATGTAACGGAAGCTTTTTAAAGACACCTTTGTAAAAAATTTGCGTATCCCTTTTTCCCTATGCCTTCGAGTGGTAAGCCAGGCTCCTTCCGACCTCGGGCACGGGGTCTCTTCCCGAGCACGGCCCCTCGGAGGCCGGCGGCCCCTGGCGCCCGGGGAGCGGCAGGCAGGAGCACGGGGCACGCGCCGCTTCCCACGCTCCCGCCGCTCGCCCCCGCCCCCGGGGCGGACGGCATGGATT
>VZTA01029705.1:2569-68055 GCA_013398855.1 Mohoua ochrocephala
ACTCCAATGTCATCACAAAGACTTTTAACAGAAGGGGAAAAAATAATTTCTAAATTCACAAACTGCTGTTTATGACCTTTCTTGAAGTGGAAAATGGATGCTGTCTGCCTGAGCCTTCACACTTTGTTCCTGTTTGCTCTTTACCTTCTGATTAGTTATAGAAAGCTCCTGCCTTTCTGGGATCTGCTTTAGCTTTGCACTACAGGTAGTGGGGCATTGCTCTTCTTACTTACTGAACAATGTTTCTTGCAGTAATATTTCTATTTTTTGATGGAATAAGTTCACTGGTTAAATATGATTGCACAAAACTTCTCTGCTCAGACTAAAACGCAGCTTGGAAACTCTTGAAGCCAAGACTGACATTAAGTTAAAATAATAGTGAAGAAGACCATGAGAAGGCAGACAGAGGATTGTTTTCTTATTTTGCTGTGATGTCTCTCTATGCCTGTGAGAGAAAAATCTAAACTTCATAACAAAGGTAGTAATCAGGAACGTGTTTCATAGCATAACGGTAAATTGAGGTGTAAGAAAAGAGCATAGACTGTTCTTCTGTTTGAAATAAAATCATTGTTCCAGAACATATGTTTCATATGTAGCTAATCTGTGCAGTTGGCTACTGTTTGTTCTTTAACACTCAGTGTGCTTTGCAAGCATAGGACTGTATTAATCAAATCAACATTATTTTGCTCCTATACAAAACTTACTCTTTTCAATTACAGACTCTTTAGGAAAAGGAAAAGAAAGCAAACTCACCTGGTATTGCAAATGAAGACAGATAATTTAACACCAGACTTAGCTCAAGAATATGCAGCACCATGAAATGCTGTGTGAAATAACTACTTTTGGGGAAAAGAAAAGAAAAACCAACCTAAAGAGAGATATTCCCTCTGTGAAATACTCGATGTGATGGATTTTGAAATAATCAGGAACACCTGATCAAACAAAACAATAGGCACTTGTCCTTGTTTTTTAAGCTTTTCCTAGAGAAAAGTTACCTGGAAATCTTACCTGTGCTTTTCTGGTAGATGTTCCATGAGCATTTGAACCCAGCATGTGCGTTGGCTGATGCCTGGATAATATTGTTGAAAATCTTTTAGTTTTATTAATGTAAAACAGTACTTGTTTTACTTTACTATCTCTGTTTACTTGTAGCCCATTGCTGTTGTGTGTGGAAAATTTGGGAAAATTTTCTTTTTATTAGACAGCGAAGAAGAAATTAATTCTGACTTTCTTTAAGAAAATCATGATACTAACCTTAGGACTAAATAGAAACAAGAAATTGGAGAAGTTACATCTGGTTTTATTCAAGGGAAGACCTTTGTTGCATAAATAAATCTGGGTGATGTTACAACTCCGTTCTTCCTCATCATCAAGTATAAAGTTAACTTGCTGTGCCTGTCAATTCACGAAAGGGAAATTTTGCTGGCTGACAATAACCCCATTTCAGTAAGAAGGAGAGAAGTCTGAACTCTCTCTGTTTGAGGAATGTGAAATAAAAAAAATAGGTATTTTTATGAAATAACTCCTGACGTATCCCCCCGTTCTTCCTATGACCCTTCTTCCATCTTGTCATAGTAAAATAAAGCCCTTTCCAGCCTAACGTCATGTTACAGCATTAGTGTGATTCCTTTAGTAATTAATAGAATTTAGGCTCCAGCATAGTCAGTTTTGATTAGGCAAACATTAAATTAATTCAATCTGCAAACACTTAACTCTGTTAGGACTATTGAGGGGAGAAAGCATTTGGATGGACGGCAGGACGCATCTTCATCGGATTGCTCGCCACCTCCGAGTAGTTAACAGTGAGATCAATACAGCTCCTCCAGCTATAATAAAATGGCTTCGACAAGCTCATCTGGGGCTGAGAACACAGTATACACATTGATTTCCTGGCCTGATATAACCCATTTACCTATTCAGCTAGTCCGTTAAGGAAGGTGTAAGGCTACAAAGGCCCAGGGGAGCAATGATGCCTGTAAGTAGGTTAGCAAATACTTGGAAATGTCTTAATTTGTTTTACAGTTACTACTTCAGGGAAATGCATTTTTTATTTTTTTTTTTTTTAGTGGAAAAGTTTTATGTGTAATTTCTTATTCTTTTGTAATGGTTTTAAGTTGGGAGATATAGATTGCTCTTTGCCTAATTTCTGTCTTCATTGAGATCCTCGCTGTTCTCAGGGGTTTGAATATTTGTGGTCTCCAAAACTGTGTCTTCCACCTCTGAAATGTACACATTATAAAGAACATGCCAAGCCAAAACTTACCTTCTGTGTTCCTCTACTTTTTCATTCGCTTGGCTTTCTTTCTTGAGTCCGACAGAGGAGAAGGGATAGAAAGGGATTTTCTCTATCAGGATCCGTGAATCAGCATTGCATTGTTACAGGCTGGCTTCTTGCACTTCTGGTTGTTTGTTTATTGCCACTTTCTGAGGTCCAAGTTACAGAACTGGAAACTGGAAGGGTGGTTCTAGTCCAGTTGTTCTACCAGATTCTGATGAATTCTCTTCTACTCTGTCTATGGGCCTGTGGGTGCAGGGGAGGAGAAGCAACCAGGCTGCTGGTAAATACTGAATTTGAGTGCTCCAGCCAAGGGTAGTCTTCTGTTAAAGAGCCTGCTAAGAGGCTTAGAGAACTGTCCAGTTCTTCTCAAATTCTACTTTTATGTCATGTGTGAAGTGACCAGTATAATTTCCAGTGGCCTTTCTCATATCATTTCAAATGTTGTACCATCTAGAAACGAATAGCAAAGACTGATATTTGTGATTCCATGTCCTAAAATACATGTCTAGGTATGTGAAAAAGCTGGGGTTTTTCGTGTTTATTCATTTCATTGCTCTCAAACTCAATTTTTTTGTTTCTGTTTCGTTACTGGCTTGTTTTATTCCCTCTGTGCTTCTGCACCGAGCGGGTGGGTACTCAAACCATTCATGAGGAAAGATATATTGAAAAAGACAGAATGGTAAAGCAGCTGATAGGCAGTTATTAGATTCAGATAAACTGTAATCTTAAGTCATCTTATGAGCATGCTAATTACACAATGACATTACCTACATAGAGTGCCATTGCTTTGTTAACATGTTATGCAAGGTCCTTTATTAACACTGCAAGAAAGGACTTCCTCTCATTAGATGGTTATGCAAAACTGTAATTATACTTGCCTGTGAAAAATGGTGAAGTTATGAAAGGCTTGCTTCTGGAGGGCTTTACTGCCCCCCCCCTTGCAGATTATAATCACTCTTTCTGTGGAGCGAGGGTGACACAATTTAAAGTAAGAAATTTGTTTCCATCTCAGGTTTAGAATTCAGTAATCTCTTTATCTTTCTGCTAAGATAACTATCATCTGTGCTATTGTAACATTAAAAGAATAAAAATTCCGTGGTAACTCTGTATCTGTAATTTTGAAGAGAAAGTTGGGTGCTGTCACTGGGGATAAAATTAGCAGTGAACGACTCAATTTTAAAATTTCTTTTTAATAGAAACAAAGTATTTTGGATGTGGTAATGACCAGCGGTTTCAAATAATGCTTTCTTTTGATTGAAATGCACTTTTTTGCTGCTGAATGCACCTTTACGTTTTTAGGTTTGTTAAACTGTGTCGTGTCCCTCCTGTGAAAATCCTGCATTGTGCAAGCAACACCCCCAAGCTCTTCAGCAGTAGTGCTATAGTCATCTCTCAAAAGCACAGTATCAATGTAGATAGCCTTAAATAGACAAGAAGAGGGATTTCCAATCGGTTTTTGCCCATAACACTATGGCCACAAAACTTTAGCCGTGTCCTTTGAAAGGCTTATTTGGAGAGGCTTCTTCATAAATTGAACATTTGCACACACCTGGCTTTCCTGGGACACATTCTAGTGAGCAGGTGGTCAGAACTGCTTTTACAATATTGCAAGTGTGTGCTTAGTTTTTATTTATTTAGAGAGTTACTTTTTATTTTTCTTTTTTTCTTTTTCAGGAAAAGCTTGTGAAGCCCCTCTTCAAAGCTTTCTTTTTTGGAGCTGTCATGCTAAAGGAGGATTTAATTAGTGCTCTGAATGTGCATTTCCAATGGAAATGGTCACACTTGGGTAAGGAACATTTTGTTCCTGTTCCAGTAGTATCTCAGTATTTTAATAGGTTTGTTGTCCACATAAATTTTGCACTTTCTATGAAAATACTCCATGTCCTTAAAATCGAGCTATCTTAAATTTAATTATAGATTAAGGGCCTTAGTTTTATGCTATCAAGTTTCAAAATTTGGTTGCAGCATTTTGTTTGAACAATGCATGGTTTTTATACTAATTATGTAAATCAGAAGCACTACTGCTTCTAGTTTTACTTTATTAATTATGAGATGAAATTATGGTAATTGGAGTTTAAAGGCAGTGCACCCAGAAATTTTCAATATACTTGCAAGGCCAGTGAGCTGCACAATGAAGATATTTTGAGAAAGGCAGAGGAATTCTTTGGTGTTGTAATTGAACCAGTTTTGTCCACATCTTATATATCTTTTTTGACTTTAGGTTGGCAGGTGACCATGTGCTATAGGTCAGCGTGAGGGCTGGAGGCCTCTGCCAGGGTTATGGACAATGTAGATATAATTTCAGGGTTCCAGACAGGCTTAGTGCGCAGTGAGAAGCTGATGCTCCTTTCTGATTATCCTAAAATGTAGAAGAAGTGAAATGAAATATAGCAGAAGATTATGCATAATACGGGATGTTAGAGAGAAGGCAATCAAGTGGGAAATGACAGAAGGAGAAGCCAAAAGAGAAGAGGCAACTGAGGAAGAGTTAGTGGTACTGAGGAAATAATCTGGGTTGGGGCCTAGGAACAGACTAGAAAATGTTACACCTCTCAGTGCAAGTGTAAAAGAGCATTTCAGGAGAACTTAATTGTTGAGAGAGAAGAATGTTGGTACTGTGAGGTTTGGAAGTGTAAGTTGAGAGACTTGCTTTATGGGAGATGTTTGGTGGTCATTAGCAAAGAATGGAACTGAAAGCAAGAGTTTGATAATTCTGAACACTTTGAAGCAGAAGAGTGGTAGAAGAATTTCTAGGATGGTCTCCTGGCAGCCTGTGGAATAAATCCAGAAATAACAAAGAAGGTCTTACCTGGATTAACTTACCTTGGTTAACTAAACCACTGTTTATTAACAGAGCTCATGAAACTCTTCACTCAGGCTCGCACTTCCTTTCATGCTTTCTCAATAAACCTTTAGTTTACTGGCTTTAAACATCAAGGTGGAGCATGTTTTCGGCATAACATGGACTAACATTCTCAACTGTCAGTGCCAAAAGACCACACTCACTTCAAGTGAGTGCAAAGGCTGCCTGAGACAAAATGGAAACGACACAGAACACTGATACTGTTGTGGCCTCAAGCAAATACAGAAGTCATACACCAAAAACACTGCATTGCTAAAGGCAACCAGTACGGTACTAGCACAAAAACTAATAGGCTGGAAAAAACCAGCACTAAGAATATCCCTGATGGCTCGCAGGAATGCACCTCAGTTTGTGCCAGGGCCACGTGTGACTCAGCTGCAGGACAGGACTGAAAGAGAAACTAACGCTGGAAGTGGGAAAAATCCGAGTGAGGAAGTTATTCCTAGAAATCTGGCAAGGACAGAAAGGACGTGTGAAGGCAGAAACATCAACCAGAAGTCTTGTCTTTCAGTATATGACTCTAACCACAACTCCTTTCTGTCTTTGAAGATGTTGGGGATGTGAATAGCTTATTGAAACAAATATGTTGAACATTAGAGATGAAAAGAATGGAAAATTTTATGACAAGGTTAAAGGTTTGGACACATGAGTTTCTTAAATACTCTATGTGTGTAGTTTTATCCTGGGCCATCAGGTTATAATATCAATTGAAATTTTAAAAATGGCTGAAGTCCTTTCTTTTTGAAACTTATCTTGTAATCTAATATTTTCATGAGAGATTCCATTGTTAGCCAGCCTGAGTTTTAGAAGAGGACATTAGCACCACTTGAGGTAACAGAGAGTGAAATCTCTGCTTCTGCACAAAATCACCACATAACAGAAGACCTCAGGAGCCTGATATCTATTAAGAATGTTAGAAAATACTGAAAAACCAGTGCTGTTTGAAATAAAAGGTCTTTGGATCATTCCGAGAGGCAGAGGATAAGCTAAATTTTGTCTAGGTTTCACTGAAAAAATTAGGTCATGTTGCATGTGAGCTGCTCAAGCATGGCCAGGTTTTATATCTGTTGATGCACATGTTTTTTGTGTGGAATGACTTTTGTGTATAAGTTACCATGGCTTGGTTCCCTTAAATGTTTTGAAAATCTTCGCAGACCTTTTTGAACGATCTCATTTTTTAGGGCTGAGCTTATGATTTTCGTGGTTTAGAGCGTTTTTGTGAACACTTAGCATGGTATAGTCAGCCTTTGTGAGTCAGTGACTGAGACTGCAAATATAAGTGATTTAACTTCTGCTTCAATAGTACCCATCATATAAGCCAAGACATTCTTTTAATAAGTGAGACTAATAAATAAAGCAAAAGGGTTGGAGTCAGAGGGTCCAGAGCCCTGCCGTCAGTCTGACTCAACTCAAGCAATTACCTAAGTAATGCAGCAATAAACAAAAAGAAATCAAATGGATTTTTCACTTCAGAATTAAAAAAAAAATGTTTTGTTTCTTTTATCCATGACTTCTAAGGCCACAGCCACACACAGAGTTAGGGCAGCAATTGCACCTCGCACTTCATAGAGCGGGGCATACACACTGCCTGGGAAACAAAACATCTTACTTTAGAATAAATAAAAAAAAAGGCAGCCTGAAAATTAATAGCGAGGAAAGTACATTTTCTTTCTTTCCTTCCCTCCTCCATTCTTTCTCCTGAGCCCTTCAATGTATGAAAAAAAAAGCAATTATTTTGCAGCAAAAATAATATCATAAATAATTTCAAAGGCAAAGAAAGGATGCCAAAAACTGAGGCATAGAAGAGTGAACTTCTGCATGCATGGCAGTGATATACGGACAGAGATGATATATTAATGTCTGTGGTGAAAAATTTGATATATAAAAATTAATTCATCAAGAGTATAAAATTTCAAGTCAAATATTCTGGGGTTAATTGTAACTTTATGGTATGTTTTCATAAGATTTGCTAGGTAGCTCCAGATCATGAGTTCTGACTCCATGTTCTTCAACTTGTTGTTTTTTTCTTTTTTTCTTTTTTTTTTTTTTTTTTAACTATGGGCTAAATTATTTTATTTTTGTATTAAAGTCCACCTTACTTATGAGTCTGTTGGTTTTTTCCAGAGAAGAAGAGATAAAGACCCTCTTGCTTTGCTCTCCACAGTTAATTTGAAGAACGCTTGGTTGGCTGTGGTCCATGGTATCTCCCATGGCCACAGTCTCAGCACTGAAAATGTCTATGCAGCAGTAGAGGGACCTCATTCTCATGGGTAGCAACTGGTCTTCTAAAGCACAGACTTTAAAGAAAAAACTTAAAGTAGGAAAGATTTTTTTCATATTCCTCAAATTCACGTGTACTTTTAAAACAGTAATTTTCTGAAAATGGCCTTTTTGGATGTTTTTCCCAGGTCACAGGTCTGTGTATGGTATCACAGTAAAACAGGTTTGTGACTGACAGACCTTAGTGTGACGTGCAAACATACCATATATTTTTTACATTTTCCTGACCATGTGGCCATATTTTTCCTCAAAATTTTGAAATAAAACCTGAATTCTCCATTCTCCTTGTCTTATCCCCCTCTCTGTCTTTCGGGGTGGGACCATTCTATTCAGTAGGATTTTTATGATTAAACACAAAACCAGAGATACAGGTAGCTGATAGCAGCAGCAGGCAGCATGGATGTAACTGGGCCATGGAAAACTGTTCTCCCAGTGTTTCTTTTCCAGACAATGTCCATGGGAACAGGGAGCTTAATGAGCTGGTTATGACACAGGATGTGTAGGCAGACCTTGCTGTTTGGTTCTGGAGAAACACTCAATCACAATTGAATGTAAGAATTGGCATTGGAAATTTGGCAGAATGCAATACTGTCCTAATGGCAAGATTTAAAATGAATATTTCAATTTTGGTGCCAGAATATAGTAACTAGTGGATGAAATTGCTCATAAAGCATTCAGCAGCCTCATTAAGATGGGTCATATTGTCTGCAGGCAGAAGTAGGCTTGGAAGATGAATCTTTCCCTGTCCTTAGAACTGTTGTTTAAAGAATAAAATCCAGCATCTGGTACTAATTTAGAGCCTTGTCCATGCTGTAGAATTAGGGTCTTAGCCAATTATTTGAAAGTTTTCATTTCGGTTTCTAATGGGTAACGGTGCAGCTCATAGATGTCTTAGTAATTTAGGTGTGTACCACAAAGCCTCAGGTAATTGAGCCCGTTCTGTAAATGTGTGCTTACCTTTAGGCGTGTGAGTAGTAAAATGAACCGGAATGGGATTACTTTACTTTTGCGGTAAACACTGTTTCTCCCTAATTTGTGCTGAAATGGTAATCTTGTCACTTACACAGTAAGTAAAAATACTTCCGGTAATTTTGCTTTATTGGCATGACCAAAAAGAGGATGTATTTTTTGGTGGGGAAAAAGCAAAACGGGGACTCTTAAACCATACAATATCTTATATAGTTTATCCGTGTCGGTTTTTAATGCAAAGGTTATTTATTTGGAAACTTAATGTGCCCAGTCCTGAAGAATATAATTTCATAGCATTCTCTTTCTGGCAGTGTCGTGTCATTCCGTGGAGAAGTCTCTGGTGGTGAGTTTAAACAATTTCTTTTCTTTGCTAACTTTCCCACGTAGTCATGGATCACTCTAATAAAACTAATAATAGAAATTGAATATGTATGAGATTCCTGTTCGTCCCTTTTGCAGCGACTAGTGTAAGCAGAAGCCATTGATATCTGGAGAGTATCAAAATTAATACAAGAAAAGCTCAGTTAAAATGTTTACTTAAAAATATTTCAGTAGCTTTCATTGAACTACCTCGTGGTCCCGCTGCAGCGAGAGGAGTGTTTCACACGTGCATAGAGATGTCACGCTGAGCTTTGCTGCAGTGTTCTGGGGCTGCCTCAGAACTCCGTGCTGCTATTAGAGTAGAAAACATGTAATGTGTTATTTGGTTTGAAACCATAAAAATGATTTTTGTTTGTCATGCTATGCTCTGCATGGTCTCAAGGTACTTTGCTGTTTAACTCGAATTTCAGATCCTTATGGCACGCGGTAGAAATGTTACAGTCGTGGGTTTTTTTCTTCTTCTTCTTTTTCTTATCTACATAAACAACATAACATTGTCAGAAAATTGAAAATGTGCACTTTGTCCCATCAGCTAAAATGGGCTGTCAGATAACGCTTTTTTTTCTCCATTGCATCAGATGAATGATGTAAATGGTTTTTGGCTTTGGAGTTTTTTGCAAGGCACTAGAGTAAATGATCAGAGTAGTAACATTTTTAACCTTATCTATCATACTGAAACATTTTTTCTGCCTCCAATAAAACATGTCAGAGTCGATTAAGGACATTCTTCAATGAGGTATAATTCACAGATTTTAGTAGCGAATCCAAGAGCACTGAAGTATTAAAGAGGCTGTGAATACTTAATTACGGATATGTTGCCATCCTACCTTTTACTGAATTCCCTTAACACTTTGGTGCTCTGTATCTGAAAATGCTCTTTTCCTCTGATGGTGAAGTAAAAGGAAAAGCCAGGTACAATGGCAGAGCATATGTCACATTGTATCTAGTGACAGTGCAGTGAGAGATACTGCTGTTCTAGTACATTCAGCTGTGCTTATCTGGTACATGAGTGCACATTACTTTCCATGGGCTTGGATCACTTTGGACAGTATCATTAAATGCCACGTCATTACCTGTTATGGAGTAGTGCTTTTGCTTGAAGTGCCTCCTGGGATACATGCAACAGTAGGAAGAATGATGGGTAAAGATGGAAGCAGCATTAAATTTTCAATGGAAACACTATTGACTTTGACTTTTCAGAAGCCTTATCTGTTAGATGGTGTTTGTCACAGAACCTGTAAAGCTGTGGATGTTCGTCAGTTGAAAGTTGCAGGCAGTTGAACGATATGGACAGGTGAAGGCTCCAGAGGGATCAGCTGGGCTAGCATCGAGCTGGAGGGGGTAAATTGAAGGTTTATTTATCCAATTCACTGTCAAGGTCAGCTTGCTGGAGAGCTGTCCTATGTGTGCTTACAAAATGCCAAAATCCTGGCAAATTGTCTGAAAGAGCCTCCAAATCACTGACCTTTGTACAGCTCACATCAACATGCCAGTGTCTTTTAACAGTATCCTTAGAGTGCATTAAATAGTTTGTAAAATCAAGCTTTTAATGTCAGCAGAAGTAACTTTTTATTTTCAGCAATAAGGAAAAAATAAAAGCTACCTAATGATGATAGAGAGAAACATATGAAATAGAGAAGCTCTTTCATCTGATATAAGACTTTCAGCATCTACTGCTTTTTCAGAGTGTACTTCAGAGCATGTTTTAGAGAGGCTGTTGTTTCTTTTCCTCACCAGATAAAACATCTAAAACATTTGGATTTTTTCCCTCTTTCAAATATGTGGTCTTTAGCATACTTCTCTTGCAAAATCTAGATTTGCCTTTAGCCTTCTTTAACTCTCTCAGGTGAGTTGCTCAGATTTTAAGCTAATTAGAGCTTAATTTATTCTTTTAATTAGTTACAAGAGTTTTTAACCGTCTACTTTCATGGGTTTCTCCTGTATTCAGTGTCTGTTGGAAACGGGTCAAGTTTTTTTTTTTTTTACTGATAACTAGGTATATCTCTAAGTAGGTTATATGGATCACTTTGGTAACTATGTAGTCTTTTAAAAGTGATTTTTTTTTTTCTTTAATATAGGAGTCCTTTTGTATATAAGGAGTATAATTCTCTGCATAACACCTATCCCTGGAATTTACATTGGGGAAAAAGTGGGGTATACCTTAGTTTGCTGTGAAGCATGTACCCGCCCTGTTCCAAAGCCATTTAAATTGTCTATGCTTAACTGAAATAGCATGAAAGTAAAAACACAGCAGGTTTAACCATAATTGGCTTAGTCTTATAAAGGGGTAATGGCACATTTGGCTGTTTCAGTGAATGTTTTTTCTCTTTGTAGTAGGTCTTGTTCCCATTTAAATATACCAGACTCATCGTAGTCAAATGAAAGACAGATATGTGTTGAGCTTTTGTATTACATTTTGGTATTTTGCAGTGTGCTTCTAGTTTTGTTTTCTCATTTTTTCTTTTCTTTTTTTCCTCCATGTTCATTAATGAGATACCCAAACAAGTGTTTTTCTGAATTCAACTTCCTAATTTTCTTTTTTCTTCCCGTTGCTGTTTGTTACCTCTCTGTGCAAACTCAATTTTTCAAGTAAGGCAGCTCAACTTGCATTTTCCCAGAAAGGAATATTAGTGCCAATGCACCACACAGCTGTTATGGCATGGGTGAAAATGGTGACATTATTGGCTAGGAATGGATGAACTGGAAAATCAATTTTAGCCCTATTTCAAGAACCTTCATGTGGAACTCTTTACTCTAAACTAATTTCTAATTACACTTGTCTGTTAATGCAGTATGTATTTCCAAATTTTATCAAAATCTGTTTTGATGTTTTGATACCCCGTTGTTGATTTGTATTTTACAAGTATATGTATGTGTCTCTGAACATTTTCAGAGTTTGAAACAGAAATAATTTTTGTAAGAACAAAGCAAAAAATGAGCCCTTGAAGTTTCTTAACTGTAGCACAAATATAAATTTTGGTGTATGTGCTAGGTTTGAATATGTGTAATTCCTATTAATTTTATGACTTGTGTGTAAATCATTGTTTAAGTACTTTTTAGACCATAGAGATTTTATATGATGGCTGCTGAGGGCTGCCTTTGAGCCATAATATATGATCACGTGAACCTGCTGTAGTTCACAGATCACTGACTTGACAGAACTTTATTATTATTTAATATTTATGTTACAATATTGCCCAGAGTCCCCAGCCTTAGACAATGCCCTGTTACAGTGGGTATTGTACAAACATCGATGTAGACATGATCAATGTCTCAAGGAGCTCAGAGCTGTTGTAGTTATAAGGTCACGCTGAAATGAAGTTAGAGTCTGCATAAACTTTGCAAAAAAGTTTTGCAATGTGCCAGCTTTGAAGTAGAAGAGATCAAATCAAAGAGAGTGGAGAGACAAGGATCTCACCTGGGTAACAAAGCAGAGCCTGCCTCTATTGTTGGTGGGTACACGTTTAGACAGAACGAAAGCAAGACTGAATTACGATGCAGTGCCTTAGGGCACGCACTGCATTTCAAATTCAGGCATTAGCCTATATTTTATATGCTTTATATTCTACTTTAATTGAAATTGCTGCGTTTTCAGATTGAGATGAGCAGATAAAAAAGATATTTCCCAGATAGTATGTCTGAATTGCATAACAACTTCTCTGCACTCCTGGCAGTCATGGTTTGCATTCAAAGGGTTAATAGGTATGATTTCCATTGGGCTTGGCAAAATAAGAAAGTTTGCATTTTGAGTCTGTGTTCTGTGCTGGAAATGTTGATCACGAAAATGGAAATGTTATTGAACAGAGTTTGTGTCTCTCTTGGACTGTATTTTCAATTTAAACTTTGCCTTTTCATGCGGTATTTATTAGTAGAAAACAAGTGCAGAGTAGAGATACAGAGCTGCCATATTTTCTACCCTTAAAGTTTTGTCTTATTTCTTTCCTCTTGGTCTGGTCTTTAGATGCTGAGCGAGGAAGATTCTCTTTGGGGTTTTCATCTATTTATTTATTATTTTTTCGCTGTTGTTGAAACTAGCAGGATTTGGTAAAACCTCCTTGATGTCCTAATATTTCCCTCTCTAGCAGAGTGGGAAAGTTTCCCTTTCAGGGAGAGACGTACTGCCTCTCACTGAGAAGTTAAATGTTTATGATGAAATAGAGAGGATTTCTTCTATTGTTCAAAAATACTTTGTTTACTATTTCTTTTGATTTATACTAAAAGATAGGTAATTACTGTTCAGACGTCAAGTTCCTTTGGCACTAATTTAAAACATACTATTTTTTGCAGTAATTCTTACTATGTAATATTTTAGTGGCAACAAAATATGTTTAAGGAATCTTGAACTAGCAATAATACTATCTTTTAGGGGAGTCTTGGTTACGCAGAGGAAGGAAATTGCCTTGTAGCGTCCTCTGGATGTTGGAGGTGAATTATAGCAGCTCTGAGGACGACGTAGTTGGCTCCTTTCTCTTTTAGCTGACCAACACCTTGACTTCTACACACAAAAAGTTCACGTGTTTTTCAGCTCTTCCTCTTCTTTTTGCAGACTGTCTGGATCATGAAGAGTTTGGTTCAGACTTCAGACACAAACATGGATCCTGAAGGCAGTATTTTGCTGCAGGGCATCTGGTTGCTTTCATTTGCTGGGTGTGGGATATGGGTTTTGGTAGGAAGAACTCAAGGGCAAGGAATGCTGACAGAATATCCACTGCTGCTCAATTTGCTTGTGGCTGTTCATAGCTCTAAAATTCTGGTTCAACAGTCCATGTTGTCATGCAGCATATGAGCCAAGCTTCCCTTTCACATGCGTGATCCATGTGCTAATATGTGGAAATGTACAGAAACTCCTGTGCCTGCCTGATGACCACTATGGATTCTGCAACCCAGGGGTCTCATAAAAACATGAAACGTCTGAGCCATAAAGAATGATACTTTTTTCTTTTTTCCCCTCCATGTAAAATGTTAGGATACTTAGTCTGTTTTCCCCTTAAATTCGGATGGAACAAGCTCCTTTGACATATCACACGTTCCTCCTCTTATGCTTGCTTCTTGTGACTTTCTCCAAGTGCAATTCTTCTCTCACTGAGCTTGAAGCTCTTTTTCAGCTATAGTGTTTAAAGCAAAGAGGCACTGGTGTTTATGAACACTTTCCTTTTGCAATGGCACCTTTTTTGGACTGGTGTACGTAGAGGAAAAAGGCCGTGTACAATACCTAAACTAAGAAATTCTGTCTGTTCTGCAGCAGTCAGTAGTGTTCTGTGAGCTCTTGCACTGGTGGTTTCATCTTTGCATGTTGATGGTGGTTTGAGCTCCTCGGTGTGTGCCGTGATGATTGAGAGCATCCCTTGCTCCTTTTGCCTGGAAGTCTGCAGAGGTTTGAATAACAGATTGTATAAGCACAGTGGCTTTTAGAGCATGAGGCCGCAGTAACAGGGCCATCACGAACGTGCTGAGGTATCTGTCCCAATAATGCACTATGAAATTAATACCTACCTGTGCAGTAGTTGCTGAGGGTGGCTGCTTCTTTGCAGATCAATTCGAGGTAGTGTTCTGTCTGCCCAGAACTCTTGCAGTTCATTTTCTGTGGTTAAAAAAGCAGACATTCTGGATTGTACGGCTGAATTTGATGATTTTGATAATCCATTAACATTTAAAATAAGAGGAAAATACAAAGCTGAAAGGAGACCTTAGCATGAATTCGAGGACATTTGATGAAAGGTCTAAATTTAATATTATATCTTATTATTATCTGAGCCATCTGGGGTTTTCTTTGTAGCTTCCACATCACTGAATGTATTCTCATCGTACAAGTTCTTTTTTTAAATATGCAATTTTATTTCAAGGCAAATCTGCCAAAAGTAGATATTTGACAATTACTGATCGAGAATGTAGGAAATGGGGGAGATTACCTGCAATGATTAAGGAATACGAAGATCTTAATGACTTGGGCTAAACAAAGAACCATGGATATCTTAGGTCTTTAATGCACAAAAAAAATGGATGTATATGTATGTGAAACTTTGGAACTGAACTTGATCTACTTTATGTGCCCAAAGTGTGGTGGATGTATCGGTTTCTTCCTTGTCAGAGAAATAACTCCTAGATCACTGGGTGAAATACCATCATTGTTAGTAGGGCCAAAAGGAGAAGTTGCCCTGAACAGTGAATTTAGGTTTCTTGAAACAAGTTCGCTGGACTGATGTTTTTAGTGAAAAACCCAAAGAAACCCCAACAACAACAGAAACCATGCAAAACAGCCCCCCTCCTCCCAAAAAAAATCCCAAGCCACCAGCTGTTGAGAACCCCATTGAGTGCAGGTGGCTGGGGACAGCTGCAGGTTGAGCCTGGGTGGAGCCCAGGTGAGAGCCTGGGACCTGCCAACCCTTTGCATGACAAAGGGCCCAGGGACCTGTGGGCACAGCGGGGTAAGGGACAGCCAGAGGCAGGGCAGGAGCTGAGCAGGAAGGCCCCAGGCTACAGAGCTTTAGACTACAAGGGCATAAAAGCCCAGCAGTTCCTTTTTTGGGGTCCCTCCTCAGAGGCACCGGCTTGGGCTGTTTCTCGTTACCGCTCTGTCATTCCATTGTTTAAAGGATCCAGAGGGCTGAGACTCTGCTGTGGGAAGCTTGGCATAGAGCTGGTGAGGAAGCCTCTTCTGTCTGTGAGCGGGGTGTGTGGAGCCCGGTGAGACCTGCTGGGTCACTGGGGCCACCCCTGCCAAGGGCCCTCGGACCCTGCAGTGACAGTCTGGGGTGTAAGGGGTGTGGCTGACAGAGCGGCTCCTGCATGGGCAGACAGGAAACTTTCCTTAACACAGTTTCTGTGATCAGTACGAGTTCTCACTCAGGCCCAAGTAATGACTTTGTTTTATCACATAGACCTGTGTCTATGTACAGCATGGAGCTGGGGCTGAAGGAGAAAGAAATTCAAATTTGCGTGTGAAGAATCAGGATGTGCCTCCATCTATTTCTGCTTTCAGGAAAAGTCAAATGACAGAAACATATACGCTTTGAAAGACTTACATGTTTTATGACACAGAGAGTCTCAGAAGAGACTATTTCAACATTATAACTTTATGCCTAACTGTGGTGCTGTCAAGACAAAGCATAATGTTTTCACATCTAAAATTTAACTACACTGTATTTATTGTTTTGCTCAAGAACATTAAAGGAATCTTATCTGTCAACATACAAGAGCAATGAATGAACAACTTAAATTACAAGAGTAAATTAAATGTCAACTTTATTTCACCAAAACAGGCTGTTCTTTTCTGTTAGCAGAGGTTATAACCACTGCCTTGAAATATTTGCTGTTGAAAAATGATTGACAAGTGTGGACAGAAGTGTGCAAATCCAACAGGTTTTTAATTTGCTTGATTACCATATTTATTGCAAGCATACGGGTGAGTTTGAAAAAATAACTTCATTGTTGTACTGTGTTAGCTCAAATCTCCTGCATTCACTGTAGTTTCAAACTTTACTGCTCTCTCTATTCTCATATTGGCCATGCTTTTGTAACTAGAGTACAGCTCTGTGTTTTATTTTGTGCTAGTAAATCACTGAGACCCAGTAAAAATGTAAAAAAACCCCTAATAGATAAAAATGATATATGCTTTTGGCTTAGAGTATATGATCTATTTCTCCAAAGTATTTTGAAGACCTCTTCAAATTCTGTGTGTGCTTGTAAATTGCCTGTTATTAAAATAACTCTTTTAGGTGTAACGAAAAAGAAAGCAAAAGAAGTTGTAAAACAGTGTACAGATTGCTGTTGAAACCTTCCTCACCTGGGTGTCTGCATTTGTTTGCTGGTCTTTGAGAGCAGGAATTTCTTGGAGCGGGACTATATGCAGCTGTATACAGGGATTAGAGAATTATAGTTCTTAGGGAAGGTTCAGAAAGACATAACAGATAAGTGAAATGTTATTTCACAAGGTCTGCTTCGTTGTGTGGGATATTTCTCCTTGACGGGAACATATAAAAGTGTTTATCTAATGTATCCACACTGTGTATAGTGAAAGAAAAGGGAGTAACAGGTCTTTATCAAAACTATTCACGTGGAAGGGCATGATGTAGCATAAACCAAAGGAGGAGTTTATTTGTGGCAAAATTATGGGCAACTCTCATGCCTTTCATCTCCAACAAATGCACGTTTGCCTGAGTTGTGCTCATAAATGAGTGCTCTGCCTGCCTGGAATATGGACTCCTAGAATCAAACAACTTGAACTGGATGAAAAATGAGAGGGCTAAAAATTATGCTGCTCAAGCAAGGCAGTATTTATCCTTGTGGTCAGAGCTATATGAGAAAAGCCCTCAATCTGCAATTTCCAATCTATCTGTTCTGGGTGAAGATAAAAGAATTGCTAATTGAGTTTACAGTATGTAAGACTCTGGGCTATGTAAGGGTAGGTTATCATTACCTCTGTGTTGTCAGTTGTAAATCTAACTGCTTCTGTGGTCTAGAAAGTCTCTTCCCATGAAATGATGGTCCAGTATTTTTTGAGCCAAGATGTTCTCTCTCCAGCATATGTCAGAAATAGTGACATAAGACAGAAACTCTCATAATACTAGCCATGAACCAAAAGGAATGTGTCTTGTTAACAACTTTGGAAAGGCCCAGTTCTCATTGTAACTGCCTTCTAGCAGCTACATGGAAGAGAGGATAAAAATTATAAAATATAACCATGATGTATTTTCCTGATGAAGCAATAGTTTATAATGATAGTCACTATAAAGTTAATTTTTACTTGAATAGAGCTGAGCTTAATGGTTTTCAATTATACTAATTTGAGTCATGGGTTTAGTTCATGTGGATTTTGCAACCCCTGGGTTTTGCTTTTATGTTTTCTCCCTTAAATGCTTGGCTTCTTTCTTGCATTATGCCCTTCCCATTCTCTTTTAGCAGAGAACATCAGGCAGTGATGGGATGGCTCCATCCCCTTTCATTTGCATCAGAATTTAATATTCTGTGAGGGAGAAGATTAAGCATGTAATTTGAAAATAAGGTCTCGTGTTCCAAATGGCTTTGTCATCAGGCACATGCTCAAGGAAGAATGTCCAAAAGCATGTCACCTTTCTCTGACAGAGGTTGAAATCTCTATTTCACCTAAGTTTTTCTAAGGCACTCTCTTCATTGGCAAGGAATTAGGCTCCTTAGAAATGCATCAGTTAAACTGATTTGTGCTGAGGCTTCGTATCTATAGTAAGCATATTTTGGGATTTTTTTTACTTTAGACTACAGTTAGTGTGGTCACTGGAACCAAATGTCCCGGTCGTGTCTACATTTGGAGATGACTGAAAAACAGTTGTTGATTTGCACCTTTTACTTACATTGACTAATGGAGCACATCTGGTACACATCTGGTAGAGCTTCTGATTTTTTTTTTTTTTTCGGCCTACAAAAGGAATCTGGAATCAGGTCATCAAAACAGTTTTATTAAAGAATCCAACTAGAATAAGAGGGAATAAATGCATCCAAAGCTGTGCCACTGTTCTGGACTAAAAAGCTGGTGTAGGCACAGCCTGTGACTAATGCCATGATGTGTCTGAACAGAGGGTGAGCAATTCTTTGTTACATCTTTTGCCCATTATGCCTCTCTGACACTACTGCCAAATATTAATATGTGTCATTTCCTTCTGATTTTTCATTTGTTTGTGTTCTAAATCCCTCGTCCTTTCTCTACTGTCTTGCTCCTTTTTATGTTTTACTTTCTAACTTCACCCCTAATCTCCCCCAGTGGAGGCTGCTGCAGGCTGTGTCTCTCTATATTCATTCAAGCATGGAGCTGGCCAGTGTTGGCCACAAACCCACTGGCCACTGTTTTTCAGAGTGTACATTGCATTAAGGACAACTGAGCACCTCTGGGGCTCTGCCCGTCATGTAATTTGAGGAATTGTGGCATTTATTTACTAATTTAAACAGTGTCAGTCTCAGCTTTCCTTTTTAGAAAGGCCATGTTAAGAGGCATGGAAGTAAAAGAAAGAGAAGGAAAGTCAGTCCCCCCATGCAGATGTGACTGCAGAGACATGGTCACTCACTCTGCGTGGGGAGGCTTTTGGTTGCTGGAAAGAGGAGGTCTGGTTAAGATCTCTGGTCAGGGGTGTCTGCAAAGTCTTAACCTCAGCTTTTGTCCTGGCATGTAACAAAAGCTTTCCAATGGCATAAACAACATCTACTACATAGTTTCAGAAATTCATTTGCTATTTAGTCTCATTTTTATTTCATGTTTGCTTAAAAGTATGCTTTTTGCCTCATAAAAAATGTTAATAAATTCTATCATTATAATTTGCTTTGATGGCATATTTAAGGGTATGTCCTCATGGAATGTCTCTTGGAGAGATGATACCCTGGAAAGAATATGTCTAGAATGGACAGTACTGTCTGACCTCATTAGCCAGCAGTCCAGGGAGCAATTGCAAAAGACCTAGATTGCAGTAAAACCTTGTTTCTCTCCAAGACAGGCAGTAGATTGTAAGACTGGGGTGTCACCTTGGTTGTGTCCTGCAGCTTTCAATCTGCAACACATGGACAAGCCTTGAACAGGCACTGTGTCAAGCAAATAGCGTCAGAGTTTGTCATGGGTGCCATGGTTTATTACTTTCTTGATGAAATGGGCATTTGTCCAGTAAGAACTTGAGTTGTACCTCTGATTTATTTTGCCTGAACTATTTAAGTTACCCTACCTGGTGCAAATTTGGGCTGAATTTGTGCTACAGGAGAAAGGCTCCACATCTACTTTTTATGTAACTGTAATCTTCAATCCATGGTTGGCTAAAACATTAGATGTGTTCACTGACCTCTTTGACATCAATAAGAATATAGTATCTAAATCAGTTAAGATTCCATTTATTCATATACATTATATGCATTTTAATATCGACAAGAGAAGACAGGTCTTATCATTAAAATGATCTTGGATGCAATGTTTCCAAATTGTTACCATAATAGTTCATTACATGCTGGATCTGTTTTGAGTGCCATAAATCATAGCAACTGATGGGAAAGGAAAGAGCAGCAGTTAGAGAACTACAAAAGAAATAAATAATTCGAAAAAATAGGTTAAATACTGTTTACGGTCAAAAAGAGGACAGGAATATGATACTTTTCAATTACTTTTACCAGTTTCTTGAGTTTAGCTGAGCTCTAGATTGATTAATTGTGGTGGAGGATGGGATATTCTTTTGGGCTGCAGATTCATCTAAAGCTGATAGCACATGGTAACTGCTGCTTTTATTTTGGGGAGAGATCTTTTTGGTCCTAACCCAGCTCGTATTGTGTTTCCTGAAAATATTTAGACTTGCTCTGTTTAGAATGTATATCATCTTCCTGATAAATGATGTCTTTCAAACAGCACATTTACTTTTTGTCTGTATCGTTTCTTTGAATGATGGGGGTATAACAATCCAAAGCCGGTCCTATTTCTTTAAACATGATCTAACTTGTAATGCAGATCAATATGTATCAATATCACCTTTAAGATAAACTTTATATATTTGGCTTTAAACTTCAAGGTATCCTTTTTACTGGGGGAAAGAACAAGCTAAACAACTGGAATGTTATTAATACATTTTTCAGTATTTTTTGGCTAAAACTTAACTTGAACTACACAGATAAAATGCTCGGATAATTTTAAATATTTATCTTGGGGTGTGAAGAAACCAAAGTTAGAAAAGAGATTTGGGTTTTTGGTTGGTGCTTTGTTGTGGGTTTTTTTTTGTTTATTTTGATTTGGTTTTTGTCTTTTTTTTTTTTTTTTTTAGTAGCTGAAGGCAATTATATCTTTATTGACCCTCTGTGTTTACCCCCTCCTTCAATGTCAGGTACTTGCTTATTATTATCAACATGACATCTCCTTTCTTTGAAAGGTTGTCCGTCACACTTTGAATCACCTCTCTCCATGGTTACATTTTCTAATCAGTTCACATGATTGAGCCTACATCAAGTGATGCTTTACTTAATTCCTTTCCGTTTGTATGCTGTGATTCTTGGAGGGACTCTCGTCAAAATTTTGGAGGGCCCTGTCAGTTTGAAAAGAACATGACCTTTAAATTGTATCAGTATGTTTGCTGGTGCATAAGGGAAAGGAAAAGGTTTGTAGTGATGGAAAACCACTCTAAAAACGAAAAGTAATTCTCTCAGAAGCAACATGCATAGGAAGATAATTTGTTTATATTTAACTGATTTTTAAAAAAAGACAGAATGAGGGGGACATGTGTTTTGAGCAATAATGGGTCCAAGCAGTGTGTCCTTAAATTTGGCTTAGAAACTGTAATCTATTGTTCTTGCTGTTCTGCATTTATAATAATGGATAAAAGTAGAAATATTCAAATGTGACAGAATAAAGGTGTAATTCTTTGAAATTATCAAAGCTGTTACTTTGCTGCATTTTCATAACTGTATCTGTGGCCATGCTATAATTAGTAATTGACAATGCTAATTATTGTACAGTCTGTCACTGACTAAAGTGGCAGAGTTAGATTTTATGTGGGTATAAATATGCATACATTTATGTGTGCGTGAGAGGATACTTCAAGTTAACATAGAATTTTGCACTGTGAATGCAGGCAGTCTGAAAAGAAGGAAAATCCATCTGGAGCGCCTAACATGGATAGCTGAGGAATATAACACGGATGCATGCTGGTGAAGCTGAGTAACGCTGGGAACTTTATTGAGTTTTGCAGCCTTTATTAAGTATACAAACTGTGGATGATCAAGTACCCTGCATAACTGAATCAGAGATATTGACTGTTCTCATCTCTTTTCCTCCATGCTTTGAGGTAGGTTACTCTTAAGTAGCTTTTACAAATGTCAAAATGTGTAGTTTCACTAAGCTGTTGAAGTCTGGTTTGCCATGGATTTATATGTTATGATTGCTTGATGTTGATGTCCAGAAGCTGTTTGTCCTCTAGCTTTTTTCTATATTTGGAGTGTCTTTAATCACACTGCTACAGATTCTTTGATAAGGTATGAGGTCATTCTGAAAGTGTTCCCAAGGTCAGTAAAAGGATTTCTCTTTTCTTTGTGGGTATGGCATGCTCAAAAAATGTGTAGGAACTTGATTATCTTTGAACTTTTCACCCTTCTGTCAACTTTGCAGAAACGGGCCAGTAGATTCAGAAGTTCTTGGGTGGAGATGCACAGGCAGGGTGTGATCACACAAAATTGCTGTGGTGAAGGTGTTTGTGCTGCTCCCCTGTCACCCTAAGTCACCTGCCACTCTCTTTGAATTTGATAGTATTCTCACTGAATCCTATGAAGGATCTAGGCTCTCCTGCTAAAGATCTTGTTTTCTGGTACTGGATCTGATTCTTGCTTCAGGATATCAACCTACTTGAAACAATCTGACAGAATCCACATTGACAGAGCTCTTGTTTTGGGTGTGGCTGGAAAGTGATGAACAGGTTAATCCTCGCTCTGAGTTTGTGTTTAGACAGCACCGTGTGAGAGTCGAAGTCTGGTCTTTGTTCCTTGATTTTCAGCTTAAGGAGTAGAAAAAGGGACCCCAAAAGTTAATCGCTTTCTACTTTTCCACTCTTACCAAGAAGTGCCCCGGTGTTGGCTCCAGATTCTAATCCTTGCAGACTCTGCCCCTTTAACACAGCGGCTGAGGGCTGGTTCTGGGCCTCGAGAGCAGAGAGCTCACCGCTGAAATCTGCCCTTTCTGAGTTTAATTATTTGGCATGTTTCACTTTCCTAATGATAGTGGCAAAGCTGTGTTTGTTTGCATCTAAAATTAAGGCCGTTCAGAGAGTTCAGATATGTAGGTTTTTGCAGCATTAAGGTGTGCAAACTTTTGTGCTGGAGTTGTGTAGTTTGTGATGTGCAAATTGCAGGTCGAGATGACACTTGGCAATTGCACACACACTATGCAGCATGAGATTTCCCCATGCAAAATTTGGAGTGATCTAGTATGTGGATTGGAGGTACTAAAGGAGATCAAGGCAGCTGTAGCTGGGGTATAGGCACGCACGTTATCTGCATTTCATAGAGGCATTTTGCGTAGGATTTTATTTTAGCATTTTGTGCTAATTCGTATTTCATGATTCATTCATACATTTAACCCGTTAATGCAATTCTAACCTTTCCCTGATTGCTCAGATAAAAGTGTTTTCTCTGTGTTTCAGAGAGTATGAAATAAGGTGGCAGAATGATAAATACCAATAGCGGATTTCTGGGCTGGTAGCAATATTCAGTAGCGTATAACATGGCTTTCACTTACACAAAGGAAGGTCATACATTTTCATCTGTGACGTATCCTCGTTGGCTGAGACGTGAACTTCACAAATACGTGAAGCCACTATATTCCACACTTGTTTTCTTCTGGGCCATAACCTCTAGGTTTTAGTTACTGTAACTTGATGGAGCTCCAGGCTCGTGATATTGAGGGCAAATTGTGTTTGGCATCTCCTGCCGGAAATCCCCCTTTTGATAGGGTGCTTTGCTTTTTAGGACACGTGAAACCTCAGAAATCCTGCAAAGCATGTTCTCTGAAAACAAAAACAAAACCGCACATCACAAATTAAATATTAGAAATTAGGCCTTGACTGAGTCAAAGGACTTTTGGTTCTGAATGACGATTTCTGTTATTTTGCCCTACCAGAGGTGAGCTAGAAATGCCTACATGGCACGATCTCTTTTTAAAGAGCGAGCATAACGCAAATTATCTGCAGCCTTAAAATACCAATACATGTTTTCCTTTATGCTCCCTTTTTTTCCTTAAGAAGCTGATAGCAAAAATTGTGCATCGCTTCAGGCTCCTCTGGGTTGACCTCAACACCTTTTATTTATTTATTTATTTATTTACTTACTTACTTGCCCCCTCCTCAATTTTGACTCCTGCTCTGGCTAATTGCTCTGCTCTTTCCCTGAAAAGAATAAAATTGTGTGTTTTAACACATTAAATTTCCTACAATCTAAGGGGCTCACATGGCAATGCTTTTCTCGCTTTCCCTCTTATGGATATGTGAAATATAATTTCATATCTTGAATTGTCTAACACACAGAGTAATAGCCTATGTTCCTACAGCCTTATCAACTTGATTGGAATTTTCCACATGGAGCAAATGCAGTGCTGAACCCCTGAGGAGCATCATGGGGACTAGATCCCAGAGTTCCAACCTGCTCCTTGCTTAATCACAGGCAGTATTCATTCAAAAGTCTCTCTTAAATTAATTGAGAGCATTGCCTGAGAGGGGTTGAAAGATTGGGATCATTCTGAGCAGCAATGTAGTTGTGCTATACCGTTAAAGGATGCCATGTCTTAAATATACTGGAAGTCATAAACGCGGCATTATAATAAATTACAAAGCAGACTTTTGGAAGATTTGTTCTACCTTTCACGAAATGCTAATGTTAATTTTGCTTTCATTTCATCGCATTGTCTTTCATTTAAAAATTACAGCTTTACTACAGTGAGCTAATTTCATAATACTGTATTAACTTAATATTATATAAATTATGTTTGTCAGATTTGGGCATTGTTGTAGATGTACAAAGCCCAAATTTACTACCAAAGCTCTCCAAACACATGTATTCATAATTTGCTACAATGAACCATATGCCACAATATAGTATTAAGGAATTACACATTCTAATGCCAGGCACAAATCCTGCTGCTCTTTCTGCAACTGTTCTAGGTACAAATAGAAACAATATATTTCTAGCCTTTTTTTTTCCCCCTAGTTGCAATTATGAGCAAAAAATGTTACAGTGCGGGAATATTTTAGCCACCTGCACTTTGTTGTCTGACTAATTTTTAGCTGCGTGTTGCCTTTGAACATTATTGAAAATATGCGGGGATTGCAGCAGTTCCCGGGTATATTTCCTCTGCAGACTATTATAACTTTAGGCCTGGAAGGAAAAGGTAATAGAAATTGGCACAACGAATATTGCAGAGTACGGAGAGCTACAGCTTTCTTTTAGTGGAGAATGGGAACGCTCCTGCCTAAGAGGTTTAATTGCAGCTGCCTGCAGTTTTGCATGTGGTGTTTTCCACTTGCAAGGTGTAAGGTTCCGCAGTGTAACCTGGCTTATTCTCTCCATTCAAACAAAGAGCAGAAATGCTCTCTGTGAAGGGAAGGGGAGAGCTTGTGCAATTGTGGAACATCTATAGGTTTTTAAACACACACTGTCTAATCAGCCTCTGACAGATCCATTGTAAATCAAAGGTCTGGTAAGTGGGGATGCCAGAAATGTTTGATCTCATTCCAAGCCTTGAAACAACTTGCTTATTTTTTCTGCAGTTTGGCTCCTCACTAAAATAAAACATTGAGAGATGAATGTTCTGACAGGTCATTGTGTGTCAAACTGTCACTCTGTAATGGTTACATATTTCAGCTGGATTGAGGTGGTGGTGGTTGGGGGAGGTCTGAGAGAAAGAGAAAAAGAGGGAGAGAAAGAGACAAAGAATAACAAGATTTCTGCTCCTTCTTATGGCTGATCTTCATTTAAACCAAACACTTGTCATGTTCAGGGGAAGTTTTATAAATTTTTAATGATGTTGGGTACAACTGGTGCTTTGAAATTTGCTGTACTTTAATTTTTTCTTCGTTAGCAAAGGTTCGCTAATGCATTGAAGTGCTAAGAGCGTGTCCTAGGGATGCCATGATAATTGTGTTGTTAATAATATTGTGGCACTAGTAATGTTCTCCTGGTAATCAAGCCATGAGATTTTTTTTTAATATATTCAGTTATTACACTGCATCTCGTACAAATCATGTCAATTACAATTGCCAGTCTATGACAGTTAAAATAATTGTATACGTTTTCCAGAATTTTCCATTGGCTTGGCTAATCAAGCTAAAAAAAAAAAATCAACACATTATTTGCATTAATTTTGTTTCCAGTCTATTTCTACTCCTAAATCATTTGTCCATCTACTTCAAAAGGCGGAACAGTGAGTATTTTAATAATAAATATACAAACATATTCATACTGTAACATAATATAGGCATACTTCTGCAACAGTAACACAGGATATTGCCTAGGATTAATCTGCGTGTGTGTATAGGTATATATTTGCTAAAATTATGCTCATGTAGGGTGTGTGTACTCTATCAGAGATTTATAAAGATAGATATTCAGAGGTGTTTATTTTCATGGGTTTGGGGTGTCTGTGTGTACATCCATGTAAAGATGCCAGCCTGTCTGTGGACATCGCTATTTTATGCTTCCCTTAGAGGTGATTGCGTGTTATTGTATTTGAATATTTATTTACATTTTAAAAAAAAATCAATTAAATAGTTGCCACCTGAAAGAGGGAGCAAGTTTGGTGTCCAAACGTTAGCCTCCCGTAACGCTGGCATCTCCTGTCTAATACTGTCGCTTTGTTTCTTTGAAAACAAGAGACAAACAGCAAAAACTGGCTCAGCATTCTGTCACCAGAGCAGGAAACATCCCATTGTGTGGTTGAGTACCGTGTCCTGGTGGGGAGGGGGAAACTTGGGCTTATTTTCTCGATAATAGCTTTAATTTTATTTTTTTTTTCCTTTTTCTTTCATTTATTTATTTTTTCAAATTATTATTTTTAAAGACAATGGGAATACATTGCACTCTCACTCCAAACTGTGGAACTATTGTTTCTTCCACAAGAGAGTTTGGTGTTTTTCAGTGTATATTTATAATAGCAACTAAATGAACACAACAGGGGTGCAGAGGAAACAGGGAGTCAGCGTATGGATTGCAAAAATATACAGCATGATAATATTATTTCCTTTCTCAGGGAGGGTACAGCATGTCGAAGGAGTGGTGAAAATGAAACAGCAGAGAGGCGGATCAGTAGTACATGAGCACTAACCAAGTACAGCCAGGGGTAGTATATGAGAGGGAATAACAAGTAAGGGATGTAGTAATTACACGAGGCGGAATAACGAGTAGGCATGGAAGCATTTGAGAAATAACAAGTCAGCTGGCAGTGGTATTTGAGGAATGACAAGTGAACATGACAGTATTATTTGAGGAATAATAAGTGAGCTTGGTGATATTATTTGGAGAATAACAAGAAACCAGGGGTGCTTTCTCTAAGCACTTTCCCCTGCTGTTATCTTGTGAAGGAGGTGCACAAAAGAATAAGTGGTCACAGGTTGCAAGGGTCAAGGAAACAAAATGGTTTTTTATGCAATAAGCTTCTACTAAACATGGCCTGAACAAATCATCCCTCAAAATGTAGAATTTATTCCTCAACTTTGCCTGGAGGTAAAAGTGGAAAGAACAGATTTTTTTTTTTTTTTTTCTTCACTCCTCTGGCCCTGTGAGTCCTGACCATAGAGAATGAATGGCTTTAGAACTGTACCCAGACAGAAAAATCAATGCTTCATATCAGGAGGCTTCAGGGGTTAGACTCCCATGTTCATGTCAACAAGGCTATTGGTTTTCTTAATACTCCAAAGTTATCGTTTCCCCGCTGCAGGAACCTTCCACTGTGACTTGTGTGGTCACAGCTTAACAAAAGCACTTTCCCTTGGCCAACCACCAATTGGCAAAGTAGCAAATGGCAAAAAAATTAATTGTTGATGAGGTCTATATTTTTCCAAACCAGACCATTAACAAGCACATGGAAGTTAGCATTTGCTGATGGGATTTGCTCTATAAAATTATGCTGGTTTGTGTATGCTATGGGGGTCACTACAGTTTCACTGGTACCATGATTCATGTTTTGAGCAAAACCATTACTGGGATAAAAATTAGTAAGCATTGGAAAACTGGAATTAAAGAAGGTGGGGATTTCTTCCTCCCCCTCCTCTCTGCCTTGGCTGGATATTCCCGCTGTTTGTGTGGAAAGGCCTCTGCTTCTTCTGGACAGACTCCTTCAGGCTTGGTTGTGTCGCTGTTTTAATCTGAATGGGTCGGTTTGTTCCCCAGTCATCACTTCTGTGTTAATCACTTCTCCCTTGTCAAGAAAGTCTTACAGTTTGTCAATAGAATTATGTTACATGAGGTTAAAATCATGTTGCTTCAAATAATACTTTTTGTCATCACAAGGTATTAAATAGACTACCTGAAAATGAGACCCTCTTTGAATCTTTGTCAATTTAATTAGTGTAACAACTATATTTGGCTTACTGGGCAGGAAAAAGCCAACCTTGCGAGCTCTAGGAGGGAAAACTGGCTACCGTGCAGTTCCAGCACCATCCTGGTGTGCATACAGAAAGCTTAGACTTAAATGTTGCATCAGGTTAGAGGGGCATTTTGTGGTCTGGTTAATTTGATGGCTTCCCCCTCCTCTAACCCCCCTTTAAGTATGTTACTGATGCTTTTTTTTTCCCCCTGATTTTTTTTTTTTTTCTTTTCCTGTGCTGTCTTTAGTGACACAGTGCTAACACTGAAAATGCTGGCGGCTACAGTGAGCATTGCTCACCCAGAGCAATCGGATGAAAAGGCAGTGCAGATGTAATTTGTTTTCAATGGCTGTTTCAAAAGAATAATTGTGGTGACATTGTGGGATCAATATTATAGATTTTTGTTTTCAAGTACACTGTATGTGTGGTGCTAAGGGGAGGCAGGAAATATAACGCTGCAGCCTGAATACAATAAAAATGGATTGAGGTCTGTGGGTATTGTCGGCTGGTAGCCATCATGGGTTTGGAACATCATTGGTGGGATTACAGCGCCTGTCCTCTGGGCTGGGATTTCATTGTGAGTGCACACACACATTTGCTGCAGTTTTCCTCCTCAGCTCCTTAAGGGACCTGCTCGCTGCACTTGTATAAACTCCCCGTGAATGGGGCTCTGTAAATGCTGCCGCGGCTCTCGCCTCTAACAAGTGGCAGGATTGAGAGGCTGGGGGTTCAAGTTTGCAGCCACATCCTCTAATTTGCCACACCGTGCCCAGTGTGCCCCAGCAGAACCCGGGGTGGGCAGGGGTGCGTGGCACACCTGTGTGAGCATTTCCATTCTCCTCCCGTTCCCCCCGTCTCTCTAGGCCACCATGCTAGATAAAACTTCTTTAAGGCACCTGAGAGACAGAGAGAAAGAGCACCTCCAGAGAGCAGCCTGCTGATAGAACCTACTTCTAACAATATGGTGAGTGTCATTTTAAAATACCATGAGAAATATGATGTGGTGATCAAGGACTTCCTGCTTTAAGGGTTTCATGTATCAGGGTAACTAGACAAAAAATGTAGTTCCCAGGGTGAAAATTATATTAACAAAGAATTAGTAATAAAGCTGAATAAATGTAATGAGATGTGAAAGAGAGTGCATAGCACATTTTTTTTCTGTCTTTCATAATTAGGCCCTGAAAGAAATGGAAATTCAGACAAAACACCTTCCTCATTACCAATTTAAATATTACAAATTAAAATGTGTTGTTATTGGACAGCTGATTGTTTTGCTTTTTAATTCAAGAGGTAAAGATGCTGCCTTTGGTTCAGGTTGCTGTTTTAGAGGAAAGGATTTTGCACAATGGTTTTGGCTGATTCTCTTTTTCAGCTGAGATAAAATTTCAAATTTTCTCTCTGCCAGATTCTCCCCTTTCTTTCTTGGCTGAAATGATGGTTACCCAAACTCTGCGGACAGTCTGTGCACAACAGGGGTGGCCCAGAATCATCCTTTGTTATTCTCACAAGCCATTTATCATATTTATTAAATCACATAGATTCCTACCATAAGTTGGAAAAAACAGTATGTGCTTAATTTGGACCAATTAATTCCACAACAAATATAGTCTCTCTTGGCCTCTTTTATAAACCAGAACATCAAACAGCTGTTCTCTCATCCCAGCAAAACTAGCATGCAACATTTTTAGTCAGCTTTTACTAGTGGGTATTGGATGAAACAAGATAGCAGACACTTACAGGGATCTATTTCAACCAGTAAATCCTGGTAATTTATTAATGGCTCAAAGCTTATAAGAGTAACTCTATTTCATGAAGTTTTTATTTCTGAATTTTATAAATCTCCAGGCTAACAGTCAGTAGTCTCCAGTTCCTTTCTATATCTAAGTGTTATGTTACAGAGCATGGAACTCCTTTCTAATACCAAAATATTACATGTTTCTATTTGAACAACAAAATATGCAAAACACCGTTGTGCTCTCAGGGCAGTTTCAAACCTCCAACGTGGGTTCCAGAACAAAAGCTACCCTTGCACTGCCTGCTATGGCTGTCCAGTCGTCCCATGTTTGCCGTGGCATGAACACCTATCCTGAGGATCTCTCTCTCTCTCACTTACATCCTGGTGGGTTTGGGCAGAGGCTGAGGAAGCCAGGCGATGCTTTGTGTTTACAGATTATCCTAAAAGAAATATGCAGATAGGCCTGATGAGAATTTGGAGATGAGAAAAGGTTAGAGGAGCACTGAGCAGCTCATCTGAGTTGGACACCCGTGTGATATGCCCTGTGGGGGCTACAGGGACTCAGCTCTGGGTCAGTTACAGAAACTCTGTTTTCTCTCTCTCTGACTCCTGCCCCCGGTTAGAGGAGGTGACACGTGTCTGGGAGTGGCACTAACAACATCTGTGGACTGTTGCCAACTGCTGCAGCTCTGAGCTGATGTTACTTTAAGCTGTACCTGACCACAGACTAATGCAGAGGTACTTCCAAAACACGTGGGTGGAGCAGTGGCTGCGGATTTGCTCTGCTGCTGCTTTAGGTACTGTCTTGTCATTTTGAAAAGATTAAGAAATGCTGTGCACAGCCTTGAACTTAGAAAAGATAAAGGTTCAGCCAGCTACTGCAGAGCCCGCAGGAACAAGCAGGAGTAGCCTTTCCAATGTTTGCTTTGAATTGCTTTGGGGTTTGTCTTTCTTGTTTTTACAATCTCCAAGAGCAAAGGCTATTTGAAAGTGGCTCTGGGGTGTGTGCAAATGGTCTACAAGAGGTTGGGGAGCTAGAAATATGGTTCACAACATCTCTTTCTCCTTTGTGTTGGCTGACAGAATCAGGCCTGCAAAAGTGGGATTGCCCATCACATCCAGAGATGTGCAGGGAGTACTCAGGGCTGCCGCTCCCTAAAGGTGAGGAGGCAGCAGAGCAGGACATGGCACTCCCGTGCTGCATCCTCAGGTCCATGCCCTGGCTGTCAGAATGTCACTGGATGTACTGACATGCTGTAAAACACAGATGCTGTCCTCGTATTGGAGTTTGGTAACGGTTTGGTGCTGGAAAAGTTTGCCAGTACAGTACTCCTGCTTTTATTGCCAAACAATTGAGGGTATCTGAGGTGTATCTGTGTTGTGTGATGGCTTGGGAAAGGCAACAAAACCTTACATTTGGGGATTTCCTCCTCACTGGCAAACCAGGGAGAACCTGGAATGGGTTTAACTCATCACTATGATACCTTTGTGCTGCTTGGGCCTATTTCTGCCTGCTGAATCTGGCATCTGTATTGCTTACAGAGATCTTTGTTGCAATGAGTCTTTATCCATTTTGTCCAAAAGCCTTGTCTGCTTTTGCTCTCCCAATCTCTTGCTTCTACTGCCCTTCCCCTCTTCCTTTGGTGTCCCTCACCATCACAATTTCTTTAGTAAACCCCAACGTAGCTTGAGGCAAAGCTGACACACAGTAACCGAGGATACTCACCTTGCCTCTTCTGCCTTCTGAAAAATAAAATAATATAATATAGGAAAAGCAATCCTCCCCCCAGTGCAATTTCTACAGACCTTTGCCCATGGCATATATCTTCCAGTAGTTACCTGGTTTCTGTGCAGAGACATAGGTATAGCACTTGAGTTTGGGAATCGAACCTGGATTTATGGAAAAGCCTGCAGAGCAAGCCAATGGCTTTGCAACTGGAATAAGTCAAGCAATCACTATCTGCTGACTAGTAATAAATTTGAGATTAATGTAAAGTGCTAATATTTTATATTGCTTACCTTTTTTGTCTTTTATTTCTGAAAAGATGTGTCAAAAATGAAAGCTGCATATACACCACAAACTGCATTTCTTCATTTCTCTATCTGTTGTTGATTAACTTTAATGCATATCTATATTATTTTTTTCTGGATTAATTTCTGCTGATTCTTTAGAAAGAAATAAATAAATGGTGTTTGCCTAGCTAATGTTAGGTCTGTTCTCCTCAAAATAAGGTTATGTTATTTTTCATGGAATAAAGGTAAGTATATTCAATATATAATGACAGAACCAAAAAATTATAATTATTTGCGTAACTTTGCTTTGAAATATCAGTTGTGAGTTTTAAACTAATGCAGCATTCACCATTTTATTTTAGATTCATGTGTTTGAGAGCAGAGTGTTTTCAGAGTCAACTTTGAAAATCATCTTGTCAGTTGCTAATGCTCTAAATGTTTCTTATTTCTCCATTTATTTTATTATTTTTACTGTGATAAAATGTTAGCTGACATCAAATTAATTTAAAATCATAAATTTTTTCAGGCAAAATTTTGCCTATGGTCAAAATTTTTTGTCTACAGTCATGCTTGTGTCTGTACTGAATAGTTGCCTAGGTGTTAATAGCATGCATTAAGTGTATACAAAATTGTTCTGAAATTGTTATTTTTAAAGGCTGGTCACAGGTGGGGAAAATTTGGTAGATAGGGCATTGGCTTTCTCCCAAGTACTTTGCCTGAACATGAAAATCCATTACTTGATTTTTATTTTGTTAAGGTAATCTGACTTCTTGTCTAAGAAATTCTCCTTGCAAAAAGGCAGTTCCTTTCGGCTCCTGGATGTTGGTCTGAAGCAAGGGAACACCAGGGTGAAGGAATGGGAGTTAAGGATGTCACCCGTTCTTGCTGTATTTCTCAAAATTTCTTGTCGTGAAAATCATGCCATGAGAAAAGAAAGGGTCTGTATGGATTTTCCTCTTGCATTGTCAGGACAAGGCTTTGCTGGATGTCACTCACTGGCAGAGATTGGGAACTTAAGATGATCTTGATGGCCACAGCAGGTGCGTGTTCTTCTCTTGCCTTGAAACTTGTGTGAGGGGGGGAGTTCCAGCACAGACACTGCATCAGCTGATAGAATATGTTGGGTAATCCAACAGCTGCAACTGTGCTCCTACAGAACAAATAAAGGATTTGGAGAGTCACCCAGCTCTAGAAAAATTGAGTGTTTACCATCACAGGAAATAGACTTTCATAGTTATTTTTCATGGCCAACATTACTTCTTGAGAGTCATCATATTTTATGAAAACTTTTATTAGCATTTCCGAATGACCTTACCCCCATTGTGTTTTTATCAGTCCCAAGAGCCATAACCTTTTTAAAATATTTTTTATCATTATAAACACAATAAAGTAAGCTGTCTTGCACATAGATTTGTAGATCTCATTAGAGATACTTTTAAAAAAGGTACTCCATCTCTTGGGAAGATAATGACAAGTAGTAATCTTGGCATGCAAAGTTTTCAGACAGGAACAGTTTGTTGGAATAGATTGTTTAATCCTTCCAGAATTGTTTCGGAGTGGACGTACTTTTTAATTGCACTTTTGCACAGCGTTATGACTTGAGTGGGGGAAAGACAAGGGCAGCTGAGAACAAATGCTGTGGCAGTATCAGTTAGATGGTATTTCAGGTGAAAAAATAGCCGAGTATTTGCTTAAGATTTCGAGTGTTATCAAAGTCAAAGAAGAAAAATGGCAGTTTTAAAACTCATTAAAGTTAACATTTGTCTGTATTGTAAATGAGGTATATTCCCTAGGGTAGTTAACAGCTTTGGTGGCACAAGATGGGGATAATTTTTCAGATGTACTGTTTCCAGTGGGCCAGTGTCCTAAGGCTTTGCTTTAAATGGCCTTTTTATGCAGTAGGATAATGGGCAGTTTGTGCATTGCTAAATCAGCCCTATTTTGTTAGGAATGTTACAGTCAGGACGCTTACAATTTGTCAGAGGAAATGCAGAACATCTCTACAGGAGTCTGTTTAAGAGGACATCATTTCTCGATAAGCTCTTGCTTAGGTCAACATGCAGCACTGCTCTTGCACTATTCCCCTGTTGCTTCTGCCACACGGGAATGCTCTGATTTATTAGGATTGCACAAGTCATGTCCTCCGCCTGACTGAAGCCACAATGTGGAAATTTTCTCTTCCCTCCCCCTTTTCAAAAGGAAATGTGGAAGGTTACTTTAAAAAGGCCTCTTAAAGTATTTCTGAGGGGACCGTTTCAATGAAAGGAAATCCCCGTATGCTGCACAGGATCTTTGTGGCACAGCTGCATGTTATAAATACATCAGGGCTATCCTCCTTTCAGAAAGTGTGCTGTTTGAGAGGGTGGGCTGTATGACTATTATCAAACTACTGTAAAATGCTTGTGATGATGTGCAAAGGCAGAACAAGAAGATTCTGTGAATGTGAAGTGATACAAAGCCATCCAGTGACTAATGGCATTAGAGTTTAACCAGAGCATACAAAAAACCCAAACATCAACAAAAAAAAAACCAAACCAGAAGTCAAAGTCGGTTGCAGTGATTTTTACTTCAAATGTATGTCCTGTCAACTTTTTAATTACATTTAAAATTGTGGAGACACTTCTCCTATAATACTGGCTTAATGAATGGTGATTCCTTAGTCAAATCTGCTTTAAAAACTGCGTGCAATCCAGTGTTGTGTTAATTTCCCGTTTGAAAAAGGTGCTAATACTCTGTCATTCAGGCTGCTATTACGAAGAAATTTTTGGTTTGTTTCAGCATTGTGATGTTTTAAACTCAACGCAGCCAAGGACATTTTTAATGAAAATAAAAAAAGCGATGAAAAGCCTTAGTAATTTTGTGTTTGATGCCAATTGTAATATGAGAAGTGCAGAAAATATTTTGAAGGGGTCAAAGCTATTCGTCTTTATTGTTTTTCTTTTTTTTTTCCTCCTGTTACACGGAATTTAACTGTCTGCAGGCGTTTAAGCCCAGAATATTCTACCTTCTCTGCAAAGAGATAAAACATTAGAGTTTCTCTTAAAAGACAACTTGAGTGGCTGTGAAAAACCTTCCCTGGAACTGAAGTAACTCCACTATTCTGATTCCTTATGGTTTCTTTTCCCCACTTTTCAAACTGCTGTTGAGCACACCCTTACTTCCCCTCTGCCTTTCTCTTTGTAGATCTTCCTGAGATGCTCAGGGGTAAGAAGAATTTTTTTTTTTTTTTCGTGCGTGAGTAGAAGTTTGTGTAGGCTTCCTGGCTTCGCATGAGCCGTACAAAGATCTTTCCTTCTTTTTAACTCTATGGTTGACTCTTCAAGGTCTGGAATGACCAAATGAAGCCGAGGAGGTAGTCCTTGAGTCGGTAGCAAGGCAAAATAAAGAAGATGTGATGGAAATCCCTTCATGTGACTTGTTCTATCAGCTGTCTGCAAAGAAACATTTCTGCAAGCGATGCCACTGCTGAACCTGAAAATCGTGGAGGACATTAGTTACCCACAAGAGGACAGGCAATCTGTGAGCAATCTGCCTGAGCAGAGGGCAGGGCTGGGAAGGAGAGGCTGAGGAGTGGAATGCTGCACCATGGGCCGTGTTCTGAGTGGGTATTCCCAACCCAGGACTGTGTGTGCAGTGATTAACAGCAGAAGTGCCTTCTGCTGGCACTGCAGAGTGGTGTGGCTGCACTTCGGGTTGATATATAGGTAGCTAAATCAGTATGATTAGACTGTGAAAATTAAATTGATGTAACATCATGTAAGCATTGCCTGGAGAAGAAAGAATTTGATTTTCAGAAACGTTGGATACTTGCAAAGTCCAGCTGCCTAAGGATTACTTTGAAAAAATTGAATCTTTGGTGTGGAGCCTTTGTTTAGCCAAAGAACTGATTTTTGTAGGTAAAGGACAAGGAAAAAAAGAATTTATAAGAAATTGTAGGAAGTAGATAGTAAAAACCCTCAATATTTAGACTCAGGCAAATTCTATGAAATCGAATAAGAACACAACATGGCAGCTTATACCTGGAGTAAAATTCACTTTAATAAAAGTAGTCGTAGCATTTTTGTGCAAGTGTTAAATGAACATGTAGGAAATTTATATTATCTTAGGAAACTTGTCACTCTAAAGTCACTGCTTGACATTCAGTTATTTTCAGTTTACTGTCACATACAAAATTATTTTCATAGCCACCATTAACTTCCTAGAGTATTACAAAGAGCACTATTTGCACTCCTTACTAAAAGCCTTAAAAGAAAGAAAAAGTACAAGCACTTGCTTTCCCCCAGAAATCAGCCCTCCAGGCTGCAGTTAGGGAACTAACATTTTTATATACCATCAACTTCTGTAAAATCATAGTTTCCATTAAAAGTATCTAGGGTTTTTTTTGCCTGTACTTTTGGTGTGGAAACATTTCAAGTTCAGATTACACTTAGGTCATCAAGGTAAAAAGATACAGACTTACCTCGTTTAAAATTAATTAATGAATTGTTAACTCTGAAACCTAATGATGATATTAAACTGACACTATCCTTTTTATGTCATATCATGTCCTTTTTGCAGAATTATCCAGGTACTTTAGTATCTGTTCTTTAATAATGCATCTCAGCCTCCAGGAGTTGTGAAAGACAAATGTCTTCCTTGTCTTCAGAAATTCCCTGAAACTAAACCTTTTGTTGAGAGCTTTTTGGGAGCCCCCTTTTTACATGGCCTAAGTAGATGACCTTCCTTTTCAGGACGATATTAGCTGAAAAAATACAGATTTCAGCAAACAATAGCAGAATATACCGCCTATTTTATGCTTGTTTCATCTTTCAGGGCTGTGTTTAATGAAGTTTGGCAATCTTTCAGATTTACTATGCCTTCATTACTGAATATATTAGTAGCCCATAAAGAATCTTTTCCATGCCCAAAAGACATTGAATACAAGCAAAGGAGCAGCAGAAGTGCCTTTACTGAACATGACATGAACTCTACCTGCTCTAAATACAAGCTGAAATCTGGGCTATTGAAAGAGTCTGGTCAGTGATAGGAAGCAGCTTTAGGTCACCGAGCTCAGCTGTGGAGCCTCCACAAAATGTGTTCTCTGTTCAAACTTGGTGCATTGTGGAAAGTGTGGAGAGGGACTCTAGAAGACATCGTAGATACACACAGAGAGAAATGACAACTGTTAATGCCCAAATCATTTAATTTCAAAGGAACAACCCATCTGTACAACTTAGGAAACCCCCAAACACACAGAGAATGTTTAAGCATTCTGCTTCAGTAAAAATAGTAACAAAAGGGATGAATGTGTAAAAAAAGTTTAACTCACTTGCAGCAGCACTGGAAGTAAAGCTAGAGAAAGAAATGGGCAAGCAGGAGGTGTCGGCTCACTCGTGGTTTGGATGTACATTCTTCCACGAGTGGTGTAAATATTTTTTTAAATTTTGGTTTTGGTTGCATACGGTGTAAAGTCTCCTCTTGAGCTCGTGAGGATCATTAGAATCAGGCACTGATGCTCAGCCCAGGGAGAAGAGAGGGAGTCGTTCCCTTCCTGTGTTCATGCCTGACCTTGTATTCTCTGCACTGCTGGTAGGCAGTTCTAAGAGCTGCCAGTAGTGTCGACGACTTCACTGAGCTGGACGGGGGGGGAAGAAATACAGCACTGAGCTGTTCTGCTGCCTTTTTACTCCTGACACACCCCATATGCTGAGATGGTGGGTGGCAGTGGGAGAGCTGGCACGTTAGCAGCAGTGTGTTCCCCGTGCCAGGGGAGTAATCTGTTGGCTGGTTAAATCTCATTTCTGATTCATCTCTACTTCCTGAGTAGCACTAAGAGGCGAGATCCTCACAGAAAACCCAGCTCTTGGAGTGTGTTGATAGTGCAGTCTAGAGGAGACTCTGAAGCTTGTGCCTTGAAACTCTGTTTTGAATACTGATTTTAGCATATTTAGAATAACCTCCAAACTCTAGACTTTCTAGAACTGCAGTGCAGTAGCAATTTTTATGGAAATAATAGCGCTGTTTGCCCTTGTTAGGTTTTTAGGTATGCACATGCATGGGAAAATTCACTACACAGGAAGATTCAAATAGGCAAATCAAAGCAGAAACAAAAAAACTTATTTTCTCTGTTAATAACGTTGCTTGTTAAACAGAAGTTGGCATAGAATCCCGGTGTGAAATTGCCAAGAAAAGATTGTTAATTTGGCATAAGCTTTAAGTCGTTTCATTCAGTATCACATGAAAATGAGTAGAATTATGTGTGTGTTTGTGCTGTGCACTGCTAGTGAAAAGGAGGATTTGCAACACAAGGAAAATAGGTGTGCACCGTCAGGGGGAGTTCATATTCGTTTGACAGCCCCAGGACTTGGCAAACAAATGCAGCAAACTTGGAGGCAAGCAGCAGTGAAAACATCCTGCAATGTTTTGCTGGAAGAAGCAAAATAGAGCAGAATCAATCATCTTTTCAATGAGAGTTTGAGGTGACTTGGGCCCTGCTCTCAGCTCTGCAGAGGACTTATATACCTTTACTACATGCGGAAGACTGTCCTTTCAGCAGCATTGGTACAGGGCTCCTCTTTTGCAGCTGAGCCTCCCATCTGCTGGGGCTGATTTACCCTCTGTGGAGTTACAGAGGCTGCTGCAAAAGAAGTGGTCCTCGTTGCCTTGGGGTAATCATGTCTGTTCCTCATGCATCAAACTTTTCTTGTCAGCTTTAACAGTCAGCCCAACAAAGCCGCAAAACTGGGGAAAGGGAGGGAAACACCCATCAACAGAAGAGTTATTAATTGACTTTTTGCCTTATTGTAATGCTGTAAGTATCTAGAAGGATTTGGTCTTACTTTTTTTTAATTGAATATCTAAATTTTCCTTTTTTTGTGTTTGTCTGTGGATGAAACAGAACCCCACTGGTAATAGTGTAGAGTTTCTGCTCAGTTCAGCTTTAACGTGTACAAGGCTGGTTCTTTACACCTACTTTTATGTGAGGGGTCAAACCAGAGTAATACCAGAAAACCCATGGAACAAAATCCAGATTCCACTGAAATCAGTTTGATTTTTCACTGTTGGATTTGTTTGGACTAGGACTTTAACCGGTTAGCTGGAGGTAGGATATTTTTTGTAATGGATTCCTGGTGCCAAAATATCTTTCTTCACACCTGGAATAAGACTACTGATAGCATGGGAGTTTGCAGCAGCATTCAAGGGATGGCAAAAATAAAAGCCATCCAAATAAAAATAAAATAATAATAATAAAAGGACCGCCTTACTCATCTCCAGTATTGTTCCTGATGTGACAGGTCTTCTTCAGTCTGCAGAGCAGTGAAGCAGTTCTGCAAGGGCACCTCTGGCTTTGGGGGAAGTCTCTTCCTCCTGCAGGTCCTTGCTGCTGGAAGCTTCCACTCTCCTGCATTATTGGCCCCCCGCCTTCTGCGTGTGCTGGTGGAGGAGCTTTTGGCCATGGGCTGGGCATCCACTGCAGGCTGTGCTTGGACTGAGCTAATTCCTCCTCAGCCTCTCTGATGTTGTGCAGCCTTCTCACCACCTCCTGCAGCTCAGCCACCTGCTGCAGGGCCCTTCCCCAGGCTCACCTTCTGCAGACAAAGGTCCAGGCTCTTCCTGCAGCCTCTCCCTTCAGCAGCTCCCTTCAGCATCTCACTGGGAGCACTGGCCACTGCCAGAGTTGATGGTGCTCTTAAATGTTACTGCACTTGAATTATTCTTAGTTCACAATCAAACACATTAATTTAAAAATAGAAATCCTCCATTGGTAATGAAGTGCAGCAGCTGCAGAACAAATTTTTGTGTTGTCACGTGTGTGACAACCGGTGGTGGAGAAGCAGAGAGGAGAGTTGGAAATGATAGTTTCCTAAACCACTCCGAAAGGATTTATTAAACAATGTCAGTCAGAGCCAGAAAGTGGAGTTGTAAGAGCTATGGTTTTTCATAAGAGGAAAATTCTGTTGATGTAAGAGTTGTTGTCTTTTTCTTAACTGTTTGAAACATGAGGATATTGAAGTCTTGTTTTGGGTAAAGAGAAATCAACAGTTTGTACCAGAAGTGTTCTGAAGATACAAAGAAGTACTAAGTACTTTTGTCTAATATTTAAATCATTTTTGAGGGGGGAAGCAGTACAGCGAAGGCAGAAGGTATCTTTGAGCCTAATTTTGTGTTAAGAATGCTTTTGGTACCTTCCTGCAGACCGGCCTATGTAGCACCCAGGCTAGAAATACAAAGAGAGAGAATAGAATTGTTCAGGAGAGACTTGTGCTTGCCTTTCTGCCCCTCAGTGGATGTGTGTGGGTTTGGCTGAGATTCCCTATCGGCTTTGTTCTGTTCATTACCTTGTTCTGTGCTGCGCGGGGTGAGAGCAGGGAGTTATCAGGCGCAGCACTGAAGGGGAAGATGAAGATAGCCTTCTTGTCCCACAAGAAGTGGGAGGTGAAGCAGCAGAGACAGGAAGACTGATTCGGGAAGATAACACAGTAGCTTACAACATGGGGGACAAGAGAGCTCCTTAGAGGTAAAAGAACTGACAAAATTTCACAGCAGGCGCTAGTGGGAGATGAGAATCCAAGGGAAACATCACGCCACGAGAGAAACGAGCTTTCATTGATCACAAAATGCCAGGGTGTCTCCATGATAGCCCTGTCTAGGAAACCATTAACGGTGGTGGGGAGGAATACGATGTCTGACAACTTTTTGTTGTGTTTTAAGAGGTACGCATTAAAAATACATCTAACGTATGGGACACAAAGAATCTAAATAATGTTATTAAACTTCTGGTAGATGTGAATCTCCAGGGATGTTTACGTATGCTTTTGAAGAAAGCTGAAAAACATTAGATTTTGGATTTCCAGGCTTAATTCATCATTTTATTTTGTTCCGTTTAAAGAAATCTATGCAGAATTATTAAGTTGCTCAAAATAAGCCCAAAATAGAGGACTGAGTTTTATAAACATTTTACATATTTGTGTTTAATTTGTTGAAAATAGGATAAAATCTGCTCTCATTTGGCATCCCGAATACAAATATTAGGAACCCAATCCCCTGATGCAGTATAATTTTTAACAGTACAATTTAACAGTCTTCCAAAAGATATTGTGCACACTTTTATTTTACAATAAGGATTTTTTTTTTCAGTATAGAAAAATAACTCACGTGTTTGTCTTTGTACCTTATGAACTGAACTGCTGTGTGTTGGTTTCTGTGCACATCTGCATTCACTGCAGAAGAAAAAGAAAACAAAGTTCCACTCACAGTGCTTGATGTGGAAGCATATTCATTTAGCTGGCTCAAAAAATTAGGTTAGGAGATCACAGTGCATGGAGGGTCTTCTACCTCTAAAATATAAACCTTCTATCTCCCAGTGCAGGAGTGTTAAGTGCAGAGCTTTTAAGTTGAGAAAATATGCAGTTCATGTGAAAGGTTTGATAGCACTATATACCCACCAAAAGCTTAAATGTGCCTGACTGGTTTTATGGAGGACAGTAAATTAGTCTTTGCTTTACCTCTGACAGGTGAGCAGCAGCTCTTGCATGACCGGTGGCTCTCGCCACACGTCGCTTCCACACAGGTGAGGCTTTCCCTTTCAAAATGATGACTGGTAAGAAAAACAAGATGTCTTTGCTGGTTATAAATTTAACTCTTCTATGATTAGTCTGGGCCAATTAGGACACCCCTGGGGTTCAGACTATGGCTCAAGTACAAGCTTGAAAGCCTGATTAGCTGAGGTCTCTTGATACTTGCTCTTGGTAGTAAATGCTGGCACATATAGTATTGATTTTCATTTAGATATCTTAATGTTTCCAGACAATCCTAGCAGATGTGGGCTGAACTCAGATCTACGAGAGTGCTGGGCTGCAATCTGCAAGCATTTTTCTTGCCATTTTGTTTCATTTTTCCTAAACTTAACTGATTTGGAATCAGGAGATATAAATGAAAAATGCAGAGTTTGCCTATCAATCATGGCATGTACAAACATTGCTACTGCCCTTTTCTAACATCCTATTACCACTGGGTAGTTGGCTAGTCAAACAGGAATAAAAATTACACTGCAAACATCATAAGTTAGGCTTGATTTGTTGAGCAAGAAGCCTGACAATTCTGTAAGAGTTATATACCTCAGCCTCGCTGAAAATCAGCCTTGTTATGGCTCTGGTACGTCTATAAAGATTGTTCATTTCATATAAAACAGCTACCTGCACTGAAAGGCCTGAAAGGAAGAATGATGCTGGTTATAAATATAGAGGAAAATCTATTTGTCTGCCCCTTCGTGCTGTTAGCGAGTCACACGACGCAGCCCGGCCGCGGCTCCTCGGCAGCAGGGGGAGTTTGCCATGGCCACCTTTCGCTTTCATCTTCTGGCCTGGGCTGAAGCACATCATCTCTCTTTGTCATATGAGATAAAGCAATGAAGTGTGACCAGTGCCACTGCATTGCACTCTGCCCACCAGGAGCACGTTAATGATAATGAAAAACTATACTGCACTGCATTTAAACTAAATGTGAGCGTAAGGCTGTCTGTCGGCAGACTGGTAGAACAGTTAATGTCATAAAAGATAAATAGAAATTATTAGAATTGGCTTGGAAGGGATTTTTTATAGACCAGGGTTGTATTCCTTTAAAGTTATACATTATCAGACTGTTAAATCTAATTTCAGGCTACTGGGCAATTAAAATGATTAACATTATTTACTCATATAGTTCGATTCATTAAGATTTTAAACACCCTTTGCACACTATTTATGTTGAAAATAGAGAAATAATGTGTTAAAATGTCTTGGATCATTAATCATTCAAATTTGCTGTATAACTACTTTCTCAAAACCTTAGCACCACAGTGAATATTTACAAACCTCAGAGGCATTTTGAAAGGATGAGCAAAATCAAATTCCACCCACCTCCGATATGCCCAACAGACTCTCGGTAGTAACCAGACCTATTGTATTTGCAAGAAAAATCAGGCAGAAAAATCCCGATTGCCTTAAAAGTTATTCTACCCAGGGGCTTGTACAAGTCTTGGCTGCGTTCACCTGGGGGCTTGCTCCCCCTTTGATTGGGGAAGGGAACAGCATGGGTGCTGTTACTGAAGCTAGCAGAAGCTCCATGGATAAAGACTTCTGTGCTGAAATGGAAATATACTCCGAGTCTGGCACTTAGTTTTCAAGTGTGTCAGATGGAATTTCGTATTATCTACTGACAAACCAGTTTATTAGATGGATATAAGAAGAGATCTTCAGGCTAGTAAATGCTGCCATTAGTCAGAGGTGAAACACCCACTTCCCTTCTGTGCTGGCATTTATAACAACCTCTGAAATACTGTGGGAAAAGTCATGAAAGTCAGTATACAGTATGTGACAAGACAATTACAAACTGCATATTGATGCTGGTCTCTTGAAAAGATTGTCTACAGGCTTTTTTTAGTGGTTTGAAACATCAGGGGTTTGCTTGTTTGTTTTTACTCCTGCCCCCACCAAAAGTAGCTTTTTGAAAGAAATGCTGTAAATTGCAGGGGGCAGTTGGATATAACCTGGACTGGGGTCCCACGTTCTGGGAAGGCAGATTGTGTCTGCCTGTCCCTGGAAGCACTGGAGGTGCATGAAGTGGCTCAGAGTGCACCAGGCAGGGATCTCCGTCCTTGCCTGTGGGAGGTTCTGCGGCACGCGTGGGGCTGCAGGAAGCTGCTGAGTCACTCAATGTCCTGTTCCCCAGAGGCCAGAGCTGCTGAACAAGTGTGGCCATTACTCTTTTGTGGCACCATTAGTAAGAGGAAGAGGTAGTTATAATTAGCCTCTTTGAAATCACCCAGGGGCTCAGCTGATGTGTCAGAAATGTAGACGGTATTCAGTGACACAGCTTTATTTTCCCAGCCAGCAGCGTGACCCCAGTGCCAATGCTGTGTTTAGTATCCAGGGTCTCCCACTTTGAACTGTACTCCTGGATATTCTCAGACTCCTCCTAGATGCTATTTCAGGAGCCACGTGCTCTGGGTAGGCACTGCAGAAGGGGCTTCCTAATTTAGGTGTTCTGGATTAGGCCCAGTTATCTTAACGTATTTACCAAGGAGCTCTGCCTTCCAAGATACTCACTTACCAGGATGCCCAGGTGCAGCAGTCACAGGATGGTCAGTGAACCCTGTACTGACAACAAAGGTGTGCCCAGTCGAGTGGCTCATCTTCCAGTAAGACTTGGAGAGGAGAGGGGCAGTGAACTGTCGAGGATCCACACAACTCTCCTGGAAGAGGCTCTTTTTTACCCCTCAAATTAGCCACTTTCTCCCTTCAGCCCATTACTCTTAGGCTCTGTGTAAAGCTGCCTGACATAGTGAGGGGCTCGCTATGCAGATTCAGACCATGGTGTTTTCCAGGGCCACGTCTTGTATCTGATCTTGTATCTGGCTCTAGAAAATAAAGGCAACTGTAAGCCTGTGTCAGTGGGGCCAAAATTAATGTTATTCATCATTCATTTCAAGAGCAACACGAGCATAGCCTTTCCCTTGAGAGACTGACAGCTGTTATCATCTCAGCAATACTCTAAGCTTTTGCTGACTTCAGGGAACAGAAATCCCAGAGTTACTCCTGAATTTCACGTCAGTGTGGGGTGGTCTAAGCCACCAAAATGGCACACGGAGGCACTGCACCACTGCAGAATAAGGCTCATAATTAGCAGCTCCTCATGTGAATATTAAGAACATACTTCTTTCATTTGCTTAAGTTTTTCCTACCCCAAATCCAGATGGAGGGAGGCAAGGTGGAGAATAGTCCCTCTAACTTGGACTGAGATGTTTACCTGTGCTCCTGGTGCTCTCTGCTCTGTCCTGTGTGTCTGCCTTACTCAGAAGCCTGGGACTTTGGCATATTTGTGATCTCTGGCATCACTGTGGTAGTCACGACTTCTGCCTCCTCTTCCTAAGCTTGTACATTTGGGTGGCAGAAGGTGGGATAAGGAAAATCCAGAGGACTGAAAAGTGCCTCCCTACTCACAGTAGTAAATTCTCCTGTTGCATTGGGTTTATAAACCAGAAATTTATCCATCCTTTTGATGTGTGACAGAGTTTTGGCCTTCAAGTTAACCTGGCTGTGTTTGGTCACAAAGTATTAGGATTGATGCTGGTGCCCCCCAGTACCTTTGCCCAAGCCGAGCTCTCCTGGGGGTTGTTGGACTTGTTTCCCCACGGGGCTGCAGATGAGTTCTGCCCAAATGATCAGTCGGAAGAATATACTGAGCTGAAAATATAACCCCAGAATACCACAAACCCTCATAGATATCAGTGAAATACAGGATAAAAAATTTAGTCCAGGTCTGTGCCTTTTCTATTTTGCTAATAATTAGAATTATATAACACGGGAATGACTTTTATTGTTGGTATATCTGGGAAATTATTTTTCCTTTGAGTTTTTTAGACTTCTTCTACCTCCCATTGATTTTGATTATTTACTGTTTGACAAGGGGAACACAGGCAGCCCATGCTGTGCGAAAGATCAGAGGTGCCTTCATTCCTCAAGGCTATTGCCTTCTTTAATTCTTCAGTGTAGGATCAGTGAACTGATTGCATTTTCTTCTGTTTGACACTTTATATTTCACATTTCTTCATCAAACTACGGTAACATGCTCTCTTTTAGAGCAAGCTGCTCTGAGAATATAACCTTTTTGTCTTGGTTATTATTATAACCCTTTGGTGACTTGTAACAGCGACTTTCAGCCACTGTCCTGATTCATCGTCTTTCTCTTAAACTGGATGGAGTTGAGTATCTTGTTAATCCACTTTTTGTGCTTTTCTTTTATTGGTGTTATATGTATTTCATATTTAATCATTGCATGATGTGGCTTGAGGGCAGTTGTTCTTTGATATTTTTTTTTCCTAACCAGGATAGTCTTACAGGCCTAAGGGGAGATTCTTAAGCTGCAAACACTGTATGCCAAATCTGGTAGTAAAAAGCACAGTTCAAATATTTGCAAATAGAAACAAATAAATGTACACTCTATTTGGGCATGTAGTTATGTGTGTGCATTTTGAAAAACAGCTCCTCGGACAGACATGTTTTACAATGGTGGGAAAGGAGCCAAAGGGATATGAGTGTTTAGAGTCTTTCTGCTTTCTGAGTGATCCACTTTCTATTGGAAAATAATTAACGTAAGTATCCGAAGTAGAAAAAAACCCCAGAAGCTCTGTCAAACCTGACTTCAGGTTATGGCCCCAAATATTTTGATCAAATAGGCTTCTCTCTCCTTTTCTGTATTGTGAGATATGCAGTGTAGTACATATTTCCAGTGACTAATGTTTGTGCTGTGAGTCCCTGTAAATGAAAACTCGGGTGATGTTAGATCAAAGTCTACAGTAATTTCATAATTTCTTTAAGAAGAAATGCTTGTTTTCATCTCTAGTTGGCATCTGTCTAAATGAATCAGTAAAATGGGATGATCTCAGCTCATATAAATAATAGCAGCCCTCTCCTGTTAGAAATTTCTTTCTTCTGGAAAAGCCAGTTGTCCCACATTAATGAATTTCTAATCAAAAACACTAAGCCCCATATGGTATTTTTTAACACATTTGAGAACCCTGGTTAAGACAGAGCTCTAAATGTACTGGAAACCAAAGTTCATTGTTTTTCAGCACTCAAGAGAATGTGCAAAAAGTAGACCCTTGTATTTCTGTCTTATCCTGCCTATTAGTTCTACAGTTCTGGGTCTCATTCTCTTTCCTATTCCTCGTTCTCTGCTTTTTTGTGTGTGTGAAATGACCTTCATGTTACCATATAACGAGGTTCATCCTCTCTCTCCCTCTTAAACATAATGAACATGAGGAAAGCTCTCTGAGACACGAACAAAAACCAGGAGAGGCTATCTCAGAATACCAGGGGATGGTGAGAAAAGAGGTCCACAATACTTCAAACTAGCAAAATATTAGAACTTAAGATAGAGCTTGCCTGTAGAAATGCTGCTTGAAAAGAGTTTGCCCACATTTTTGTGAAAAAATGTCTATTAAGATACTTTGGGATTAAAATATATTTGTGTTTCTGTTTATCCTTTAAATGGCATCTATTTTCTCCGAGTCATCATTAATTGCCAAAATTTCATATTGTGGCATGTAAGGTAGAAAATAAACATGAGTTACTCGAGTCAATATTGTATATTATCTAAAATTTCTCATGCTGTGGAGGCCCTTCAAGATATACATGCATCCAAAGAACTCCTACATTTCAGGTTTCATTCTGAAATTTTACTGGTTTAGAGCAGGTCTTTTAGCACCAATTTGAAGTATTACCACGGTGCTTTCTAAAATCCGCTATTCTTCAGCAGAGAATCCTATCAGGATGTTGGTGAGAAGGCCAGCCCAAAGCAGGGCCAGCCGTGTGGGGCTTCCCAGGGCCACATCCCATTCAGTTTTGCAGTTTCAAGGATGGAGCCTCACTGGGTCCTTGGGTCAGTATTTGACCACCCTCTTGTTCAGTAAGCAAACAATTTAATGAAGTTTGCCTGTGTTCCAGGCATGTGGAAACCTGTGTCCAGGCTTTCCATGTAAAAGTGGAATGAAAAACACTCAGTACCTTCGCTTCGTCTTTGTCGTTGAATCTCCTGTGCTAGCTGTTCTGTGGGCCCACACTTCTTTCAACCCTCTTTGTACTTAAGGAAACCCTTCCTGTCCTTCCTAATATCCCTCACTAGTTTCAGTTTGATTTCTGTGGTCCATCCCTGCATTTCGAGCAGTGTGTCTGCGTGGTAACACATTCCCACTGTCACCTTCTGTGTGTGTCCTTTCCATATCAGCAGAAGTTCCTTGTTCTTGCATGGTGGCCTTCAGACACACATGCTCAAATTCCTGCATTTTGGAATGGGCTGCTTCCAGCTTTAAGGAGGTTTTGTGCCACAAAAAAAAAATTCCCAAGAAGGGGGGAAGAAAAATAGTTTCTAGTTCTGGCCTGGCAATTGCAAGGTAAGCAAATATATTTCTGTGTGTATGCTGGGAAACAAAACTGCCCTTAATGGCAAATTTGGCAACAGGAGGAGGAATGACAGGGAATGGGGAGTGGTAATGAAAGGGTTTAATTTCAGTGTGCACAATTCAGAGCTTGAGGAAAAGTCAGCTAAAACTCTGTCTTGACAATCTATAGTTCAACTATCTTTCCTAGCAGAAATAGGCCTTGTGCAGAGTGATGGTCTGGCTGACAAACAGGTCCGTGTCACTTCATTATACTGAACATCTTTTGCTTCAGAGTTTTTACATTCATTTTTAATAAGTAGAATGTAAAGAAAAATTAATTACCGGCCACTACACGGTGCTTTTTGACGGAACTATCAATTTACGGGGAGGATAGAGCTCACCCTCTCTCTGGGTGTGCGTGAGTTTTAAACAGGCTCAGACATGCAGGGTGGAAAAAGACCTTATCAGAGGCACACTTAGAAAGAAGTAACTATCTGAAATTATTGTTCAGCACACCTGGAGTCTCTTTCAAGCCATGTGAGGCCACTTCCCGCAGCGTCAGCACCAAATGGTTATTCCAGGAGGATAAGAGCAGCCAGAAATTTAGTTAGCAGAAGGAAAACCAGGCATGGCAATGTGCCTCCTCCAGTTAACTGAGATTGCCCCTGTGACCCTGCAGCGCTTTGCGCCGATGTTCCGCTGTAACATTACTTGAATGACATTTTGTCATTTGCTGAATGTTAACCTGCAAAAATGCCATCTTTGCTCCTTTACTTTGAGACAGGATGACATGCGCTGCAGCCCCCAGTTGTTGGGGGGTAATTTTCTGCTCCTTTCCTGACAGACAGGATTCCAATAGCACCATATGTCAAAAACTCCAACCCATTCCAGTCATGTACCCACACCGTCCAGCTGTCACAGCTATAATTATTGAAACTAAAGCCCAGAGAAGTTTCTAGTTTTGGAAATGCTCTAGTCTCCTTAGATCTTTACTACTGATGTTATAGCTGATTAGGACCCTGCCAGCCTTCTGTTGGTCTCTTGAAAACTGCTGTAATTCCCATTCATCATGGAAGCTAACCAGCTGCTCCAGAGCCATCCCCTCAAATGTGTTGCTTGATGTTGTACTTTGCTGTTGTCCTGACCTTGATACTTTGGATGTTCAAACAAAGGCTCCTCATGTTGTTGAAGTTGGTCCAAAAGGAGCCAGTTAGCTAGATCCTGCACAGAAAAATGGAAGCATTTATGATTGGTACCTGGCGTCGCTGTAAAGACTGATCCTCATCCACACTTTTCTTGGTTATCCTGCCGCAGCTTCCCGGCCGTTGCGGGCGGGGGAGTGAGAGGCAGAGACCCCTGGAATGCTCTCCTGTCGGGCTGACACTGAGCTTTTGGCAGGAACATCTGTCTTGTCTCTTAGCAGAGACGAAAGGGACTCCTGTAATCAGGGTTTTGAGCCTTTACAGCCACTTTTGTCACTTTTAACCAAATGTAATGAAGTTCAACATCTTTTGATTCTATTTGAAACTTTGGTCGGAGGAGAGAGTTCAGCTATTGGCTTTTTCTGTTAAAATCTTAAAACTGAAAGCTTTATGATCTTGAGGTGTTTATAAGTTTTAGGCTTTTTTGACAGCCTTTGCATTCATGTCTCTTGCAGTGCAGATATGTGTAGTACATAAAGTAGCACCTTTTTAGATTGCATTTTCACACTGTAGTCTTTATTTTTTTTTTTTTTTTGCCTCCAGGAGTCAGCCCCCCTTGTACCCGTTGCAGTAACTTCACTCACAGTGTTTAGTTATGCTTTTCTGGTTTGTTCACTTAGAAGGCATTTTTTATTCTAAATATATGAAAGCTTTTGTATTTAAATAAGAAACACATAAATTAGCTGGCTTATATTTTGATCAAATAGCAATTTTTAATCTAGTGCCTAGACTCCAGTATGCTGCTCTCAACCTGGATTTTCTAAACTCTTTTGAGATGCTAGGTAAGAAAATGTCAACACATTTAAAGAAGAAATGTTTTATGGATGAAGAGAGATTTTTAAAATGTGAAAAGCAAGACTGAGTTGGAATTCTTCGACTGGAACAACTGACTAATTTGATGAAGAAAATGAGGGAAATTTGCTAAACATATTCTTTAGCAACTGTCTTCTAATAATGAAGAAGCTATTCCAACAAAAACCGTCACACACGCTAAAAAGGGGAATTTGATATTGCTGCTGAGAAAGCTCAAGGATGACTTTGACTATTGGAAGAAGATCAAGTGTGTTGTCATGCAGATCACTGGCTCCCTTTTACAGGCAGCAAGGATGGTGTAGATTTAAAAGACAGACCAGATTTTTCAGAACACACATAAGAAATTATCCCTAGTGGAAAATAAACTGTGTCTAATTTACGGTTAATTCATAGTCTTTAGATTTTAATGACCAGATTAGGAAGGAATGAAGAGATTTGATCTGGTGGACCCTGAGGTCCTTGTAGTTTCCCAAATCTCCAGGTGCAGGGTCTTGTTTTTTCTCATTAACCAGCTCTGTGTGGAAGCCTGAAGTCAACAACTTCTGGACGATTGATTGCACCTGAGCCCGCTTTTGGGAGTCTTGGTAGTCACCTTACACTGAGCTGAATAACAGCTGAAATGTGGCTGGTAAATAGGAGACTGAAGGAGAATAAAAAGGGAGTCATCAGCCCAAGAGCTCAATACAACAGGATAACCAAAGACACAAAAAGAAAGTAAACAGAGACCAAAAAAATCAACTGGAGAAGCAATCAGTGTAAAAGCAGCAGAGGGATGTGTAAAGAGAAATGTGGCACAAGGATTGTGTCCCAAAGAAGAGAGCTGAGGGAGACACTGAGCTGGGTGTGCCAGCGCTGACAGACAAGCCCCAGCAAACGGCTCAGGACAGCCAGCAGAGAGTGAAGGGTGGAGAGAACACGGTGAAGTGCTCTGCATTGTGGGGCACAAAACATGAGACAGGTTTTTAGAAAATCCCTGCTAAAACCGAAGGAGAGAATACACATCGGAATTCTGAGATGTGGTAAAAACCTCAGTAAAAAATGGCAAAGGGAAAGGTGAAAGCACAGGCTCTGTCTGGTAGATAGTGAATATGGAGTAGAATACAACGTGTTCAGAACAAGACTTACAAAAAACATCCAGGACTGAATGAGTAGGAGAAAGTAAAAAGAATATAGATCTCTTTCAGAAAATAATAAGAAAGAAATACTTGCAGAATGTATGAGGAAGGCACAACAGGTACTTTTAATGGGGTATTTTTAATAAGACGAAAATTGGTGTAGCTACAATATAGCTGAATCTACCCAAAACTGCCTTGAAAATAGGTTTAGCAAGTTATTTCACAGAAATGGCATCTTTTGGAAACTTAGGGCCACCAAAAGCCTCGATTAAATTAATTGAAAACAGTTATAGAAGAAGCCAATAGAAGGAATTTCTGTAATCACAGGAGTGGGATGAGCCAGGTTGCTGTTACTGTTGTTCTGTTTAGCGTTGGTTTGGAATTAAAAGGTGAAGGGAAAGGGGGGAAGAATCATATTTTATGAGAAAACAGTGAATACACAGCTTCTCAGAGGATATTCATCTTATGGCTTCATTACAGAACCATCAGAGGTTCCTCGGAGAAACCAAGACCAATAAACAGAAACTCAGACTGAGGTTCAGCATGCAGAGATAAGGAATGAAGCCTGAGACAACTTAAAAGGGACTGTGAAAAGAGAGTTTGAGGAATTTCAGATAACTGTTCTTTTGCTTTTGCCTCTTGTTTGATAATAGTGCTATTTCTTTTTACCAAACCGAGTCTCTTGCTTCAGGAAAACTATCTTCAACATAAACTTGTTAAAAAGAGAATGTGTGGGCAGTAGCACTCCGGAAAGCTGTACATGGAATTTCAGCCTAATGGATCTTAGTATTAAGCAATCTGGAGAGGCTGACTTAGTGGAGAGTGCTGTGATGGCCAAGGTACTGCAACTAATTTATATCAGGTTTGAATGCAGTTGTATGTGTTTGAATGTTCTCAGTGATAGGGATATCGAGCCCTTTTCCCTCTTGCTAAATCTAACAAATAATTGGGCAATTCCCTACACCCCTCGATCCAGGTAAATGATAGTCCAGTGCCCACCTTCCCCCCACTGTGTGTGACCTGGGAGATTGTGGGGGTTTAATGCTTTGTTTTAAATGAAAGCTGGAAATATTTACAAAAATCACTTTGCTTGATTATGTGTAACTTTCTTATCCCTCTGCACTGTTGTAGCTGGAGATCACACAGAAGGTGCTGAATTCTCTGTTGTGCCTCAGTATTGCCAAAACAAACACAGGCTTAGTGTCCTGCAGCAGAAGTGCTGCAAAAAATAGGGAGTTCCCTGGCCCAGTAAATACTGTGTTGAGTTGGAAACGGAACCTGTATTGCATGCAAGAGAAAAAGGAAAGGGATTTTTATGATTTATTGTACCCATGCTGAGGCAAAGGAAACACCCAGCTCTCCTAGGAAGCAATAGAATTATGCCAAGATTTTTTAAAAAATTATGTTTAATACTTAAAAAAAATCTGACATATGAAAATTTATAATTTTCACTTTTAGACTTGAGTTGACGTGTAAAGAAAACCTTGTTCTTATGAGATGCTTTGAAAATTCTTCAAAGACAGCAGTACTTTTATAAACTTATAGTTTTAAAAGAATGTAGCAGTAATCATGTAAGTGCAGTGATGGATTGATACCCATCTGCTTGGTTAGGAAGAGTTGCTACTTTAGACTAATTTCATAATTAACTTTAGTTTGATATAATTCCAGTTTTTTATTTTAAAAAATAATAGCATGCAATAGAAAAAAAAACCAGTAAAGAAGAGCTAAAATAATGATAGTTGTTACTTCTTGTCTTGATTTTTTTGTTTTTAACTGACAGTGTGGTACAGAATTCTGCTAGGCAGAAGCATGCCAAACTGATTTTTATAATCATTGCTATTATTACTGTTTATTACAATAATATACTTTAAATTTACAGTTTCGAGCCATCACTGGTATATAAGACTATATGTGTAGCTATACATACCTAATTATTTGTGGAAGGTATTAGTATTGTAAACACAGCTTATCTTTGTTATGAGAGTGGCATTAATAACAGAATTTCATAAATGCCAACATACAGTACGATAATTTCAAGACTCTCTGAAAATATGGTGTATTGTAGCTGACGATGTTCACAAATGCGTGTTGTGTGTGGGGATGGGGAGGGGGAGGAGGGCTGTTTTGTGCTTAGAATGCTTTCTGATGCATAAATATTAGCATTAAATAATTTTGAATACCTTGTTTTCTAAAAAGATTAGTAGCTCTTCTCTGCGTGATAAATTGTGCAAGAGTTATTGTTCACACCAGTCTTTGTACTGTATTATCCCGTGCAGCTTTAAATAACCCAGCCCAAATTACGCTCAGCAAGCTGTTGGGAAAGCTTGGAGGAATCTCAGAGCTGAAGGGCCAATTTGTGCCCTGACTTACATCCTGTGCAAATGCACTGGCTTCGTGCTGCCTCTAAAGGATACAAGGAAGGAGAGAATTTAATCTGTATCTTTTGTTTTATTATTTTTATTTAGCTTCGTTCTAATTTTTTTTTCTATTTTTTGTTTATGTGTGGTTTGATCCTCCTGCACAGGAACCTTGTGCCTGTGTATTGCTGGTTTATAGATAGCAGCATTTCACCCTCTCTTGCTTGGCATCTCTAATGTTACATGAAACTCTTATTTAAAAAAACCAAAAAATAAGAGAGCTACAGGCTTGTTTACCAAAACTCTGGTTTATATTGGATCCCATTTGGAATCCCAAGCTTTGTACTTGAAAATATTGCACAATAATGTATATCCTTTGTGTAAAATGTACTTATTATCTCATTGTGGTCTTGAACTTGTTTCTTCAAATTGGTAAGTCTTGAATTGGTAAGTGTGTGCCAGTTCTTTATTTCTTTTGTGCATCTGGATTGTCTCTTCTCAGTGACCTTTTTGCAGTCCCTGTTGCTCTGATTTCAGAGCTGTTCTGTGTGTTAAGTTATAGGCATTTGGGAAACGGGCAGTATAAAGGTGGCTTCTCTAAATTTGGGTTGAATCACCAAAGATCCATCAATTCATTGTCATATGAAGTGTTGGAGTATTGTTTTGCCTGATATCCTATTGCTCCCTATCTTCTAATGATCTGGGAATGATTTCGTATGCTAGGAAATAGACTGAAGTAAGGGTTCTTTGGAAATAGCAGAGCCCTCTCACTTAGGTCCTTCCTTCTGCTTTTGCTCCCTGATGACTCCTACAGCAAGAAAACCTCAAATTCTGGGTATTGTGAGGTGATTGGCAGCAAGCAGGACAAGCAGACACATTCAGACATAGACCTAGTATTAATTCAAGCTGTGAAAATAATTAAACACATCAAGTGAAAGAGGTGAACTGAACAGTTTCCACTGAGTTTAAGGACAAGGTGAAGAATCCCACTTTTCTTAATGACCTTAAGAATAAAAAGTATTTTGTAAGGCCATCCATCTCACAGTAATTAGAACTAAGCTTGTTTAACAAGGAGGGCGTGAGGCCAGATGCTGCATTTGCCTGTTTTGCTGTCCCACCACACACCTTGTGTGTGTTCACTGGTCAGGGAATCCCACTGAAATGGGTGGGACTGGTTTAGCTCATGGTGCTTCACCATGTGGGAGTGGACTTTGTGAATAGGTCCTCCTGAACTGCTCTTTTATTGGCCTGTCGTCTGTACTTCCAAATGCTGAAAGTTCACCTCACCATTGATTAATTCAATGACAGCAGGAATAATTTCAATGGAAAAGAAAAAAACCAGTGCAATGTGTAATTGGTGTGTAGTTCACAGATTCTCCCATTGCTATTTCCAGGTGAGGAGGATGCTCACTCTGCTCAATTGCTAAGCTACAAGAAAGCTGTTGTCTGACTGAAGAGCAGAAGAGATTCAAGAGTAGAAGTTATGCCACAGTTCAGTGATCCCACAGTTTGTTTTCACAACAGTTTAATTTGGCAGTAATTGAATTGGAGAAGCAGGTTTGGAGTGACAAGAAACAGAAAATAAATGCATTTTTTTTGTTGATTAATGACTTCAGAAATAACTGGCTTAGAATAACTTGCTGGCTCTAACCCTTCAGTCAGGGCTGCTGTGTGAGCTGAGTTTGGCTCTTCTGCCATTTTGCATTTTCTGGGCAGTCAGTCACAAGTTTGATTATCAGAGATTCCGGCAAAATTATAACAATTTGAAAAGTTCACTGAACCTGCAAAAATAGTGAGTAAAATTGCTGGTAGGTATCATAGACTAACGAGAAAAATTGATGTGGGTCAAACATAGCTGTGGTTAACCTCTGCAACATGCCTAAAATATGCTATATGTAAGTCTTTCACTAATTGATTGAAAGAAATTGTAACCTCCACTTGAAATCTGATTCAAACTATAATGTATAAAAGTGCTTCCAAAAGGACAGTAACTTTTGTTTGTCTCATCGTGGAAAAGCAGGCAGAGAAAACAAGAGCTTTGTGCTTCCACATCAGGATCTCTTCTCAGTGCTGTAATACCATTTCTATTGCACTGTATAGAAAAGGAAAAATCTCTCTTCATATCATTTATCTCCATCAAAACCATGAAGTTTGTCTCCTAGGATTCCTCCTGAAGTGGGCTTTAGAAATTCTTGCATAACCTTGGTATGGCTTCTACCCAAACTGTTCTCTCGTTACCTTCATTATTTCAGGCTAAGTTTTCTGCCTCCTGAAGAAGTTGGAGAAGCAGGTGTCAGTAAGAATTCCCACTGACACTTTCTTCAGGTACCTAAAAGTTTAAGCCTTGTGTAAGAAAGTTGTCGTGAAAAGAAGGAAGGATGAAAACTTCAGTTTGCTCCAGTTACAACCCAGCATTAAGTGCCTTGGTTTTCTGTTTCCTTATAGAAAGTTTTGGAAACTTACTCCTGTGCAAGCATAATTTTTAAAAGTTCCTTTAAGGAAGCTATTAACTCTGCTGGCATATGGAGAATTTATAATTTCTGCAAGTGTTATATAGGAGAGACCCTCTCGTGTATGCATATGATGCATTTAATTCATGTTATGAAATCTGCCTCTATATCTGGTAATGATTTCAAAATTTCCTGAGTTCTCTGTTTAAACTATAACAGAACTTCTAAGCACAAACTGTCACTGAAGGGGAGCTTAAGTTATAGTATGTTATGCTTAGGTAAAATGTATTAACAGAATATTTTAATTGTTTAGGCAGAGCAGACACAAAGTGATGATGTGCACATTTTCCGAAGTCATGGTAGCATTTACTTTTGTATTCCACACTGATGATCAACCTCTCCCTTTTTGCCCTGTCTCCAAAAGACTTTGTCTGACATGTTTCTGAAATGCTTTTCGTCTCATGCAGATAACATACTCTGATTCTGCTGGCCAAAATTTTGAACTATTGGTTTGGGGTTTTTTGCTATTAAATGCCAACTGCATGAGGAACTGGGGCTCTTCTCCTCCCCTTTCCTTCCCCTCTGCTCCCACAAAACCAGTCCATGTCACACGATGGTTTTCCCAAAGGGCTGTAGTCCTCCCAGCTGACCACTCACCCATGACCGGCTACCCCACTTGCACCTCTTCTAAAAGGGGTGGTTTTGAAGTGTTTTGCTCTTTTCCCTTTGGAGTATGAAAAGCCTGTCCTGGATGTGGGGCTTGTGGATGATTCCTGCACAGGCAGGCGTGTAACTGGTGAAAATAAGGACATTTTTGTTGCGGAGCTACTACATATGTATCTAAATCGCATGCTTCCGACTGTGTAGTTTCTCTGTGAGATAATATCTGTGATTACAGTTTGTTTTTCTGGAACTTAAGAGTTACAGAGTGAAATAATGCCCCCAAACCCTGTGTTGCTGGTGTACCTGCTTCTCTTGCTGTTTGGTGGTCAGTAATCTGACTCACGGAGGGCTTTGGCTGCTCCTGCTCTTCCCTCCAATATTGTTTAACTCTTCCATGGGTCTATAGCAAGTTCTGCTAAGACATGAGGGTTAATGAGTGTCTTTTCCCTGAAAATCCAAGGCATCCTGGCTATTATGGCATTATTGTTGAAGACTGTTTACTATGCTGCCCCCTAAAGAAGCTTCATTTTAATTTGTCTGAATTAAACACTAAACCCAGCTCAAATAGTGGGTTTTCTGTCGGGAAGCACAGCCACATATATAGGCCTGTTACTGTAGCTGACAGGGGCTTGAATTATTGCTCTAAATGATTTTAGATGTTCTATAAGTTTATATAAATTTCTTTTGAAACTTGGAAAATTTCCTTTCCAACCTTGCCAAGTTTTACAATGAGAAAGTGAATTTTTATACTCCTGTTGCAATGGAAAGGTTGACCTGAGTAATTGTCACATGAATGACTTCAATTAAACGAAAAATTAACTAAATCGTGGAATGATAAGATTCTATTTTATTCTATGAAGTCCTTAGAAAACCAGCATCATAACATCCCAAATGCAGGAGATAAAGACGTTTACCCTTAGGTATGTTGATTCTTTGTGACTTTCCCTTCTCCTCCTTAAAAAAAAACCCAAACAAAACCCACCACAAAACACTGTTTTAGCAAAAGCTGTTTCCATCGTATTGTTTTTTTTCCAAGGTAAAGACTCAGTGCCTAGACTTTTAAACAGGTGCTTTATCCTGGAAAATTAAAATAAAATATTTTCATGTAATCAGTAAATTTTGTTATGAAACTTTACAGCAGCTATATTAAACGATAAGAATAACTACTATTTTGAAATTCTGAACATCTCATAATTAGACCAGCCTTTAAGAAATATTCAGAGTTAAGGCACATTAGAATGTATTCCACAACATGGAGACAGCCCTGACAAAGAAACATTATTCTTAGATTTACAATTAATTACCCTTATGTCTATACCTTGCATTCAATTTGCATATCTTAAAAGTGCTGTAAATTTCATAGCACTCCCTTGTTATTTAAGATCATTCTGCTTTAGTAAAAGTTTCCTCAGTGATAACTTTCTCTTGATTATGTAGTTGTGAGGTCAATAAATTTGGCTTTACTTGGCTCTACAATGTTATAATTTTTCTTTTTTTGTGTTGTTTTTCATTATTTTGCTCCTTGTTCCTCCTGCCCTCTCATTTATAATCCCCTGAAGAACCAGTAGATAGAGAAGTCTGGCTCGAAGACGAAGTGAGTGGTCAGATCCTCAGATGTTATCTTTTTCCCAGAACGCACTGGTACCGGGTGTCTGACATGTTCTATGCATCTTTCTGGTGTCAACCTCATTAAACAAATACACCCTGATGTATAGCTCTCAAGAAATGAAATTTCATGCGATGAATTTTCTCTATATCAGCCCATGTTCTCCCTCTCTCACCCCCATTCTTTTCTACTCTGGGAGTAATTTTGTTTCTTCTTGATTTCAAGCACAATTTTACGTGGTGACCGTCCATAATTTTGTGCCCTTAGTTTTGTCAACGTTTTCTGATATTTAAAGAAATATCAGATTTTCTGCTTGCAGCTCGGTGTTTCCTGCTTTCTAAACACGGAATCCTTGCCCCCCTGGGTGAGGTGTGGTACGTTCAGAAGGTGGGTCAGGATGTTTACTTTGGTCAGATACGTATGGGGATTTTCTCTAAATGTTGGACAGGTTGCAGCATGTTTGCTGTAAATTCCATAGTCTTCTATGAGTAATTATATACAGAAGTGCTGGACCTGTGTTTTGTGCTCTAATTCAAGGTTAACACAATATCCCGTAAGCCAGAAGGATGTTGAACGTTTTGCCAGAATAGTAAATATTACTCTCCTCCTTTTTTCCCCCCTTTTTTTACCCCCTTCAGCTTAAAAGAATTTTAAAAAGAAATATGTTTTCAAACTAAAATAAACCTTCTTTAATGAGACTATATATTATTTACAGAAAAATGCCACTAAACTCAATTAGTACTGGTCTCACCACTGGGTAGAATTGAAGTTGTTGAATTTTTTTTTAATGTAGTTCATCGAAGTCATTACTGAATCTGGGGCAATATTCTATTTTTAATCAATTTTAAAAGTATAATGTATGAGAAAATGCAACACGCTGTATGGATTTTTGTGGATTCGCTGCGACAAAAAATACACAGACAAATGCACAGAGTTTATGCCCATCTTTCTTTTACTCAGAAAAATTGTTTGAATGTTACTTTAAACAGGTAATTCCTTATTGCCACCCCTTGTATTATTAATTGCTAGCTTATTAGAGTTATTTAAAAAGTTATTATTGCAGCTCCTTTCATTTAATATTTTATAGTATAACACTATTATTTAAAACTACTTTGCTGGATAACAGCAGCCATCCAAAACATTGTCTGTTGCTCAGAAACAGAAATAATAAAAATAATGGAAAGCAGAGCTACTGTGTTAAACTAATGACTGGTTATACTTCATATATTAAACAAAACCTCTGAATACAGTACTTTGAAATGCTTTCTCATTGAGCCATCCAATCATTGTGAACTTTAGAGCTGAGTATATGCTTTTAAAATGGAAGAATCTGTCTTTTTTTTTCCTTGGGACCTGATGCTGAAGTTACAGGAAAGAACAGGGTGCGAGATTTAACAGATATATTCATCTCTGCTTTTGAATTTCTCTCAGGCCTTTTAATATATAAATAATTTTGAAGAACAAAAGTAACCACTTTTAACCTTATTTTAATGGGCCTGATACAAGCAAGTGTTGAATATGGCACTATTCTATTAGATTATAATATAACATTCCTATTAAAATGATTTTTAAAAACCTTCCCAAAATTCCAATAACAATATTTCATGGAATATAACATGGTGGTGGAGATTAGCTAGCCCTAGAATACCTTGGCAAAAGTGTTCAAGTAGCAAGAGTTTTTCTAGTCTTATGTCCTATATACATCTGTTAAATTACTCAGAGATCTCATTAAATAAAGCTAATGTACTTGTAAAACAGTAGGGAGAGACAGTATATCATTGTAACTGTTAGAAAGAGCCATTCTGGCAAGGAGGGAGCCAGGAAGGCTTGGTGTATGCTGGTCAGTGGAGATGTTTCTAGGCCATAAATCTTGGCCCTTTCCTGCCTAGTTATTGTGTATTTCTTTAGGTGAGAGATTGATTGTAGCAATGGAAGATGAATTTGCCCATAGACCCTTTCTTTTTTCTGTATACTCCTGATGCCTCGCCAAGGTGATAATGTTTTTTTTTTTTTCCCTGCAATCATTTGTTTCGGATTAAAAGCGTGAAACTGCACGGGGAAACGCGAGAAGGCTCGTCTCTGCAGACAGGCAAAGGTGAGGGCATGAAGATGTATAACTGTCCCAGGTGGGAGAAGAGTACAGTTTACCCCCTCAGGATTTGAAACAGGTTTGTCTGAAGGAGAATGAAACAAGGTAAAATTGATAAAGAACCCCAGCGTTTCTTTATTGTGCATTTTGAGGATGGAATTCTAATTTTTTTAAAAAGTATGGCTGTGTTATGCAACTAAAATGTTTCGTGCTGCTAAAATATTCCTTACCTGTCTGTTTGCTGCTGAGCAGAATGGCTCAAGAACTGCCCCCTCCACGTGTCCTGCCCTGCCTTTTGTGCTGCAGGCTGAGCAGGGGATGCTTTTCAGGAATATATATAGATGCTGAATTTATAAGGATCAATATAGTCACAAATGTTGTACAACATGTCAGGATATCATAAAAAGCAGGCAGTTCTATATAAAATACTAGCTTAATCTCAGAGATTTTAAAGCCTCATTAAAATGTGGATAAAGTCCATATATGGAATGGCAGCATTCAAAAGGTTGAAGTTGTATATCTGTGGTGCAGAGGTGTTAACCACTACGTTTGAATGTCAGTCGACTCGTTTGATCACAGCTGATATTAACGTGTCACCAGGGAAGATGATGGGATGCATCATATGCATCTTGTAACCAATAGGATTTGTTGTTTGAGGTTTGGGGAGTGTGATGTAAAAAGTTGTCCCTTAAGTTTTGAAATCTGAGGTTCTGAAATAGAGACGACCACGTGAGCATCTCGTAGCAATCAAATTTTACATCACAGGACTTCCAGGCAAACTTTATGAGTCCTGCTAAGAAAAGACCTCACTGCTTAATTGGGCAGAAAGATGGGGTGGTTCAGTGGCCTTTCCTGGTGCCGGAGGGGCAGTGAGAGAGCAGGGTCGTGGCTGGGGTGGGAACCTGGTCACAACAGAATAGACACCTTAAAAAACAAGAGGCTGTGTCTGCAGCTGCCAGCAACCTTAGCACTGGAAACTGCAAATATCCAGGTTCTTGCACGCCTAGGAATTTTGCTCTTCTGGCTTTGCAGATAGCTTATTTTCACTAAAAGGTTTTGTTTGCTCCCACTTGCAGTGCTGTTTGCCAGATTTGTGACACTCTGATAGCCCGTTGTACACATCTGCTTGGCAAAATTATCTGGTGGTGAGAAATCTGAGGATTCCGAGTGTTTTTTCATGGACAAACTTTGAAAGTCAAGCAAATACTTTTATCTTGACCTTTCTGCAAGGCTGCCCCGTATTCACTAGTTGTCAGCACATGTTTGTCTGGAGTCATTCGTCACTGCCATCCGTCACTCCTCTGCCATTCCCATCAGTCCCATTATCTGGGATCAGGAGAGAGCTGAGGATGTAGCCCGAAGGATCATTAAACCTCAGCTTCCAGGTACTGCAGGTAGTCCAGGTGGTCTGTTGTTATTTATAATAAAGAAACAACACAGCAGAACTGCCTGGCAGTGGCCCATGAGGCCCAGAGGAAGGACAGGCTGAGGGATGTCATCACTGAAGGACAGCTGAAAGTGGACTTTCTTTCTCCCACACTGTAAGCAGAGAGGATTTATTGAACATCTGTTCAGTACATGGCTGGGAAGATTGATTAATTTAATTGCTCACACTTTGCTTAAGTAACATTTGAATACTTAATGTCAGGTTTGAAGGATATTACAACATTTACTCGCACACCTTTTTAAAGAGGCAGAGTTTCTCATTGCTTTTTGTGTCTTTCAAGGAAGTTGAAATGCATCCTGAAATTTACTTTGCCCAGAGGTCTGGGAAAACTGGAGCAAGTGGGAAAAGCTGCTTCCTTCATAAATGCAGGTAGATATTTTTTGTGTTTTAATCATTGTGGTAAATCGGTAATTTAATGAGGTGGGATCATCCTCACTGAATGGTGGTAATTTTCCTTATGGTATCCAGGATCAAGTCAATTCAGCACGTTATATATTTTGGTCCCCTTTAACATAATATCATGGTCACATTGAAGGAGTAGGCAAGTTAAAGCCACAATAATTTATTGCACGTTCTATTCATAGAGCATATTTGGGAAGAAATTCCTGAGATCCTCTTGAGGAATCCCACCCATGTACCAAGGGGCAAACATTAAACAATGGAACAATTAGTGTTGCTGATTTCAATACATTTTGCATACATTTCGTCTGATAATTTCTCAGTTGTGTAGCTTGGAAAAGTTTATCCGGTCAAAGTCTGACAAAAAATGAAAAAATCCAACTGAAAGTGTTAACAGGCACTGAGAGTATTTGGCTCAAAAACTAAACCTCGAGCAAATACACCACAGTTCCCCATACGTTCAGAGCAGTGAATGTTGATATTATTGCCTGTATGTTCTGTAGCAATGTCTGTGACTACCAGTAGCAAATGCTTATTGTTTAAAGATAAAGGTGAAGCTCCTTGTTTCACTGCAGAGTAGGAATGCCTTTACATTTGTCACCATCAGACGTTAAACTGAGAAAAAGCAGACTGATAGATAGGGGTGCATGTGCAAAGACTGATTCTGTATGATTTTTTTCCATCCGAAAAGTGATTCTTTTTTCTCATCCTCTATGCTCTAGTAAAGATGTTCTTTGATCTCTTAGTACAGCGGTTCATTTTAAGTCTGATATACAGTCCGATATTCTATTAGATACAAGATCTTTAACTATTTGTCTTACTTTGTGTGTAATTTGCTTTGGAACCGTTAGCCCAATAAATAGTAAATGATACTGACTTACACAGCCATGTATTTTTATTGTCTAAGATACCATATGTAATGTTCTCACAACAATGCTTAACTCTGAGAGGGTAGGGATTAAACACTGCTACATGACTAATTTACTGCCTTGCAACATAAAAAGCAAAGCTTGGAGAGAAAGGCCTCATATGAGGCCGCATAAAGCAGAGCAGTAGGATCATGTAGTGGTACTTAATAATGGCACTGGCATTTTGTTAGCATCTCTACAAGAAAAAAATTGTTCTTAGAGAAGGATAATCTACAGTCAAATCTGATTGAAGTCAAAAGAAACATTGGCCGATTTCTTTGAAAGATGCCCGTCTGTCCCTGAATTTGACTGTACACAATACATCCTGCAACAACGAGTCAGATTGTCAAGGCCAGAACCAGGTGCCTATGTTACTTGTATCCTTCTACATCAGTCATACTGTAGGGAGCAGACAATTAATTCTGGAGCAAAATTGAAAGTCAGAGGCAGAGTGTGAAAGAACAGAATGACAATAATAAAGTGCCCCTGCCTCACATTAATCTCCCTCACTTCAGGGCTGTCAGAGGCGGCCTGGCGGTGACTAATGCCAAGCTTTGCATACAGTGGTCACAGACATGAGCAGCATGCTCCCTTTACAGCATCCGCGATTCGCTTTGTTGAGTTTTTGACTCCTGCGGAATCATTGAAAAAACATCGCCGCTGGTCAGAGGGAGCAGGACGAAGTTCCTTCATCATACACCTATTGATCGATGGGCAGCATTCCCGGGCTTGGCTTAAAAAGAAGNCATACCTTCCCATTTTCATGGACTGTTGGCAGCGAAGAAGGAAAAGGGGAAAAAAAAAAAAGGAAAAAAAAAAAAAGGAGAGAGAGAAAGAAAAAAGGAATTCTGACAAATGCAGGGAGATTAAACTAACTTTTAGAAGGGATGAGCTCAGCAGATAAGGGTTAATAAGTTTATCTTGGAGTAAGTGCATATCACGTGCAAGTCCAAGCATCAAGACAAAATGATCTTACACCTCTATAGACACACTAATCCATTAACATTGCAAAAGACTTTGATGCACATTTGGGAATTGTGTTCCATTGATTTTATTGTCATCTTTTTGCACAAATAGTAAATAGGGTAACATTTAAGGAACAGTGTAATTATTCCCAAAAAGCAAGACATCAATGTAAAGTTTATTGTTGTAGACCAGACATTTTGACAGGAATACTGTAATATCCCAGAGGTGTCACTAGGTTACTGAAAAGGTTAAAAATTGGTGCATTGTGTCGGAGAAGAAAGGCAGTAACAACAAACAGCATTCAAAAAATCACAGGCACTTCTGTAAGAAAGTGGAAATGTGTCATGTAACAACACACAGCTTCTGTAAGTGGATTGCTGCACCGAGGAAGAAAGTGAAACACACCTAATGAAAATGCTTCCTCCACTGCCAGCATTTCAAGGCTCGCTCTCATTATTGAGGTTGCAAAAACAACTTTCCTCTCAGGTTCCTCCTTTTATTGTATCCGAACCCCACACACGCTGTATTGTGGAGTTTGATAGGGCTGTGTCTGAAAATTTCATTTATCTTCTCTGGTAGTCGTGGGAGAAAATTCCCACTCGAGACTTTATTTGCCAAACTCTGCTGTTTTTTCCTTACTAGCCATGTGCCTGTATCCTAAATCAGGAGGACAATAGCATTTTTTATGGAGTGCTATTTGACAAGGAGAAAAGTACTTTCTGTCTCGTGTTATAGTTGACCAGCGGAGCAGCATTCATTAGAATCTGAATGAGAAGAGGGAAGGGATATACGGCAATTTATGGTATGTAACCAAGAGCAACATGTTTTATGTTTAAGTATATTGTTGTTTAGCATTCTAGAGGACTAGGAAAGGAGCACATAGGTCCCCTTGTATACTGAATATAGTATGTCATTGGATCAGGATTAAAATGTATTTACAGTGACATTTTGAGCCTTGTACACTGTCAAGAACTGTAGGGTTTGATTTCTTTTTCTAAGCAAATTTATTTCCATTAATAGCTCCCAAATCCTACTTCTGACTTAGAACATTTTCTTAGCATTTCCAATAGGTTTTTTAAGCTACTCAGCTGGATATGCAATTGTCTTTACTTCGAGAAGGAAATAAGAAGTGTAGAGAATGTCTGTCATTGAGGCATCAGTATGGTTTGAATTTGGGAACCTAAACACAACTCTCTAGTGCTTGTTTGTGCCAAGGGAGGAAGTCTGTTATCTGGCAGCAGTGACTTTTACCCTGCACTTGGATTAGCCCTTTCATGTGCTGCAAAACATATTTTACAAGCATTATACAAAAGCATAAGATGAAATATGCAATATGGTATGTGCCAGACATCTCCAAGAGTACTGATATGAATACACTTAACAATATGTCAGTCCCTCACCTCTGGGCTCCGTTTCCATGTTTTTCTAAATTCTGGGGATTTTAAACCCAGAGCAGTTTATAGCAGGGGTGGTGTTTTGGGAGGCTGGCGAAGCCACCTTTCATTTGTGCAGTCCCTGGAGGTTGTCATTCAGGCTCCTGCTGGCAGAAAGAAGCTTTCAGTTTTACACGCACAATGCCACTCCTTCCTTTCTGAGTGAGCTTAGACCTAACTTTTTCAATCTGTTCATGGATAGTCCTCTTCTCTGGTGCCACAAGCAATGAAATCCCAGGACTGTTTCCAACTGCAAACCTGCCACTAATAAGTGGTGATTACGGCATTCCCTGCTTTATGTCCAATGCCTTTGGAGTTTTTCAAATGAGGTGGGGTTCTGTTTTCCAGAGCTCTCTAAGGTGTGTATGTAGCACGGTGGCTCTACTAGTTCTTGGAGGAGTCACAGCTAGGAGCTGTCACTCGAAATGCACTGTTCTAAAGTTTTGAATAAATAATTGGTGTGTGAATCCTGCATCCTCAGCTGACCTAGATGTGGTAGATCTAATTATGTCAAGGCTGCACACTTTTACATGCTTCTTTTCTTTCTCTCTTTTTTTTTTTTTTTTTTT
>VZTA01029705.1:74960-129960 GCA_013398855.1 Mohoua ochrocephala
AATAATTGCATCATGTTTCACGATATCTGTATTATTTCTGCCTCACTAGATAGGACCTTATCATTGCCAGGGTCCCAGCTGTCTTGCTGAGTTACTGTCACTGCAAAGGATATTTTAAACACCAAAGACATGTTTCATCCTGAATTTGTAGCTGGTCAGAGTCTGAATTTGGGTACCAGTGCCACCTCAGCAATTTGGAACTTAGAGCGTGACCTAGAGGAAATAAAGTGGTACGTATTGTCTTAACCTCCTGTTCAGTAAAACACTTAAGTGCTTATTTAACTTTAAACATGCCTGAACCATATTAATTCCTTATTAATTGCTGATTTGTTAATTTTAGTGGGTTTATTAAATTGAAGATTGAAGAAAGGAAGAGCCCCCATAGGATGATAGGACTAAGGAAGATCCACACTGAATAACTCAACTAGTTGCCCCAAGGGCTCGCAGCTCCCTGTTTACTTAGGCACACACCAACATGCAGATTTCCTGCCTGGTGTACTGCAGTGCATCGGGAAAATCCCACATTATTTGCTACCAAGCTGGTACCTTTGATGTGATACTGTGCAGAACCATCCAAAACCAATCAATGCCCTGAAAACTGTGTGCCCTGAATGAGGCCCACACTAATGAGGCTGTGCCAGTGTAAAGCTTCACCTTAAAGCTATGGGTAATGCTACCAAACATTGCAACGTTATTGAGGGTTTGGAATAGAGATTGTGTTCTGCTCCTTTGCCTACATTGCTTAATTCTGAAATTGATGGTTGGATAAGCAGCAGATGGCAGAGACTTCTGCAAATGCACGGTATTTGCAAATTAACTTAAAGACACTGTATGGGACCGTGCCATAGAGCAGCATTGTAAGTTGTAGCTATGCACGTGTAGATATGCAGTGAGGACTGCAGCCTCCAGTTCTCTAGCTGTCAGTCTAGCTTTTGTTCTCTGTTCCATTTCTGGAACAGAAAATCTTAATCAGTTTGTGAATTTAGGTTCTGCAGAAATGGGAGAAAAGATATCTGGATTTAAAACACTAGCAACAATTTAAAAATACTTATAAGAGGGCACATATAGCAAGAATGGGGAAATCACTGTAAATGGTACCTCTCGGGCTACCAGGAATATTTGTATTTGCTGAGGAAAGGAAAAAAAAGCTTAATGAAATGCATTTGGACCCTTGGAAAAATAACAGAGAATAGAGAACTGGCCAGTGTTGAGCACAGGTACAAGTCAACAGGGCTCCCAGAGACTCAGCATTAACAGTGATGTAGTCAGTATATTTATTTGATTTATTTGCATTGGAAAGACTCAAGTGAAGGTGTGCATGGAATGCAAAATAAAAGGCAAAAAGTATAGATGACAACAATTTTTGCTTAGTCAAGTCCATAGAAGCCTCTGAGGAATTTTGGAGATCTAACTGATTTAGGCAATTAGGGAGCAGAAATCCAAATATATTCAGTTTTGACAAATTTCCTGCAATGTAAATTGTGTAGAATTATTTGCAGTATTCATAACCATTGATTGAATCCTAAATTAGCTATAACTACTTGATAGAAAGAACTTCAGTGAAATTCAGATCCCACTGAAGTCTCTGGGAGTTTTGCTTTTTCTTTCAGTGGGGATAGAGTTTCCCCATGATCATCATTACTGCAGACAGCTCAATAGAAAAGGCTGCTCAGTTCACAGCGGTGGTCTGAGCAGCCAGCAAAATGGTTGGGTGAATAAAGAATGGGTTGGAAAATAATACTGCAAATATTATGATACCTATCAGTGATAGCTTCTTGCCTTGAACACGCTGCTGAATTCGTACCTTTCTACTTGAAAATATACATCATAAACAGAGTCCTAAAAATGTCCTAAAAATGTCCAGAAGCATAGAGAGTTTTACATGCAAAGAGTAAAAAAAAGGGAGCTTAGGTTAAGTGAATGAGAAGATAAGTAAGATTTTGTAGGAAAGGAATGACTTACACAAGGTAAATATGATTTCTTTCTTGGCTTTGTCCCATAGTGCAAACAGAGAGGTGTGCCAACAAATCAAAAATTGATAAGGAGGAGGTTTTGATGTTTTCCAGGATGGGACTTAGAGCTGAAGGAAGAATTTGGAGTGAAAATTGTGACAGGATTAGAAAACAAAACAAAACTGGACATCCATGTTTGTAAGGCAGTTCTCAGAGATGCGGTGAAATAAAGTAAGAAAGTGCAAGCTAATACTCATCCTCTGACAAAATGTTCATAGTCTCCCTTTGGGATAGTGATGATTTTGTTGGGTTTTTTTTAACCAAGCCTGGAACCCGTTTGTTACAGGCGATGGGGTGGGATGCTGAACTAGGTCACACACTTGAGTGATTTGTGCAACTTCTCCCTCCAGTGCCTGGGGCTGTCATGAGGAGGGTGCAGGTTAGGGGAGGGAGAGAGGCTGCTCCGGGTGCCAGAGTGTCACAGGCTGGCCCTGCCCTCCTGCTCTCCAGAGCTAAGGAGCTCTGTGAAGTCTTGTGCTGAAGGAGGATTCTCTTCTCCCCATCAGAGCTCAGGGAATCTTCAGCCTTTGATGGAAAGTAGGGTTTACAATTATATATTCATCTTTTGTGTTGGGACAATAAAGAAAGTCCCAAAGTAAAGACTACAGACTCTTCTGGTAGACAACTTCAGTCTCTAAATGTCGTATTTTAGCTTTCCAAGTAAAACACATTCTGACTTGACGAATGCTTGTGCCACGCAGCGTAGCAGGAATGGGTTCATAACAATCAGATGTTGTCAGTGTGAAAGTTCGGGGTTTTTTAAATTTTTTCCACAAGAGTTTCAGGCATTATTTCTATGCTACAGTAGAGTTTTGTATAAAACCCAGTAGAAACAGCTTAGAATAGCTAGAAATGCTTAATGATTAGGGTGGTGCACAGCTGAAGCAGTACCAGCCGAGTCGCTTGCTCACGGATTTGTTGCCAGGGAGTGAGCCAATTAGCAGTGCTGGTTATTATTTACTTTTCATGCTATATATCACTAAAATTGTGTTGTTGATTTATCATTTATATTGTTGTATTGTCAGCGTAATTTATTCAGATCATGCTGAGATACCTGAGAAATTAAGTAATAAAGAGAATGGCATAGAATGTGTCTGTATTCAGAGATATTTACTTTGCTTTTAATGAGAATGCATGTTCAGGTAAAACATAGATCATTTAGCTATTAAATTGTTTCTTAAATAAACCTGTTAAAAGTTTATTCCTTGGGTTTTCTATAAATAAAAGGGCTCGGTTTCAATTCTAATCTGATTTTTACCATTAAATAAGAAACTTTTTACAGATAGGTTAAATAGCAGACCAACTAATTGTGCCAACTTAGTTGATTGGTGATTTGCAGGAAGCCAAACTAGTTGAGATATAACCGAGGTATCCAGTGTTCTTTATGTATTTGATAATATAATTTTTTTGGCAAATACAAACATAGATTTTTATTGAAAATCCTTCCTAATTGCTTGAATTATTAAAAAAAAAAAAGGAAAATTGAAAGTAAGTATTTATTTTACAAGAAACAAATATTTTGAATACATTCAGCTGACTAGAAAGGGTCACTTTAGAATGCTTTTTGTGCATATTTTTGCCTTGGTTGGGACTAGAACTTGTCAGGGGTCTTTGTATAGCTTCATTTTATAATCTCTTCCTTTTAATCATCCTATTTAGTTCTTTCAAAATCTTTTGACTGAAGAATAGGTCTGTGTGTGTTCAACAGGTTGTCTCCAGTCAAGAAAGGTTCTCTCCTGAGTGTTCCACACAGGAAAAAGGGCCTGGTACTTCCAGTGGATGTGCTTTTCTGTTATGACAATGCTGTTTCTTTATAAATTTGTGAAAACTAACTTCCAAATTGGGCAATAATTCAAAGTAGAGGGAAGAGGATATTATTGTCCTTAAGCTATTAAAACCCCCTTATCTTTTTCAGTTGCCCTTAGTTTCTGTTTCTGTTTTTAATGATAACTCTAAAACACAGGTAGAACCACATAAAAAACACTTATTTCTAGTCTCTCTTGATACAGGAATCTTTCAAATGGCTCTGTTGACTCCATCACTTGAATTTTCTGCCAGTCTTGTGCCATCATTTTCAGTTTTCACAGCACTGCTCCTTTGCAGTGACTGTCTTGTACAGTCAGACCTCAGAACAAATAAGCCCAAGGAGCAAATGAAAATAATCCTGGAGCAATCACCTAATTTTCTGTTTACAAACTTTTAGTTGATCTTTGCTTATATGTGGTGTGCAGGAATTTTTATGTATCTTCAGGAGTCAAGGGGGGGAAAAGGTTCTGTCAAAGGAGAGAATCCTGAAAATGGTGGTTCTTAATTAAAGTATCTCTGATATTTCCCTGTATGAATTTGGATACAAGGTTGAGATCAGGTTGTAGGATGGTACGAATGAAAACTGTCAAGGAAAAAATGACTGCTGAGCTGGAAACCTTGCACTAAAGTGGCTCAGACCAGTTGGGATCAATCCTATGTCTTCATAGCCGAGAAGTGTGAAGGGAAATTTAAATGATACCTGTCTTATTTCATTGCTTGTAGAAGGAGACACTTTTATTCTTTTGCAATACGGAAGCACAGCGCTTGCTTTAAGTAGGTGTAAAAGCATTTTCAGAGGCTGAAGTTGTGGATGTGCTATGGTTTGTGTGTTAAATTGTCTTAAAGGGTGCAAGGTATGTGCATTCAGCTGGGTTATCTAGAGGCTGAAGAATTTTGTAATTAAGAACTAGCAGACCTCTAGGAAAATGTTTATCATGTTACTAAGCAAGGATACTTCATTTACTTATTTTGACAACTGTAGGTTAGTTTCAGTTGGAAGTTATTAATGAAATATGAGTGCACTTAAGTCATATTTTATGAAAATACTGAAATCTGAACTTGAGACAGGCAGCACTGCACGATAAAACATTGGGAGCCTGTGTGTCTGTCTGCAGAGGATGGAAAAACTCCTTTATTTTTGCCATAAGATGTGTGAGTCAGCTGGGAGTAAGTGACACTCCACCATGCAGGTTTACTGGGTGTCTGCTACAAGGATTTCAGGAGGACAGCAGGTTTTCTGCTTTCCACATTTCTCCTGAAACCTCTGCATGTCATTACACAGCTGAAACAGAATACAGGATGGGCTGTAGGAAGATGTAGCATTATTCCATCTGTGAGAGAAAAAAAAGTCACTCAACTTGCTCTTAGCTGTGTTATTTGAGATTCACGGGATCTCTTCTCACTTGAATGATAAATGTCAAGTTCCCACAGAATCCACCCCTTATTCTCTTTAAAAATAATGGCAAACATTTGTCCATGGCAGTTAGTGGTTTTTTGCATTTTAATATTATAATATTGATGAAATTCAAGTGCTTTATTTTAATGTTATTTACTACAAAAGTCAATTGCTTAATCAAAAGCTAATTCCTTTAGGCAGAAAACTTGCTTCCTCAAGTTCCAGACGTTTTAGCGTTTATTCGTTTGAACTTGGATAACATATGTTCTACATCTTAAGCTTCCCTAGTCTGTCTCAGGATTTCATTAACATTAGTTGAAATATTAGCAGGTTTCAGAACTTGTGTGCTCCTCTGTGCTGGTTCGATGACCAATATTGCATTTCTCCCAGTTTTCTCAGCGGCCAGGGACAATCAGAATGCACCTTGGAGTATCACTAGCACTGATGGACATCTTTTCAATGACTCTAGATGGAGCACGTCTGACATTCAGCTAAGGTGGTCCTGTGTCTTTAAAAAGGGCTTAATACCCTTTTGTATTATGAAATCAACTTAATAATTGACAGAATGTATCATGTTAAACTTTTGCCAGTTTCGTCTCGGCTTTCCTCTCCAGGAAAAGCCAGTTCTGCACAGAACAGATCTTTTGCAGCCATACACTCTGGCTTCTCAATGAGTTGATTTATGTTAAGTCTGGGTTGTTTGTCCAAATTTTCTGTACTATGTCAGGAGATAGGATAAAAGCAAAGAAAATACTCAGAAAAATCCAGTTGCCTTTTAATCCTTTTATTTCCTTTTAACAGTATTTTCTTTCCATAGTTCTTGACACAAGAGTTTTAGTGACTTTGTTCTCCTGATCATGTTGCCTTAAGCCTACAGATTCTGGTGAGAAATACTCATTTGGAATGTAAGAGTCCAACCAGAAGTTCGTGTTGAAATGAGAACTGCTAAGGAGGTCATCAGAGCAACTGCATGAAGGAGAACTGTCCTTTTATGAGCAGATTTGAGAAAGAGAGGTGTCAGGTAGGATTCATGAGAGAGATGAAGATGAGAAGAGGAAATTTAAAAGGGAAGTTTGTAGATTATGGAAGAAAGTAGATAGGATGATAAGAAAGATAAATTTGTTTGGGTGGAGATCATGGCTTTCCAGTGATTTATGGAGTTTTTCAGAATTCAAAGCAAAGCTGTGCTGACTCGTGGCTGTCAATGTCAAGACATCTCATGAATTCAAAACAGAAAGGTTTATGAAGCTCTGGTACAAAGTAGAACTTTAACATCCCCCATCCCCATCCACCCTCCTTCTCCATTCCGAATATGTTTGGAGAATTCAAAAAGTTTCAAGTTAAATCATCATTTTATAAGAGAGAACATAATGAAGTCAAAGCTGAAGGAGAGTTTATCCTGTCCCTGACTTCTTTTCCTTTACCAGGATGATTCAGGCCTGGATTTCTCGAACAAGACAGAACAGTAGTTCATGCCTCCTCTCTTTTTGCTCCCAGCACTGTTGGCTCACACTTTTCCTGTGCAAAATCCTTCCCTTGGATGTACATCCAGGACAATGTGTGCTGTACTAAAGCAGATCTGTTTAGCTGAGGCTGAAGTCTCAGGTCAAGAAGCCTGTGGGAGAGGAGAAGAAATCTCATATTTCACTCTATAGTTTCGTAGTGAAAAAAAAGTTGGCATTAAATATTGCTCTCTAGTTGATTTTATTGCTTCCATTGCCTTCTACTCTTTCCTATTCTTTCTTTGACAAGTGTGAAACAAAAGTCAGACTGAGTTTTAGGAGCAACTCAGGCATGTCTGGCTCAGTTGCCAAATTCTAATGTACCTGCTCAGTAACCAAAGTTGACATTGTTGACATGCAGCAGTCTGAACTCTTCCCTCAGAAACTCGTGGAGCCCTAACATGAAATCGGTCTCTGCTGGATCTGTGGAGATCAGTGGTGGGGCTGTTCCAGTGTTTTCAGGGTGGGCCTTAATGGTGCTTTGAGGGCAAATGTCAAAAAAAGGTGGAACGTCTGCTTAAAGTTACCACTCTCAACCAGCTCTTTAGTCACTTAGTATCATAACCATTTATATTTGCAGTACTCTGGAAATACTGAAGAGCATAAAACAATAAGTGAAGGGTTAAATTAGGAAACACGGTATTGTTTTGTGTACTGTACTAGGTAAATTTATCTCTTTATCATTTTGTTCTCATTCCAAGATGAAGTGGAAACTGGGCAAAGAAAGATTAATGGTCACCGGGCAGGGACACAGTGCTTGGAGTGATGTTGCATGTGTTATGTTGGTCCCAATTATTTCATTTGATAGCAAGATTTAGTTATATACCTTCAATTTGGAGAAGTTTGTCATTTTGTCATTTATTGTGACAAGGTGAAAGTTGCTCATTTAGATCAACCCAAATCATCTTTATCTGGAGAATTCTGCTTCCTGTTTAATTTCCAAAGGCAAAGCAGAGGTTGTCTTTGAGGATGATAGCTGTAGCCGGCGATTTTGCATTACTCTGTACTTGGCTGTTTTTTACCACAGGTGAAGAGAAAGGCAAGGTAGGGAGGTGGAGCTCTTGGCTTCATTAATTTGCTTTACCTGGGAACTCCGATTATCACGATTTTGATTTTAATTGTGACTATTTGCTGCACAGTCCAGTTGCTTCACAGTTCACTGTCAGTCCTTCTGCCCTCTTCTCACAGAGGCTGTTAAGGGCTGAGGAATGGGATTTTGTCACCATTCATTAAAATCCTTATCCTATCCTTCAGCTTCTTTAAGAAATGCTTTCCCTTAAGTCTCCTGGTTGTAAGAAAATCGCTACTAAAGCAGTGCCTGCACTAGATTATTTCATTAGTGCTACTAGATACTGCTACTGCTTAGCTTAGCAGCCTCCTCCTTCACCGAGGACGGTCGAGCTATGTCCTTCCAAAACGTGGTTGAACATAGATCTGCTCTGTGCTTGGAGATGTAAACTGGTCTCCTGGTATAATTGAGAGCTATATGTTTGATAAGTAATTGCTGGCCCACCCCCTTCCTAATTGTTGATTTTTCTTCTGTCTTTGTCAGCTCTGGAAGCCTTGTAACTCTGTTCTGCTCCCTTGTTCTGGATCAGAGTTAAATTAAAAAACCTGACATATGCATAATATTTCTGCTTAAAACGAAATCATTTACCTCACATGGCTGCTAACCAGCTTCAGAAAGTAACAAACACAATGCTACCCGTCTGTTTCAAAAATCACATGCTAATCTGGAAATTTGGTCCCACTGGGTGAAGATCAAATGAACAATATTATCCTCCTGCACTCAGCCACACGTGCCCTGTGTACACAATCCGGAGGGAAGGTGTAAATAGGCAGTGTTTAGGATCTATGAATTGTTAGCTTATTCTGCCCAGCAGGCTGATGCGCTCAGGGTATAAACAGATCAGTCTCTACTTGATCTCCTGCACCTCGTGCTTTTTGACATCACCATAAATTCATATTGTATTTTTATGGAAGCTGTAGAAAAGAAGTGGCATGGCTTTGGCAGCCTTGGCACAATTTTATTTTGCGTTAGCTGTAATATCCTATTTTTCCTACACTGCTGTAGTTCTGGGGCTCCTTTTATCATTTTGGTATTTAAGCCACTCTTGCATAATACGTTCTTTTTGTTAAAGCATCAGTGGTCTTTTAATTTACCTGCGAAGGAGAAAATGACTGTGTCCCCATGTGTGTTTGATTCTGCTGCAGGGTCTCTCTCAAGGCTTGTCACCGCAGCATGTGGGAATAGCCCTCGGAATAAACGTCATCTTTAAATTCCGTGGGCTTTCCTAGCAAGTACTCATGCTACAAAAACTGTTACAGAAAGAGTTTAGTTTTTGTAGTTTTCTGTCTTCACGTATCCTTCAGGAAAAGAGTATCTTCACATCTCTTAATGGTGTGATAGCTTTCAAATGTGTTGTTGTCTGAACCCTTGATTAAACAAAATGGTGCTGATTGCAGCAGGGTGGCTGAACGTGGACAGAAGTGGCTATTGCAGCCTGCTCCCTAAGAAGTCATTTATCAAAGTTTTATCTGATTTCAGAGGCATTAGGTTTATCAGTCACAGTTTATAAATGGCATGTCATCAGCATCAAACCGGAGCAATGCCTTGCTCAAGTGCTGCTGTACAGCAAGTGTAAACATCCCCTGCAGATGCACTGTGTCCTTACCTCAGGAGCTGTGTCACGCACCACATAGCAACCCTCAGCATTTTGTTTAGCTCTGGAATTGTTTGGATGTTGTTGTGTTGGTGATCAGAGTTTGATTTCTGCTCCTCACCCAACCCCAAAAACGTTAACGATTGAACTCTCGGTGAGAAAAGCAAAGGCATTTGGTGCAATGTGTAGAAATATGCTGAGGAAAATAGAGAAATAGACAACTGGAAAAGTTGAAGGTGGTGGGGCCAGCAGGTGATGAAACTATTTGACATTCCAGGGCAATATGGAGGGAGTTTTATTAAACCTATACATCCATTTGAGCCTAAATTAACCTTGGTGGTTTTTTAACCAGCCTAAGAAGAAAAAGTGCTAAACCCTCAGCTAGACAGACACCCTGACTACTCACTTGGTTTTTGGGGTATGTTTTAAAAATTTCAGCTCTCAATTCTGTATTTGCAAACTTAAGCTCCAAATTGTTTATTAATGGTGAGAAGATTGTTTTAGACCCTTGAAAGCATACACAACTTCTTTAAGTGATTGTGAAGGTAAATCTTATTGTCTGGGGAAATGACTTCTGCACAGCTATTTCTTTTATTGCTGTGCTGAATGTGAAGGCATTACTCACTTTAATAAATCCTACTGTATCTCTCAGTCTGTGTAGGCTGATATAAATATCTCCGGTTATGTCATATTACCACCTTTGTACAGCTAATGTTACATTCTTGATGACTGGTGGCTGATAAATGCAAAACCTCATTTGGTTTGTGAGTGATTGAATGCTAACACTGTTTAGATTTCTTAATATACTTGTATTAGCATGAATAAGTAATGAGCATGCCAGGCTTTTTTGAATATTTGATTGTATCTTTATAATGGATTTGTGTCTCTCTCTTTGTGCTAATGTCATTGTAACTTTGTTGGTGTCATAACTCCAAACCCTAGCAATCGATCTTTATCAGAATATCTTAAGTCAATTACCCTCTCATGGCCAAATTACTGTGTCATAATACTTTTCTTATAAAAGTATTCTGCATATTGCATTTAGGATACAAATAGGTACTAATTCTATCTGCAGTATATTCCTCACTGTGGCTTCTGTGGGTGTATCGACCTGTCCCGTCTCCATAAGCACATGTATGCATCCACGGAACATTAAAGCTTCTTCTGCTTCTACTCTTCATTAACAGACTGGCTGACCCTTTCTACTCAAATGCAGCCATCTCTCATGTGCCCTCGACTTTTGCTGCTTCTAAAGGAATTAAGCCCTAATGTTTGCTGTTTCTTGGAAATCATAATCCATCATTTTGGGTAGCGATGATTGTAGGAAGAAAATATTAGTTTGCTAGAGACTTCTAGTTATTCTATTACCCTAAAAAGACTTGCACCTGCAGTGTAGTGGGTTTTCTTTCATTATCTTGTGTCCTGTTTGCTGACTGACACATTTAACAAGTAAAAGAATTGGAAGAAAGGCTATTTTGTTAGCTTATTAGTGGTTCCCAAATATATATTGCTTTTTCTATAAAAACATACCTCAAGAGGAGACTGCTGGACCAGTGATACTGGCATGGACCGGGGATTATCTGGGTATGCATTGTTCTGTCTCAGTGCTTCTGAATTCCTGCTTCTGTTCTGAGGTCCCAAACAGTATTTTTGGTTATGGAAAATTCAAGACGTGTTCTGTGCACTTCAGTTCATGACAGGCTTAAAACCCTGCTGCTTCATGTCAGGCGTTGGATCCATACCTTCCCTGTTACTGTAGGGTAGCTGAAACCCAGACCCAGCTGCTGTAAATTACTGGGATTTATCAGCAGAACCAGTGTGAGCTGGAATACACGACTACCAGAGGTGAATCTGCCCCTGCCCTTTCCTTTAAAATCAGCAAGCCAAAATGCTTCCCATTTTTTAAGCTATATTAATCAAAATACACTAATAATAATGTAAAGCAAAGTAACTCTGTAAACAAAACTGCTGACTGAGAGAAAACCCCCACAAAATGGGATTAAAATAAATTACTCCTGCCTGCAAGAGACTGGCAAAGAGATACTCGTCCTATTTTGCTTTTCAGTCCATTGGCTTAGTGACTTCTGGATTAAACCAAACTTCACAGAGTCTCTCTGATTTCTAGAAAATTTCTTTTTTTCTCAGCTCCACAGCTTGGATCCATGAAGTTGACAGATCCCTTCTATTTTCTGGAAACTTCCAGTCTGGCTTTTGCTGCAAGCTATGCCCCTGCTGTCCCCAGTGTCCTGCTCTGGCTGTTGCTCCTGTGGGCTGGCAGGGCTGAAGCTCAGCTCTCCAAGGGCAGGAAAAGCTTCCTGCCTTGCCTCTGCACAGGGTTCAATGAGCACGTAAAGCTTTGGAACAGAGCAATCACACAGCCTTCCTTTGCTGCCCAGCCACAGAACATCCCAAACGGGCTGTGTGCAGTCCTTGGATGGTAAACTGAGAGGAAACCCATCAGATTCTTCTCTTTGTCACAAACTGTCACCTTTCAGGATGGGCACAGCACCTTGGTCTGCTTTGTGTCTCAAAAAGAGAGTATAGGATGTTAATATCAGTGAATTTTAATATTTTACATAATGTAATGCAGGAGAACGTTATGATTAACAAATGAGAACCTGAGAAATGAGAAAATGGCCTTCGTGCCCCAAAATTTTGTCCATCTTCACTGAAGGGAGTAAAAATGCTTCCTGAGGGTTTCCTCCTTATATTCCAGAAAGAAGTTCTGGAGCATACTTGCTGGGAGAAGTCCATGAAGTTACGTCTCTGTTTTCCTGCAGACTTAAAACATGTGCTATCAAGGTGTGCCAAGATAAGCCCATGAAAACATCTGGAAACACCTCAGACTTCCACAGACTTGTCAGTGATTAATCCAAAGATGGAACTTTGGAAAAAAAGTGCACTTTCCTCACCTGTTTGTTTTGAAACTCCCACTCCACCTTCCCTTCAGCCTGCAGCCTTTATTCCCTGCTTGCATTCAAACTCTGCATTTCCCTCCTGCATGCCATTTGTTCAGGCCTGTTTCCCATGAATTTTTATTCCATGCACTTATGTCCCATGTTTCAGACACGAGCAGCATGGCCTCTGGATCGGCAACAGCTCACATGGAGTTTTACAGATCTTGTCCTATTAAAACAGGCCATATATTTTGTAGTTTAATAGAGTTATGTGGGGGAATCAGAAGGGTCACATCTCCCTCTGTTTTTCCACAGAAGAAAATGAATGTGGTACAGTTCATATTGATGCCAAGTACATAATCATATTTCCCTCCTACTTAGGAGAAACCTTAGCCTCAGAGTTTTATGGTAGATGAGCAGATGCATTGCATGGGATGTTTTCCAGATTCCTTTTTAAAAATCTGAGTCACTCAGTGTTTGCCATGCAAAGTCCTTTACTCTGTAACGACGTCCCTGGACCACTTGAATGTGCACCAGGAAACATACTGAGCAAATTACTAGACCGAATAGCAAATTTTTAGTAAAGTTTGTCATTCAAGTTAACAAAATGACGAGGGTGCCAAAAGAAAAAAAATTAAATCTAAAAGTAAGGTCTATGTACCCATTTTTGAAAAAAGCCTTTCACTTTTGCTTCATGGAATGTGCACAGCCCTGCCCTATGCGATGGCATCGTGTGGACCAGCTCTGGTGAATTGAAGATTTCATAAACCTACTCATTTGAAAGAGTGATCCCTAAAATCGAGCTGATGGACAGTTTCAGAGCATTCCTAACTGGACAGAATTTCAGCATCGCTACAACTTTTCTGCCATGTTTTGTATTTGCTGTGTTGAGCATCTCTTCATTATGCAGGCTGAATTTTGAGGATCCCTTTCCTTCTATGTACTTACCTCTTCTTTCTAAGTACTGTGCAAAGAGGCATCGCTGGGTGATGTTCAGCCATGCAGGGTCAGCCCTCAGGTCCTAGTCTTTGAGGAGTTGTGTTGCGAGGAATATCCAGAAGTGTACTTTTCTTGACTCTTGTCTCCTTACTACAGTTCACCATGCAAATACTTTCCCATGAACGTTGGTTTCAGTGTTGATAATCTCACGTTCCATTAATTCTCTGAAGATTCCAGTGAAGTTGTGTCAGGTGAAAACTATCCATTCTGTTCACTTTAGAGAAAGAATTTCAGAACAATTTTTAAGAATATGTTCTTGGTGAACTGTGTTTATAGGAATTTTGGGGACAAAAAATTATTCAGAATGGTGCTTGGCTTTAAATAGAATGATAATCTTGCAGATCACAAGAAGACTTATGAAATCAAGAGTTTTACTGTGTCCACACGCCTATAACAGTCCTTTCACATCTGTTTTGTATTTTTGTATTTTCCCAGCACTTTCTGAGCCACAATTCCAATTGCGGTTTTATTAAATGAGGTAGAAATAGATCAGTGTAGGTGCAGGTGAAAGCAACATCTGGCTTGCTAATGTTATGGCTGTCAGAGAATAAGGACAGCTTTTCTCTCTGATTGTAATGGTACGCCTCTTGTCTTCCTAAAATGGAGGAAAAAAAAGTATTTTGTTTGAGGCCCTTTGTCTATGAAAGGGCTTTATGAGGATATGCCCTTATAGAAATTATTGAGTACCTTCTTAAATGCTAGTAACCCAGAGATATGAACTTCAGCAATAGGAAAGAAAACCTAATTTCTTAAGGAATGGATTGCATTTCATTCATGCTTATTTGAATACTTTTGTTCAATGGAAAATTGAAAGTGGCATTTTTAAAAAGAAGGCTTGACAATGATCCCACTTCTGTGGTGCAAGTAAACTTCCTAATAAGCCTCCCTGGGCCCTCTGTCTGACATCTGTGGCTGGTCCTGGGAGCTGGCAGTAGCTGGAGCAGAATGAGCTGCTCTTCCTGGTAAAACCCAGCACAGAACCCCCTCACTGCTGCACCTCAGCCTGCCACAAAAAGCACCAGCAGTGGAGTCACGCAGACAAAGCTCTTTCTTACTCTTTGAGGATTTATCTTCTTTAGGGTTTGGTTTTATTCTGATTGATATCTGTCACATCTGGTGAGGAGAAATGCTACCTGCTCTTCTAGAGAATTCCTTTCTGTGATGTGCCTTCTCTTGGGGCACAAGACAATCCGTATGGCAGAGTCACAGGCCTTGAAAACAGGGCTCAGGTGGCTGAGGGACCATAAACCTTGGAGTTAGGTAGTCTTGGGTTCCTGGGTCTGTAGTAGCCTACTCTGTGAGCTTTCTCTTAATTCCCAGCCCAGATATAAGCTGGAAATCATATCCTAGAAATCCTACTCTTTCATTGAATACCTTATAATTTTTTTTCTTTAATAAAATGTATTATTCTTAGAGTGGGCTTTTTTGAGAATTGTCAGGACCCCGTATTTCCCTCAGCTGGAAAACTTTATTTAATTCAGTAGTATAAGATGTGTTAAGTTTGAAATTTAGTGTCTGTTTTCCTTAGAGCTTATGGATTTATATGTTGAAAACTTGTCTGTGTGAGCAAGACTCTCTTCTCAGTTCCTTGGCAGAGCGGTTTCTCCTATATGCTTCCTGGTTGAAAATTCCTTCTCCTTTTGATTGCTGAAGGACCATTATGAGTTCTTTTTTTCCCTCCCATGATATAAAAGCATGTTAGGGGAAGTTAATTAACAGTCTGTCCTTTTCTATATTTAAAGGTTTTTAAAATCTGTTTAGTTCCTGGGAGAAGTTTATATTAAAATAGAATATTGCATGGAAAAGCCACCTACGGACATTAGTTCTGTGGTAAAAGACACAATAAAGGAGACAGTGACTTTCTGTCTTTCTTGCTTGGGATGTATACTAGGCATTTCCATGGTGATTAGTGTTTTATAAATGTCAGAGATAAATGGTCACAAGGAACTGCTGTAAACAGTAATAAGTATTGTAATAAAGGCTTAAACAATTCTCCCAGTTTCCTCTTGTGATTCACTCCCTGTGAAACTACAACTTGTGGACCTACCTGACCAAGCTAAAGAGCTCATTTACAGAGCTGAGATTATTTTCTAACCACCTGGCACTTCTTTATTTTCACTTAATTTAAAAATATGTATCACCATGCAGGGGCTCAAATGATATCAATACATTTGTTATAACGTTGGCATCATTCATTACCAAAATATACTCACCATTTGTGGGAGAAAGTCATAATTAGTCCACAGGTAGTGGAAGTGGTAAATGCCACCTGCCAGTCAGCAGAGCCCTGCCTGGAACGCAGAGCCTGCGTCTGTCACTGTCACTGGAGTGGCAGCGTTGGTGTCAGCTGGCAGGTTACCAGTGAGAATGGAGCTGGAATGATGATATTGTTGGCACCACTGAGTAATGTAAAGTCTGTTTTATTTATAAGCCTATAATCTATAAAATTGACCAAATCCCAGACTGTACTTCATACCCAGGCATTTTTTGTACGTGCACCTGGAAGTCTGTGGTGCTTGGGAAGGGAAGGTGGTACCAGTCTCTGTCTTGAAGCACCTTCTTTGCTAAAGAGGTGTAAATGGAGCCAGTCTCTATTTACTGCCACGGAAGTGCTTCTATGCACAAATTGCATTTATTACAGTAAATGCACAGTTCAAGGGTGAGGCTTGTCAAGAGAATCATTTCTCGTCAGAGGGATGAGCTTAACTTGCACAAAGATAGTTGAAAACAGTTACCTTGATTTCCAGTCAAGGTAAACTGATAAAATCTGTGATTAATCTTTTTTATTCCAGAGTGGTATCTTTTCCTAATTTGCCATGGTCCAGCATTGAATTCCTATTTATTTCCCCTGTGAAGGCAGTTTGATATGCATACTCAGAAACAAGTGTCTTTGTGAGTACAGAGTTTCCAGGCCACGACCAGCACCCGGAGCCTGTTCCTGGTCTCACCACGGTGTGTAGGAACTCTTTGCCAGCTGTACAAACATCTTACAAATGAAGAAAACACTTATAACTTCGGGGCTCCCATGTTCTGAACTTATTCCATCTTGTCTGAAGCAGCAATAGCAACATGAATATTTTACCTATTTTGTCTTTTTTTTCCTCTGCTGTGTTTAATTTTGCTCCTTTTATTGTGGACACCATATGACTTACGAGTGTGCTCAAAATGCCATTCTATATGGTTTAATCTCTCTGGTGGTTACTGGATTTGAGTGCTTGCAACAAACCAATTGCTCTTAGTAGTTTCCCCTCATTATTAGATGTTTGATGTGATCACTTAGAACCTTGTAAGCTTAAGGTTTTGAGGCAACAGTAACGAAAATAAAAATTACCTCATCTCTTTTGATTGTTATGTGCTCTGCATTAATTCATACAATGGATTTTTTTATACCAAAGTTTTCTTAGGATATGACAAGTGATTATTTCTTTAAGTATGTACTCTATCCATTATTAAATTGATTATTCAAATCTCATTTAAAACAAGAGGCCAGATGGCAATATTCCAGTATTTGTTGCTACTAGCAACCAAAAACCCCAAACTGAATGATTTTCCATTTTTCACTGTGGATGAAGGGATCTCTTCATTTTACATGCAATAAAAAGAAGCTACAGCTCACCAATTATGAAACCAGATTGTTATACTTATACTTTATAAAAATCATTCACTGACATTCTGTTACACTTGTTGATGACCTCCTGAAGTATGTGATCTAATTCTAGGTTTGTTAACTTTGTTACCAATTATAATTTCTAGTTAGAATAATATTGTCATGAAAGGAAGGCTTTTTTCTTTTTTGTTATATCTTGCTCAGATTATGAGACTCTAATTAATGAGATTATGGCTATTCTAAGAAAGTATAAGAAAAAATAAAATTAAGAAGGGCTCAGAACATAATTTACCTGGTGGCTGGTACATGTGATTCAAGTAAAAGAAATGTATTTTGAGAGTAAACTTTAAAGTGGTATAAAAATGGCCTTTCAAAAAGTAACAGCTGGGGAATGGGTGATTAACGTCTCTGCAGAAGTATCTGCAATTTAAAAAATGGGGGCTGAATCAATACCTAGAACTTACTCTGTGGCTCACTTGTTAGCATTGAGGACTCCCAGGGCTGACCACTTTGGCTAATTAGCCAAAACATGACAGCGAGGCAGGGATCTCTGAGTCTCTTCCTTAATGGGGACTCGCTGTGTAATGGCAAAAAGTGATGTCAATCTCATTCATTAATTGGTATCAGAGAAGTGATAATGACAATCATAAAGACAAATATGTAGAAGTAACTTTTTAGTTTTCATAGAAGGGGCTGTTTTGCATACAACTAATTTCTTCACGTGCACCGATAAGCATCTAAACATGTTTCCTACCTATGTGAAACTTGTCACTGCAGACGTGAAAGCACAGTATTCTAATGATACCCTGCTGAAGCTCTGTTTTGGCCGTGGAATTAAATGGTCTTGAGGTGCATTTCGTTTGTTACTTCTTGTTTGTTCTTGACTCCCTACGAAATCAGTAGAAAAATTCCCTCTGGCTGGGGCTCACACTACTGGCCCAGTTTTCCTTGGTTGCTTTACAGGCAGTAAAATTTTTGGTCAATGACCTGCATTTCTGCAAAACTTTAAACACTGTGTGCTTCATACAAATACTGGATATACTCTATACAAGCTGTATTTAGTGTAATTTATTAAATCTAACTTGAATTTTTGCTCACTCTGGGTAGGAGATGAGAAAAGAGGTCCTAAATGGCAGATGAGAGATTGCTTAATGTGCTATCAGGAAGATCTGAGAGGTGGTAGCAAACAGTGCAGCACAAGAAAGGTGAAAAGAGAGGCATGTATGCAAGTATCCTTTTGTTGTTTATTGAATTTAGGAAGAGATTTTAGTAAGTAAGAAATTCTCACAAATAACTTTAGAAATAAAATGCTTGGTTAGTAGTAAACATGCTCAGCCCCATAACCCAGGCACTATGTATACTCTGGTAATTTCAAGAAACAAATATTATCTTATAAATGCAGTGATGGCAAAATGTGCTAGCATACATGTTAAATTTCTAATCAAACATTTCAAAAATTCATTAATCAGTATTTCATAGTTCATTACAGTCTGACTAATTTTGAAATCCTTCATGTAAATTGATTAAATGTCTTCAGTCTTCAGATAAATGGGCTTTTGTTTTAAGCAACCTTTACTGTGAAGTCCATATTTCTCCAGGATTGAGTTCTGGTAACATTTGACTGTCATGTCTGACATACTAGACAGTTGCCATTTCACCCCTTTTCCTTCCCCTCCTCTCTGTTCCAAATATCTCATTGACCAATTGTGAGAAAAATATTCTTAAATCTTCTTTAGACGTACCAGGTCATGGTTGGAAAGTGCTCCATCATCTGCTGTCACCAGTCACACCAAAGCTTTTTTTTTTTTTTTTCCTTTTAATAATACAACTCTGCCTGTGTTTGAAGGAACTGTTTTGCTGCATAAACAGCAGATGTGAACACCTCAGGTTGGTGACCAAGCCTTGTTTTATGCAAGACAATACATGTGAGAAATACTCTGAGGGCAGCAGCTTGGCTGCTGTGTGCACAACCACTTAACCAGGGGAATTGTCCATCTCTGTACCCCCAGCCCTGAGCAGCCCCAGCAGCCACGGCCTGATTCCAGCACCCAGAAGGATGAGCACAGCTTGGTCCCCTCTGAGGCTGAGCTCCCTGAAAGGAGAGGAAAGGCTCTGCTTCCCCTGAGCACTGCTAGGGCTCAGATTTTACAGTTTTATGTAGACTGTGATGGGAGATTAATGGAGCTACTCCAGCACATAGTGCTTTTTATTAGAGAGACCCCATTCCTTCTGTGTAAACATGCAGCAGCTCGTCTGCATGGCAAGTGCAGAGAACAGTCTCATAGAGTCTTCTGCAAAATAAATCCTCGTGAAAGCAAAGTGCTGGCTGCAAAAGTAATGGCCATGCTTTCATTTGCTTTACTGAACAATTGAAAATTTTCTATTGTGAGTTTCTACTGTGGATTTTCAACTGGCTTTTCAGAAGTGTTCATCACAGTTTAATTATTTCAGAGCTCATACAGAGTGTATGTAAGGGCCCAAGGGTGGCCAGCATGTTTTAAGCTCTCAAGTTCAAATCTGACTGCAGAAGTTTCTTTGGTCATTTAGCTCACCATTGTGGAGTCTCATGTGTATCCAGAAAAGGATTCACTCAGTCTTCTCTTGGGTATTTTTTTTTTTAAACCTAGTATACCCTTTATACACAGATAACCGTGCCTGTGCTGTCTCTGTGCTGCCTTTTGCACAGGTGCCAGTCAGGATCCTCTGCTCTTCCTTGGATAGTGCCATGTTATGACCGGCCTGCCAGTAACATTGTAAATCTAGAAGAGATGGTAACACATTATAGTTGTTGCTTTTTTTCTTCCCCCCCCCCCCCCCCGTCATTTAGGAGTTGATTTGCAAGCCACAGCATCCAGTGCTGAAATATCACACTTTGCCCAGAAGTGTTTTTTAAAAACCTGGCCATGGCCAAACACAGAGAGTGTCAGATCAGTGTTTTTGTTTTCAAATGTTTACATGTCTTTAGTCTTACATATAAAGTTTCACATAGTCTTACAATCTGTTCTGTCTCACAGGTTGTAGTGGATCACAGACTTTGTACAAGTAGAATATACCATAATTAATCATTTCAGTAACATTTTAACCAAAGGTTTGAAGGTTTTCATGTGAAGTTCCCACATCTTCTTCCACATTAGTTGGCACATTCCTCTAATCACCTTTTTGTTTGGATCCTTGGCCTTAGTCCTTTTGAATGCCTGACAGAATTCCTGGGGTTTCAGCTGCGCAGTGCTGACCCACCAAGGAAAGGCTTTTGGAGATCTTTTTTCCTTGTTTTAATGCTTCCCTGGTTCTGTCAATGTATTTGAAGACTTTCAGTTTTGAATTACATTCATGAATATTTTTGGATTTTGGAGCTTTTTAGTCAAAACTTTTTAGTCAAACTCTTTAGTTTGACTCAAACTGGGATGTTGTAGGTCACTAATTAACCCATCAAACTGCTTTCAGCACTTCCCAACACCAGTGTTGTTCAGCAGAGCCTTTTTGAGATAAAATGGGTGTTGAGGTCTTATTCATGTGAAGAGTCTTGGTTGTTTCTTGGAATTTGTACTATAAGAACCATAGAACAAAGCCCAGTAGATATGAGCCATCTCACAATTGAAGGAATTTTGTATCTGCTTTACTCCTAATCAGTGTAATTTAAAAGTGTAAATGTTGAATTCAACTGAAGGAACCTGGGATGAGTTCAAGGGGCTTTCATGATAAGCTTTGACCAAGCTATCAAAATGAGACTTTCAAAGGGATTAGATACTTAACTGAGATCCCTTGGAATATTTGAGCTGAGATGCTCAGTCTTGTCTCCTGCTGGATTTTGGTGTATAGCTGATACTGAGAGCTGTCAGAGAGTTCACTGGCATTTTCACCATAATGTGCAGGGAGAGAAAGGCATTCTTCTCTTTTTCAAACTTCTCTTTCTGCAGACTCCTTGATATTAATACTAAAGTTTCATCTGTTTCCTGCCATGTCAGTCTAGAGGGAAAAAAGGAAAAAAACTGGAAAAAGGACTATTTCAAGTAAATTGTTTTACACTCAACAGATCCCAAATTACATTTATTTCTGCAATGCTATTCCTAGGAAGCATTTTATTTAGCAAATTAATAAATCTTTCAGAAATAACTTACATATAATAGTTGTATGCTGATTTGGTGGTTTCGGGAGTAAATTCTCCTTTAAGGTTTGCAAATCTGATTTCCAGTGGTAATACTTTTTTTTTTTTTTAAAATCTTTAAGCAGCAGCCTGATCAGTAACTGTGCAATAGTAACTGCTCCAGCCTCGTTTCCTTTTGTAATTTCATAGCAGGTGCCCTCGGTAAAGATATTGTACTTACAAGTGTAAGGTGAGCAGAATACAGAGAATACACCTTTGAGTTACCTGGGAGAGATACCAATGTGTATGAGGGGAAAAATATTGAAGCAATATGTACTTTTACCTGGCTTTTATGAACATGAAGTTTTGAAACAATTTATTCCTCACTTCAGTAATATTTGTGTCTTTCATAAATCCTATTTACATATATTTTATGGAAAAATAGCTCCCCTTACTGCTTCTGTAATAAAAGAGTCTTTACAAATCTGCTCCCTAATAAATTAAAAGTAGCTGGCCACATCTTTTTTGAAAATCATCAAGGGGAATTAAGTGCCCAGCTCCCATTAACTTTTGATGATGCCTGAGAAAATCTGCCAGAAGATTTCTCACAGATGCCTCCGAAAGTAGTGGTTGAGAGCGTATTTTGATTTTAGGAGCAAGAAATTTGCTATGTTACACTCTGCTTTTTTGTCTCAGAGAGGATCACTGTTTGGTGATGTGCCCATGCCTGACACCGTGGTGTTTTTTCATGTTGGCATTCAAAGCCTGAGGGTGCTTTCCCTTTCCTGGCACTGGCTTTGCCCTTGGAGGTGGCTGTATGAGAGCAGACTTGTAACCTCCTCCTTGTCTGGTCAAACACCGTGTGCCTTTGAAGAATTATCAATTACCTTAAAATTAGTGATTTTATTTTCTTTGGCTGTAAATACGCTTGTTTCAGATGATGATATATCTGTTATTGTTCACTACTGTGTTTCACATTTAGCTGCTTATTCCAAGGGCCGGCCTCTCCTACCAGGGTGAGGTGGAGAAATCAGCCTTGGGAAAAGGAAAGGAAAGGTCTGGGCAGTGGTGATGCTTAGAAGTGTCTCTTGCATGCCACGAATTCCCAATTTCTTTACCTGGTTTGTAGTGAAGCCAGGCAGTGTTATCAAAAGAGAGGGGGGAACAGTTTTGGACAAGTCTGTAGTAGAAGGTGGCACCCTGGTTTCTCCCAGGTGTCTGAAACGGGCAAGGCCGTCCCAGTTAGAAATGTTCAGGGGAGTTTTCTGTTTGCTTTAGGAAATAAAGCAAAAAACTACAAAAATCAGGAATGTTTTGTTCCTCTCCTCCACTGATTAATTTTCTGCCCCACAGTCCCGTGTCTGTTTACATGGCTGTCACCTGGTATATATTGTGGAATTATGCTGCAGAGAAAGGATGGAAAGCACCAGGCCAGAGTCCCTCATGCTCTGGACTAAGTCTGACCAAACCCAGCTCTGCAATCTCGGAGAGGTTTCAGGTTTTTCATGGCTCCCCTGGCATCAGCTGAATCCTGTACCCTTGGTGATGGCAGCAGCTGCTGGAAACAGGGCCACAGTAGAAATGAAATTGCTGTAGTTCTGTAGGCAATGAGCTAAAAATGAGCAATCGTGGCCTAAAACAATCTACAGACTTGGGGAGTCAAATATTCCAAATGCTTTAATTAAGTCTTTGTGCAGCTGAATCATTGATCCAAAGATGAGTGTTTAAAAAAGGGTTTATTTTCCTGGATTAAAAATTAGGAAGTAAAGTAAAAGAAAATAAAAAATGGAGGTTTGCCTATAATTACAATTTCTTCATGTATGCTGGGATTTTTTTCCTCTTCTCATCAGACTTTAAACCTATTAAACTGAAAAGCAAAGAAAACCTCTGAAATCTGTCCTACGTGCAGTATCCAATAGTTTGATTTGAATTAATTTGCTTTGGAAATTAAAGTAAACTATAAGTAGTTTTTCAAATAAAATCAAGAGAAACTTTGCAATTTAATGGTGGTTTAAGTACTTTTTGTTCTCATTTGTACTGGCAAATTTGAGCTGGATTAGGTAGGAGGACCTACATCTTTAACAAAACATTTGACAAAAAATTAGGGAAAGTGTCATTATATCAAAACTAAAAAATTACTTTCTGAAAATATTGTCAATACACTAATAAGAATTATTTTAAAAGGTTTGGCTAGACTTTGAGTCTAAGCAGCTAACATTAGACAAGGGCTATGTAAAGACTATGTAAATCCAACTTGAGTTTCCATTATTAACCATTAATCTTAAAATAGATGAATCCACAGACACTGGAATCATACACTGATAATTTAATATAAATGTATTAGACTTGCTAATAATATTCTGCCAAGGACTGTTTTAAGCATCTGAAAAAAAAAAAAAAAAAGCACAGACCAATTCATAGTAATAAAATAATTTTAGACAGCATCTTAGTTTGGGGGAATATGTTTTCTGTTGCAGAATTTCAAAAGATGAAAATATTTTTAAGTGTTCTCCTTATGCTTCTATTGTATTTTTACTTTATTGCTGGTGATTTCTACTTTTGACTAGCTAATGGGAATGTATTTTTTCTCTGTATTGCTATTACCTCTTCCTGCTTCTTTCCAGGTCACTAATTTTTCTGCTTAGAGTTCATTCTGCTTAGACCGATATGCTGTCTTTTTTAATGAGGTTATTTCTGGGTTATTAGCCTTCCTGTTATATGATACCTTATGTGAAAGATCTAATTGATGTAAATCAAACATAGCTTGCAGAAAAAAAAAATCAAAATGATCCTTTAGATATTTTGTAGTTCCGTGTGTATCTCAGAAATTTTGTATTTAAAGCCACTTTTTAGACAAGAGGGTTATATGTGGCTAATAACACAAATAAATCTTTTTTTATTCATACATTAACAGGTTCAAAGAAGTGGAAATTGAAGAAATGCATTGGCATTTTGGTTTGCTGAATAAGCTTTAGATGGAAATTGCACTGAAAAGTATTTAGTGGGAGGGGTTTAATTGTACAGTTCAATAACCTCAGTAGCATTTTTTTTATTAAAGCATTCTTACATAAGCCGTTAAGCTTTAGGTTAATTTTTACTGTTATGTTCTGGTTATATTTAAAAACAGAGTTTGGAAATACAACTAAGACTCAGCCATACCTTGTTAACGCTTTTAAGTGGATTATGTGTATGCTGCCTTTTTAGAATTATTTTTGTTGCAAATTTTGCAGTCAAAAGGATTGTGTTGTTATTTTACACAAGTTAAGAGCTTGTTGTTTTCCAGTCATTTTGCTTGTGGCAATCCATAGTGTCAAAGGGACCCGTGTGTCCTCTGTATAAACATTATAACTATATAGGGAAGGAAAATGTGATTTATTCTTTTTCACGTTGGCTTTCCCCTCCTTTGCAATCTGAGATTTTTTTGCCTCAACTGAAATGTCTGAGTTTAGGGATATGTGAGTGGCTTTTTTGCAGGTACTGTTTTATATTCTTCTGTAGTACCTCTGCATGTTTTACATAACGTACACACAAAAGACATGTTGTTTCTTGCAAAAATATCTGGCACGATATACCCCAATTTATCTAGCTGCGAATGTGTGGATCTGTATTGCCTTGGATTTTAAAGTTTTCTTGCCAGCTGTCAAGGTTTTTGTTTATTTTTTGCCTTGCCTGTGGTTTAGGGTTGGATTATACAGCAGTGTCAACCTCTGCTGCCGCACCTTAGTTCTATTTAATGCATGTACAAAATTGTTTCTCGTGCAGAAAACTGGGACAAAATCCCATTTTGATCAGCTTTACAGATCCATAATGAGAGACAGTCTCTAATAAAAAAAAGCCTTTCAAGCTAATAGGATACATTTTGTTTTGCTTTTGCTCAGAGCTAGCAAGCTATCCATTAGTATTCCTGAATCCCTAGAAATATTTTATTTCCCAAGAACTTGAGAAAATTCCTGGTTTGGAGGAATACAAACATAACCAAATGTTGGAATATTTGCTAAAACCTGTGCTGATGTTCTGAGCACGCTTATAGTCAATGAAGTATTTTATGGGAACCTGAGCGGTGTGTTCTGGAAACTAATTAGATTTGTTTATTTTGTTTTCACACAAAGCTTCCTGGTGAATATTTGATAAACAGTAAATTGTGTGAGAAACTGTAGTGAGTAAAAATATACATAATAGAAAATTACGTCAGTCCAAGCAACAATTTAATATTTATTTTCTTGTTGCTAGTGAATACAGAAGGAATCACAGCAGGTCAAGTAAAGACATTTCCCTGCTGAAGGTGAGTTAAGTGAAATGATGATGATAATGTCAGCTGATTTCCAAGGAGCCAGAGTTTTGTGCTTGTCAAAACCAGACATGTTTTGGCAAGCAGAGTTAGGCGTGTTAGGTTCTAATACAGTGACTTCCAGCCCGCCATTTGGACGTTGCAGGTTTAAATTACTGGCATTACTTTCATTGATGTAGTTTTCCCAAAAGTCGCTGCATGGTTCATGACATTTGAAAGTATTGACATTCTTGTTGTTTAATTTGAACTAAGGACCTCAAAGGACATAGCAGAAGATCTTGGCAGACTGCATTTGATGAATAAACTGAGATATTACAATTTTTTTTTTCAAGCATGTAAATTTAGGGGAAAAAAGTAAAAAAAAAAAAAAAAGTCAAAAAAGAAAAAAGCTGACACCTGGAAGTATCTGTAATTCCCTCTGCAACATAAAGTTAATCCAGACTGACATCTGCTTGGGAAATCTTTTTACAGGTACATCTGATATAAAAATCTCTCGGGATAGCTATTGGACAGTGGCATTGTTTGGCATGTCAGACAGGTGTATTTGTGTTTGCAGAGCTACAGAAAAATTCCTGCCTTCACCCAGCATTAAGTGAAGTTGTGGGTTTTCTGCAAGGTTCTTCCTGCAGCCTCGTGCTGCTCTGTGGTGCTGTGACTGCCAGAAGGTCCCTTACAGGGTGCACTTGTGCTGTGCCAATATTGCCTCTTCCACGTGCAGCAGCTGCCATGAAACATCCTCCCAGCAGAGTCCCTTTCTTCAGCAGTTACAGAGGTGCAGTGCACTGGGGAAACCTCTGGGTCTGGTGTCCAGGATCCTTGCTGGAATATCTGGTTTAGTTTTATACGTTAATTCGAGTGTGAAATTGCTCTGCAGGTTACAACAGAAGCAGAAAGTCTTTAATCCTGAATGGCATCTCTTTCAGTTTTAGCTCTGTCCCCCCTCAGGAGATGGTGCTTTGGACTCCATCTGGAGTGGTTCAGGGGCTTGGGATGTGCTGTCCCTGACAGGATCTGTGGAGCCTGTTGGAAGCCTGGGAGACCCTGGACAGAGCTGGCTGTAGCAGTACCCGCCTCAAGCTGCATGTGCAGAAATAGGCGGAAATTCATGAGTCTTGCAGAGACCTTGGTCCTTAGATGTTGCCATAGCAGGTGTCCGTGTGGAAGGTGTTGAGATCCACCAGCACAATGCAGTCGAAACCACTTTCATTTCTCATTCCTGGCCAGATAGTGCTCCCCACTGAGGAAGCAAAGCTCTGATACACGGCCTTAGCTGATGCATTGCTGAGGAGCACAGTCCTAGGGGTGGACAGCATAGCTCTGGGGCTTGGGAGACCAATATATCTGCAAGACTTCAAAAAGTGAATCCTTGTAGAACACTTTGTGTATGTGTGTGTTTTGCCTAAAATTTGAGCTTGCAGGTACATCCTTAGCAAGGTAACATAGTAAATCCTTTTCTTCTGCATTTGTGTTTTACTGCCCACAGCTCAGTTTTGTTTAGCTTGGGGCTGCTTGCCCACAGATAATAATGTATGATTGTCTAAAAATAGTTTAATCATCAAGTTCCATTAATTCTAAAGTTTATCTGGTGATCTGTTATTTTAAGAGTACTATATTGATAACAAAGGCTGTAGTAAAACGCTGCTAGAAAATAGGAAGTTTGTATTTATGCCCAGGTGTCAATTTGCATTCTTCTCTTTCGTTTCTATTGCACACATCTACATGCAGTCACACAACCACTGAGTGCTGGAAGGTCCATGCATTGCTCAGGGGCACAAGACAGGCACTGTGAAACTCCTGAAGCATGTTTCCATCTCTTTCTTGTCACAAAGGAGGTGGATGGCAGACTGTCCTCAAACTGGCCTGTTAAGCTTACAAAAAATGTATCCGAATTCATCCTCACAGTGCTTGGTGTGGGAAAAATAGTCTGGAGCAGGAAATATTGGTAGCTTGTTTGTCAAAAGTTTAACAGAAAACAAATGATGAATTTTTTAGTGCTTTCAACTTGTATTCGTTTCACTTACTAGTGGTATTAAACAGATAGTTTACATTTGTCTGATATTAGGATTTGGGTAGTATTAACATTTGGGTCAAACAACATGGATTTATTCACAATATGTGGGGAGAAAAATAGTGATGTGACTTTGTTCTTTCCTTTCCACTCTTTTCTGATCCACGCTGAAACAGTAATGAAAAAGCAAATGAGTGGCTGTTTTTTTCCTTCTGTAATAATTCTTGTTTGAATTCCTTAGGTGTTTCATTACTTTGTGTATTGAAGAGGCAACTTGTTTGTAACCCAAAGTCTGCCTTTACAGGACTTCAGCCCTCTTCGCATGCTTGAAGGAATGCCCAGTAGCCACCACACTCCTCTGCCGTGGAGCATGTGCTTTCTCTGCATTGTAGATTTTAAGAGGTTGACTATTCAAAGCTGATCATATAGCAGTGTTTGCTTTGTTTTCAAACAGAAAAAAAAGCTATTCCCTTTCATTAATATTCTAGTCCTGGATATGTGCAAACGGTTTAGGGCTCTGGGTTTAAATGAGCAGAGGATTTGTGAGGTTCCTACACTTGGAGTTTCAATCTTACAGCAGGAGAACAGGTGCGGTGATTCAGGAAATGACATTCATGTTTCAACTACTGCTAGAAACACTTTTGTCTTTGGGTGATTTAAGTTTCAAATAAATTTCTGGACATTTGGAAGGAATCCTCTACTTCAGTCTGCTTCCGTTCCTCTCAAGGAGATCTTTATCTTCAAAGCAAGGGGGTAATAGGGGGCGTGTTTACAAGCTCTTTAAAGTGTGAAAGTGTTGGTGCAAATATCTTGGGTCTTCCGAGCTCAGTGGTGAATCTTTTTTGTTTTGTTTGAACACAAAGGAAAGGAAGTTGCTTATCAAATTTATGGAAGTACTTAAACATGTGCTTTTTCAGGTGTGTGAAATGGTTGGCACTTACATCCAGGTCTATATCATAATCTAATAAACCTTTAATCCAGAAGAGTCTTTAAACCACTCTTTCTGAGTAATTTAAACTGTTGTATCTGCCTGCCTGGAAAAGATGGATAATATTACCATTCACCTGGGAATGATCTTCATTAATAAATTTGGATGAAATTCCATTCAGTCTTTTCATCTGTGCTTGATACAGAATTCTGCAGGTGCAGTCAAAGGTGAAATTGGGAGGGAAGAGGAGGAAAAAAGAATGTCTAACTTCATAGTAGAAGGTTTTTCCCTTTAGTTTTTAACATTCTGACATATCACTTTGTCTGACTGTTCACTGTTCCTACTGCAGCACCAAAACTAGGCTTTCAACAGGCTCTGACAACATCAAAAGTGAATGTTCTTTTTCCTCTGTTGATAGTAATTAAATGCAATAGAGATCATCTCAAACTTGAAAACGCAGGCTGTGGTTCAGAACTGGGGTCCACAGTTTTAGAGTATCCATCTTTTCGTCATTTATATTTCACAAATGTGTAAAATTCTGGGAATTCTGCCTCACTACTTCTGTAATTTGTGTACAATCAAAAAAAAGAGAAGATAATCAAAAGATCTCATCTGCCTGCTAGTAATGAAAATAATAGGAATCTAAGCTCCTCTGTTTAAAGCAAGATTCAGTAATCTGGAGCAGTCCTGAAGATCAGATACCTTACTTTTGTTCAGCTCCCTACTTAGCAGAAATAACAATGCAAAGAACATTTCATTTTCTGGTCTGTGAAATTGTTTAGTTTGCGGTTATAATGACTTTAATTTCAGGAATGCATATCCTTCTCCAGTCAGATAGCATCTCTGTGCCAAAGTGTGGCTGTTGGAGCCCCTGGTTTTGTGCCCTGTACACAATATGTGTGCTGTGCCTGTCCTGGCAATCGGCCCTGTGGGAACCTCCAGGACACAATGCCGTGAGCAAGCTGGAATGGCTCACAAGTTGTTGTCTGGCATCTGGGTTGATTTGCCAGCTAGAATTACCTCAGGTTCATGAGGACACCCAGGGAAGTCATTCTCCTCTTAAAATATGCTGAGTTTCATTTCTGTGAGAGCTGGAATGAGAAGGGCTTCTACTGCTCTGCAAATTTGGTTGAAAGAGGCCAAAGGTGTGGTGGTCAGCGGCACGTCAAAGATGGGCAGAGGTGGTTGCAGAAGCCTTGCTTTCTTAAGGAGGGAGGTTTCTGCCTTGGAGAGTTTAGGAAGTAGTGAAATATTTCTAAAACTTTAGAAAGAAATTTCCATTATTCTCATTTTACATCTGATAAAAAAGTGATCGTTGCACTCCCCCTCCCCACCCTGGATTCTGCTATAGAGAAGGGACAGATGAGCCATCTGATGAACATATTTAGTCTTTAAGTGTTTTAGAGCTTTAGAATCACCAGCTTTGGGTTCATCTATAGATGATGAAGACTCAAGATAGTTGTGAGTGTCATGTGAAAGCAGATTCTACTTTCTTTGAGTTTATAAGCTTAACAATGTGAATATTTTAATTTTTCTCAATATTTTCTACTGCTTTCTATCGAAGATACTGAATGGACCAAATTATGCTATATGCCCCATGAATGCCAACTAGTTCTTTATCCACCTACCATTGGAATATTATGGGTCAATTTAGCAAGATCGTTAACAGCAACCATTTTTATTCCCCTTGCTCCTATTTCAAATCCCAGAAGATGAATTCTTATGCAGTCAGTTCAACATGTAGATGACCAATTTATGTTGTAATTCCTAAAACAGTGTGTTTAGAATTTATGCCAGCTACGGCTCACCAGTGCTGAGCATTCCCAGATTCCTTTTCTTTACTTGCATGGGTTCTGAAAGGAAAAAAATATTCATTTTGGTTAACCTGTCTTTCAAAGATAATTAATTTGTATTTAGGGCATTCAGAAAAAAAATTAATTAAAAATTAGATTTATTTCAAAAGGTTTCCTGGGATCCTGGGTTTTATTGCTGTTTTTTACTGTGTGTACACTTTTTCAGAATGCTGCAGTTATTCCACCACCACGTAACATGTTCTGCAACTCTTAGAGATATCCTGGGAAAGTCAATTCTACCTACTGTTTTTTTCCAGATTAGATTGGTTTATAAATTGGTCTGGAATGTGAATTTCCTTCTCTAGTGTGGTCTTTCATTAAAAGCTATCTTTACATCATGATAAAACTTTTCTTTAAAAAACAAAATACTTAATTTCATTAATCTGTTTAGCAATACCAATATAATGAGCCATAATATTGATTTTTTTACTTAGGATTTAAAATCTCTATTTCTTTCCACAGAATTAAACGCTTCAAACTGATACTCAACCTCCTTACAGTCCCCTCTTTAATTTAGTTGTTATAATTAGGCATTAACTGGTGTCGGTGGTATAGCCAGTTACAAGCCATTCTGTTCTGCTTGTCTTGATTATCACAGTTTGGATGTAAAGTAAATTAGAATGAAAGACTATACAGTCCAATTACAGATAAAAGCAGCAAACTCTACTGCTGTAATTAGATGCCAGTACTATTTTTCTTAGATATTCTATCTCTGAGGGCATTTCTTGTAGCTACTTTGCTGAAGCTAATGTTTAAAGATTTTATAAATGCTTCGTGTCTTTGTGGCATCATCTTTGCTCCTTAAACTTTAAGTGGCGTGTTTTGATGTGCAGGAGCTGTGTCTGTGTATTCCGTGCCCATGATTCATTTTTATTTCAAGCTGATGTAATGCGTTATCCAAGTTATGAGTGTGTGGACCTTAATAAGCAGGAGTGTTAAATGGTTATCACCCATTTGTTCAGACCTTTCCAGCGAGGAGGTACCTGCTTTTTGCCTCAATGTGAAATAATTCCACCCGTTTCCCCTCTGTCACCGCAGGTTAAGAGTGGCCGTGCTGAGGGTTCTGCTGTCTGCCACCTGTGTGACTCCTTCACCAGGACAGCTCGCTTCACAGAGCTGCTCTTAGTCTCTTGTACACCTCATTGACAGTCACAACTGTTAAATAGCACCTCCCAGAATTATTCATTAAAAAGTTTTTTGCTTCTTGGGATAAGGGGAAGGAAAAAACCCTCAGCAGGCAGCGGACTCAAGATCATGTAAAGTTTCCTGACTGCCAGTCCAGTATCCTACAAACCAGCTCCTGTCTTCCTCAGGAATCTTTATCAACTGGCGTGCAAGCATCCATAAAACAGCAAAAGACAACACAGATTGGATTGTCTTTGCTGTCTTTTGCAGAAAAAAATTGGCTCCATGAATGGCAAAAAAGCTTTAGCTCCAAAATCACTGAAAAGTGATGAAACAGACAAGAACAATGTAATCCTCAGCAAGGTCACTGTAAATACGATGTTTTTGGTACTTGGAGACAGTTGTGCTAAAACTGTTTGTAAATGCAAGGAATACTTTATGCCAGCAATTAATACAAACTCTGCTGTATTTATCTTTTAAGTCCTCAAGGTAAAAAGGAAGTACCTTTCAAATAATTTAGGGAAAATCTGGTGTTTGCTATAGCTGATCAAAAGCACCTGCTGGAAAAATTTTTGTACTGAAAAGTTCAAATGTATAGTTTTGTTGTGGGAAAAACTTAAATTCAGTTAACATGTTGCTGGAACACTGCACCGAAATAATTGGCTTCAACCATTTTGTTTTGGCAAAGTTGTTTCAAGTCATTCCAGTGCATTCTAAGTATTACAATTAATGAGTGTTAGCATTACATGTGCAACTCAATGTTTCACATGCTACAAAATCTAAAACTATTTGAATCAGAGTAATTTTGCTGAAGAAACAATATCTTCATATGTTTTTTTTTGGTGGGATAATATTTTACTAGGAAATAAAAGAATTGTTGTTTTGTAACAATTGCAGTTCCCTTTTTTCAATTGAAATAATTGAATAGCCAGTTATTGAATAGTTTCCTAGCTCTTTAGCAACCAGTGATGTAAATTACATGTCACTGAGTGTACAAAGTGTTATTCTGTAAAGCCATAAAATACCATTTATACATGATACAACTTTCAAATTAGTACAAATTTGTTTCAGTAAGGATGGTGCCAGAAACGATCTCAAACAAGGAAAATGAGGAGCATATTGCTCCTTATGAGTGAGAGTACAGTCCACCTGCTTGGGTGTTTGGTCAGTGTCACAGAGTCTTAGAGATGAACTAAACCTCTGGAGCAGAGCTTGAGAGTCCGAGTGTACCACTGGTGGCTGAAATGGCAGCAACAACTCTCCCACACAACCCGAATGACACGTTTGAAACACCAAGGGCTTCTGTGTAAGAGCTCCACAATGGACTTTACACTGTCTGGAGACAGGAAATGGAAAGAAATAATATGGGAGTATCATGATATTAGAGACAATTATTGGGCTGATGTTATAGCTGGTAGTAAAAGAGATTTAAAAAACGTACTTGTATTATTGATGTTTCTTCCTTACATGCCGTGTTTGGGTACGGTTTTAATGTATCGGTAGAGCGTAAAAGACTCGCGTTGTTTGATTCTCTAGGGTAAAGTTAATTGGTAATTTAAACAAAAATGATAATCAAAAAAACATTTAGTAAGTTGCATTTTTCAAAGCAATGTTAAGACTTCCTGTTTCACAGCAAAGGTACAGAAAATTATATATGTTGATTTAAGGAGATTCAGTTTTACGTGATTAATTTTCTAAAGATCATTTAAGGTGTAAGCAAAGCATATATTTTCTTGTGAAACTAAATTGGTCCAACCCCTCACTAATTTTGCCTACAATTAGTTTGGTGTAATTATCACAGCGTACAATTTAGTCTGCTTCCGCAAAAAATTATTGTTCACAGGGCCATAAAACTCTTTAAAAATTGCTTAATGAACAACTCAGCCATGAGTATGTCTTAGAAGATGAGAACTGCTATTAAATATGTAGAACATGAAGATGCAATATGTGTACATTGCACAAAACCAACTTGGTATAAAACCAACCTCCAGGACACTCTGCAGCATGGAAGAGTAGCACGAGGTCACAAAATAAAAGGTTGTATCCAAACATATCAAGTTGAAGCAAGACGACATATGCAAGCTAAATCCTGGTATCTCCTGGTTTCTAAAGGCTTGGGTTTTTCCACCTTAATATCATCTTACTAAGAACTCAGGTTTTGGTTTGGTTGGTTTGGTTTGGTTTTTGTTGATGGTGGTGGTTTTTGTTTTAATGGAAATGGTGCCATCATTCATATGTAGGATTTTGACTGAGTTGCATATTAATAGTTAAGGTAAAATCGATTGGTGTCACTGCTTCCTAAAGCTAGAAGACCCACATGCCAAGCACCAGACATGGTGATTTTAATTTCTTTTTTTCAAGCAAAGGAAATTGATGAAACATCTGCCAGTCTTGAATGATCTGGCAGTCCAGCACTGAGGATCAGTCCGTTGCAAGGATATTCAGACACCTATGCAGCACCTGTACATTCGCCAGGATTGTTCCATGACATATTTTTGCTGCATAAATCCAGAGTTATCTTCTGTTTTATAATACTTATGCTTTGCTCATAAGAGAAAGTGAACCAGATTTCTTCTGTCATTAACTCTTACGAACACTGAGGAAATTTTTCCTTTATTTCCTCTGTAGACAATGGTAAAGAATAATACACCAGCTCTCACAGAACCTTTTTTTCCCCTCAGGTTAAAAAGCAAGAAGGAAAAAAAAAAAAAGAAATAGCATCTGGAGTTTTATGGCCAGAATGACACACCTCCCTGAGCTCTCAGCTTTGTCAGAGATGAACCCTTCCCATGACACAGAAAGTGATAAAGAAACTAATTATATATTTCTGCAACCCTTCGCTTTCAATGCAAGAGTTACTGGTATTTTCTCTCCTGTCATGGAAACCAATGCTGCTCGAGGGGAGTCATTCCTCGGAACTGGAGCGTTTTGTGGGATAGCTCTGTGGATAGATCTGGATTGACTCTATGTGGGGTATAATCCTATTGAAAAACAGCTCCCAAGCTTGCCAAAGAGTCTGAAATGAGATTTCCAAAGAGAGATAAATAGTCCCAAAAGATAACCTGGGTTTTCAGGTAAGAGCTAAACCACATGGGGTTTGTGTTACATCTCCAAAGTTAGGGGGAAAGAATCATTTCTCTCTTCATGTAGCAAGAGAAACTTGACTCTACATCTTAACCTGTGCATTTCCTGTAGCATCTATCACCATACCAGCATGATGCTGACTTAGGATTTCTCCTCTTTTAAAACATTTTGCCTTAAACCACTTTTATGGGTTGAAATCTGATCATGATTTCCTACTGCCAGAGCATATTAAGAGACCTGTTTCCATTGCCAGTTTGTAGCAGGAAAGATGTAATTGAGCTTCAAAATATTGTTTCTATTCTAAGTTTTGTCAACAGTGTACAATAAAGTCTTTTGGGTGAGATTTTCAAGATGCACACAATATTAGCCAAAATAGTGTCAGTCATAAAAGTCCCTTTGTCTTTAGTGGACAAAGAGGTAAGTAGTGCTTTTTTTTTTTTAAAAATCTGCTGTCATTTATTTTAGTACTTTGTGGCTTCGTAAGATCTTGTTTCACTGGTTGCCATACAGCCAAAACATCTTGTGCATGACTCAAGACCTCTTTCCCTAGAAAACTAATGGAGTACCTTTTGGAACCCTTCCAACTAATAGTCTGCTCCAGATGGCGTTGCTTGCAACTTCTAAGAAGCACAGGAACAGACAGCAAGTGCCTTATTCTTTCTGTCAAATAAACAATCCATGTTTTGGTAGGTTGGGATGTGGTAAAAATAAATCAAGCTTCACGGGCATGAGCAGTAAGCTGAGCTTGTAAGTAGAACTGTTCAGCTTTGGAGGTCGAGTTGCCTACTATCAAGTTCAGAAAGGAATCCCAGATAATACCTTGTGGCAAGCCAAGTGGTAGGCTCAGGTGCTAGCTTGGCTTCTCTCTAAGGAAAAGAGCCATGCTTTAAAAAGTGCTGCCCTGAGGTGACAAAACTAGCAGGGTGAGGGCTACTGTTTAAACAGCCCCACAGCTCACCTCCTTTGGCAGTTCAGGTACTGGAAGACTAATTGTGATATACTGTGATGCAACTGTGTGCAGTCTGATACAGGCTGGAATTGTGGGAAAAGGCAAAACCTTCTGCTTGTTTAAGTAACAGTGCATTCACCGTGTTATCAAAGTGGTCAGCCTGTAAGTACAACTAACAATTTGCTTCTTCCTGCTTGTTTATTCCTTGCATACTGTAAGTAGAGATCTATCAGCAATTCATGAGAGTTAAACTTTGAAAAGCATTGTTATGAGTCTGTTGTACAGAAAACAATGATATAATTGAGATTATTTGTCCATTTCATAGGAAGAGTCACAATACCTGTAAATATGTTGATTCTATCTTTAATTCTTTGTTTTCCTTGTATGTGCTCAGTGCATATCATTTTCTTCGTCTTTCAGAAGCCCTCAAAATAGCAGTAATTAATCTTTAGTGATACTGAGTATTCTATTAGCTGTGAATAATAACTTTTACTTTCACTAAGAGGTTTTTTTTTAACCTCTGTGGAATGCAAAGTATTGTTCTCAATTAGTTACGATGACGAGAGAAATATAAACTGTAGTCATGGGAAAGTTACTATAAGCAACTTAGACCAAATGTTTAATTGGCATAGACTGGCCCTGCTCCATGGTTTGTGTGCAATTATAGCCACCTTCCTGAAGCCTGGATTTTGCCCTTGTAGACAGTAATTTGAGATTTTTTTTTTCCCCTACAGTTGTTTTTTCTCTATGTACAAGTGATTGTCTGCACAACTCCCAACAGTACCTGGGTATCAGGCTCAGGGACAAAACCCACTCTTTTTGGAGATGCAGCAGAGAAGGATTACAGGAAACTTTCATATTCCATTAACAACTCTTGACTAAGCAAAGAATTACATTAATATCCATTGCACCTTATAGATCTCATGTTTGAATCTTTCCACAGAATTTAATGGCAATGCTCACATAAAAATTACGCTGGAATCAAGAGCAGTCCCTGGCTCTAAAGATTTTTCTCTCTGTCATCCCACACGTTACTTTCACCTACAAGAATGACAGTCGTGACTATTTATGTTGGAAACTCTACACTTAGGTCTCCTGGAATTTACATGACCCAAATATTTAAACAAGTGGTTTTAATATTTTACAGTCTTTAAAGCATCGGATGGAGTTCAAATTCTTATTGAGATTTGGAATATGGGTTTGCCTAATTTCATTGAGGAACTTGGCTCAATAGTTTAGGGTGGGGGAGGGATAGTTTAAAATTTGTAAACATTGCTAAAGCTTATATCACAGTTTAGTAACAGTTTGTTGTTTAGAGCTACTCTACTTCTTTCCAACAGTAGAAAGAATGCAGGTTGCAATAGATTTCTAAAAGCACGTGTGTGTGTGTGTGTGTGTATATACACACACATATGTAAAGGTGTTTATACATTTGCATATTCAGTGTAGGTGCACTTGTGTACACAGTAAATGATATAATACTCATGTGAAAGGTAGTAAATAATAGGAATAGGACCAGGATAAAAAAGTGAGAAGGAAATAAAAACCCAAACCAGCAACTATTCCATTCATTCTGAGCACATCACACAGAATTGCATTAGGAAAAAACAATAAAAAATGCACTTTTAATCTGGTAGTAAAAAACCTCAATAAAATAAAAATGAGATCCATTAATGAAAATAATGGATTTTATCCAAACTATTTAAATACCTAGCTTATTTTTTTTGTTTGTTTTTGGTACAGTAGTTTCAGCTACATACTGGCTTGCTAGAGTGCAATTAGTACCAGTGCGTAAATTTAAGAATAAGATGAATTGAGATAGATAGATAGATATATTCTTAAAGATTCCAGGATAGCTGTGGTTAAAAAAAAAAAAAAAGAAACTTTTCATTGGATAACGTCTTAAAATGAAATGGCTAAGACATTTTGGAATGTATTAAGTCCTGAGGAAATGGATTAATGGGCCAGTAATATGATAGTACTACCTAAAGGCAGTTAGGTTTAAGAGATACTTCATTTTTGGTCACAAAATTCCTTGTGTGGTCTGAGATTCTGGAATCTTTTCAGTTGACAAGTTGAAATTATTGTTTTCAGTAATAATGGATCAGAAACTAGGTTATGAAAATGCATTTACATAGATGAACCATATTTTCTGTCTTTACTTTGTCTCATTCTGGTCTTTCTTGTGTGTTTTCCTCTGTTTGGTCTTTTGTGTCCTGAAAGACTAGATGTGATTAGAAGTTAAATTTAAATTGCATGGATAAATGATTAACTTATTAGAAATCACAATTCACAACTTAATTTATCACATGCCTCCCTAATTTTTCACATGGTGATTACAAATGGGGGCTATATGAGAAATTTGAGACATATAAGATAAATTGCAAACCCACGTGATAAATGTACTTATCATGCACCTTTTGGCAGCTTTACCTCCTCTCTGCTCGCTCATCCATCTCTCCTGGGACTTATGGAGAAACCTATGAGCAGAGTCAATAAATCACTAAAATTTTAAAATCAAATTCCCCTAGGAATGTGTTGTCCCCTTTTTGCCAGGTGGAGATTTGCCTTGTCCAGTGTCGGTTTTGCCAGGTTTCTGTGCAGAAGTTCTGTGGCCATTGTATGGTCAATGGCTTTTTGCTCGTGGTGATTCCTGACGTTCCAAAGGGATGCAGACTTTGCTGTCTCACACTTTTCCTGCAAGGTATTTATTATACACGTGGAACGAGACATCTCTGTGCGTGCCTGCTCTGGAGCTAGCTAGTTCTGTGTGTAATGAAGCCTTTCTTCTGGATCACAGTTTGAATTGTGTTTTACGTGCCCATGACATAATTTGCAGAAGTTTATCACTGAACTGCACTCTAATGTGCTTTCAGAGACACTATTCTAAAACCAAATTTCAACTTGTATAAACAGTGGTTATGCAAAATACGTTGCAAATGATTTGACATAATAAAGAAAGTATTTTTTCAATCTCTCTTTGTAAGCAAACTGGGAAAAAAACCTTTGTACATGTTTCCAAACAACTTCCTTAACTGGAAAAAAAAACTATGGAAAGGGGAAAAGATAAGAGAGAAACTCACTAAAAATAATTAAAACACAGTAGGAATTTTCTATTTTTAACTATTATTGAGATTCCAGACATAATAGATATTATATCTAGTCACGTCTATTACAATGTAATATAGTGCATATTGTTATTATTTATATCACAAGTGTTTATGTAATGTGTGTAATTTCATACAGTTTGTATGTTTAGATATTTCAATATCTTTAAGTATATCCTTTAAACATTATAAGAGTAACCTTTTTTTTCCACAATGGAGAGAGCAACATTACAGTTCCTGTAAAACTGGTTAAAGTTTGTCAATTCATTTATATAATATTTTTTTCTGTGCGGGAAGGAACGATTCCTTCATGTCTTTATGTTCTTTGGATAGCAGTGGAACCAGATGAGAGAAATGCTTGTTTTGGCACTTCCCCAAAGAGAAATATAGATTTTGATGTTGGCAAAGATGACTTCAGCAAATAGTGCACATAAAAAGCCAGCATTTCATGCAAGTTCATAAGGAAAAACTACAGAATGGAATAACTTTTATGAAGAAAGTCTATGTCTTACTTGGTGAATAGGTCCCTCTGCTACCATAATAATGCCCAGTTCTACAACTACAAACACTTATTTGTTCAAAGTGAATATTAACATTGTAATTTACTATCTAATTACAATTTTATAGTAATAACTGAAAATGTGTTGTTAAAAAGCATTCGCTGCCTCACACACTCGGACTGTTCTTAGCAGCGTAGTGTGTGATTTTTGTCAATCTGAAAGGATTCATAGAAAGCATTGATGTGGATTTTTCAAAGTTTCATGCTCAAACCCTTTTATAAGAAAATGTTTTAGAAAGCTGCTCTAAATGCTCCAATATCACAATCACGTTGCAGCTGAGGAATAATTTCTGAGTTTTAATGGAACGGGATTGAGCCCTGTGAACAATCAGTTTGCATAGCAAGTCTTCGTGTAAAAGGCCTTTGCATTTTTATGTCTCAAGAAACATATCTCACTAATTTGAAAGGTTCCAAAGTAATGGGTTAATCTTGTAAAAGGTTGTTATTTTGTCAGCTAATCTGAAAGACTTTTCACTTAAAGCTATAGAATTAAAAGCCAATTGAAAAAACGAATGCAGTATTAATACTTAGAAATAAGGCATTCATAAAATGCAGTTAGCTGGTGGTGATTATTACTAAAAGATGGGATTTTTTGGATAGAAAATTATCGTAAAAGAACTGCAAAAATAAGTTCTACTAGTGATATCACTGGTGTACTTTAAAAACAATGTGCTGACTTAATCATAACTTACATAAAAAAAAAAATTCAGAAAAAGGTAAATCTATTAATTTCCATTTGTTTGATGTTGGTATAAATTACTATTGTATTAAATTATATTCATAACTGTTATTAGCCATGAAAATAATGATTGATAATTATGGCATGATTATAGTGCAGACTGAAAAATAACTGAGGAGTTTCAGGGTGTAAAAATCCTGATGCATCTCAGATAAAAGGACGTGGTACCTGTCAGTAGAAATATCTCTCTTTTAAGACCTAATCTAGCAAATTATACCAGGATACCTGTGTTAAAGGTGAAGTGGGCCTGTAGATTTCTTCACACACCTGGGCTGTTCCTGAGTATTCACACATGCCTCTAATAAATATGTGTTTTGGGCTTAATAGGGCGTTTTTTTCTGACAGACAAAAGAAAGCACAGTTTTGCAACTTAGAACTTCATGTCTTTAATCCCAAAGCTAAAATTGCTGTCGTAATGGAGCAGTCAATTATTATTTCATATGCAGTATGAAGTATTGTGAGTTCCACTGATGGTATCAGATTGCTGCCTGGTAGGGCACACAGTGATAGGTTTATCCTGCTGTCTGTGGATAAATACAGTACCAAACCCCATGCTATTGTGCACTATTTACAGAAGAAATTAATCATTCCTTCTTATTATCAATAAGGCTCAAATGCAAATTTCCCTCAGACAGAAGAGTGGTTTTTTGCATGACATTTCACCTAGAAATCCTTCCTGCTGGTCTTGCTCCTGAGAGAAAGGTGAAGGAGCACCATGACCATGGTTTCCAATCTTCCTGTTGTCATTTATGCCATCACAGAAAGAAAGGCCCCGGAGTTCAGATGGGAGAAAGCAAGCAGTAGCTTGGGGAATAGCTGATATTTAATTGATTTTGTTGCTTTGCTAAATTGATTGTTTTCTTGCTAAGGAAATGAACGACCGTGCACCATTCTTTATTGTTATCAGCTGATTGTCCTTGTTTTGCTGCACAATTTTGCTGGTCAGAAAGGGGTTTTTGCAAAGAGCGTGCAGTGGAATGAGTCTGAGCTAAAATGAGTGCAAACATTAAATGTTCACAATGCAGCATGCACAAAAGCCTATGAGAATTTGCAGATAACTGCCTAGATAAGCAGTTTTTAAGCCATCATAAGATATAGGGGTTCAGCCTCATGAAATTATGCATGGAACAGACTGGGTTTGTTGAAGAGCAAACTGGCATCTGCGTAGCTGGATAGATGTAAGGTGGTACCGTGATCAGTGGAGGCAGATACAGGTGGCACTGGGGTAGGCAAGCAGCTTGAGGAGGATTTTCAAGGGAAAACAGAGATTTTTCCATCTCAGTAGAATACGATTCATTAACCAGAACAAAACCAAGCCGAGTGCCTGTGCTGCATGTGGGGAGTGGGACTGTGTGTCCCTGGGGAATGCTATTCAAAAATTATTAGCTAGTTGTGGGGAAGGGCTCCCTGAAAAGATAAAGTGTAAGAGTCTGCTGGGAATCCTACCTTTTTGAGGGATATAGAATCTTTTTGTAGGGAAATGTTGTAGTCTTTCTCATTCTTCAGAGGGACTTTGTTTCTGTGAAAATCCTGCTAAGACAGCTGCAGTCATCAGAGAGACATTTGCTTGTAAGGTCATCCTCTGCTGAAAGTGTTTTGTCACCGAATAGAGAGGGCTACTTTCACTGCCAAAAAGCCACTTTAAAAGATTGACAAGAGAGATTAGAGAGGATACAGAAATTTTGGAAGACGTTCTTTCAACCTTTTAATACAGTGCCATCTTGGCAGTAGCGAGTCTATGGCAGGATTAGTGAGGGACCAAGCATTTCTGCAATTGTGTTCCTTTTTTTTTCCCCTCTTTCCATTTGGGGTATCAATTAACAGCAATTTCACCAGGGCAGTAAAGCAAGAGAGTAAACAGTAAATAAGCAGCAAGCAAAATTAAAAACAGTAATGAGCCTTATGAATACAGGAGTGTTATAATGTTTGAAATGCATTTATTTTGGAGCTTAGCTTGTTCTGGGAAAAGATGGCTTTGTGAATGTACTGTCTCATTTTACATTGCAGAAACTCTGTTTATTGGCCCTGGAGGCTGACAAGGGATTGACACCCGTGCCCAAACATTTTGCGAACCTTGGCAGCAACAGGCACGTTCGTTATGCAGCAGGGTTGTAGATCCACGTGTCCTCAAGGCAGAGGAGAGGAGCAGACTTTACCCTTGCAAGGAAAAACAGGTTGAGTAGCAAAATGACCAGGGCAGTGGATTTACTAACAGGGACCATCTTCATGGAAACCAGTGCTTCTGTGTCCGTGCACCACTGTAACAGTGCCAACTGCTATTTAGGGGAAGTTTGTTTGGGGACTGAATACTGGGCACAGGAGAGCTCGTCAGAACTGGGAAACCTCAAGATATTCACTTTCTCTATCAGTTAAAGGAATTAAAAATTAATGTTTATAGTGCCTTTTAGCATGGATCTTAGCTACAAATTGTATTTGCATACTGAGAAGGGAGTAAGTTTAGATTAGATATTGGGAAGGAATTGTTCCCTGTGAGGGTGGGGAGGCCCTGGCACAGGGTGCCCAGAGAAGCTGTGGCTGCCCCGTCCCTGGAAGTGTCCAAGGCCAGGTTGGACAGGGCTTGAAGCAACCTGAGCTGGTGGAAGATGTCCCTACCCATAGGAGGGGTTGGAACTGGATAGTCTTTAAAGTTCCTCCCAACCCAAATCATTCTGTTATTTTGAAATGGGAAAGCATTCATTGTTTTTTTGGGGCCCCTAAATAAAGTTTAACAGAGGAAGGTGAAAGTGCGTACTGTGTTAAATAAAGTTTGTGAATATTTTGAATCACTTAAAAAATAGTTCAAAGAAAACTTAGGCAAGATTAAACAGTTGTGCAATCGCCAGGGTTTGGCAAAGGAGAGATTAGGGTTTTATCTATTGATAAGTTCAGGGTTGATTACTTTAGCAAAATGTCAGTTTTTCATTAAAAAGGCATTTTACATAAGTGAACATCCTGGTGTGTAATGTCACTTCCATGGTTGCTGTGTGGCCATATCTACAGTAAGGGTAGACTTTCATTAAAGTAAGGCCTGAAGCACACACAGGTAGATTTTATTTTAAATAGGACTATCTATACAGATGATAAGAGGAAAGTTTTGTAAATGTGGTATTTCAGAAGCACTGGGAAGCAATTAAAATCATCCATTTAGCGAATTTTGGTGGTCAGAAAGGCATTAGCTAGGATCAGGTTTTCTCATTCATCATACCCTGCTACTTATGGATAAACAGGGTGATACGGTGTCTTGCTAATTCTCAGGTATCATTATATAATATAATTGTGTTCTTGAGATGCTGTTGAAGGCCATTTCCAATTACTGTTGTGTATAGGAAACATAGGTTTAAAGCAGTGAGGTTAAGTGTGACACAGCAAACACAAAGCAGTCGGGTCAGTGGTGTGTGGGCTGCGTTGGGAGCGTGGTTATTTCTGTGTGTGTGCTCTGCAGGAGAGAGCAAGTTTGTGTATTGAAAGCTTGAACCGACCGTGACACTAACAAAGATATTTGGCCTTTTAAAGATGGAATTCTAGATGCCAAGATCACTGGGTTCATGCTACTGCCCAGATGAGTTTGGGAGTGTGCCAGGAAGCTAAAAGCAGTTGATAAACCCCAGAAGAAAAGTAGTAAATCAAAAGCTAGAAAGCTTTTGAAAAATTTAAAAAGTGGGGCGTACATAGGGATGATCATACAATTCTGAAAAAGAGCTCGATTGCCTCACAGAGATTGCTGTTTGCCAGCATGGTAATGGTCAGAGCCTGAGAGCTTTGCACTTTGATTCTAATGAATGTCCCAGAAGTTTGGATGTTTATATGAACATTATCTCTCTCTAAAATGCTGAGCTTAAAACCTTAACTCTGCTGGGGTTTGATGTGTATCCTTTAATCTAGACTCTGTATTGATGGGATTATTCACATGAATGAGGTTTTGCAGGCTTGGCCCCAACATTTATGCAATGGATTATATTGATTCATTTGCTCCGTCGTTGGTCAGAATGATTTCAGCTGTGGTTTTGCTGTGTGAACTGGAACTCCCTTTCCCATGAGATTGTCCAGTAAGGAGCAAGGGTTAAATGCTGCACTGTTCCTTCCTAACAACAAAACAAAAGGCAAATCTCAGATCCTCTCTTTGACTCCTTTCAGCTTCCATCAGGAGTGTGATCTGATACTGAATTGTTCTCTAATTAATTAATTGACTAATAAATTTCTTCAAAGGCAAGATCCTCATGTGCCACTAAGCTACTGGTTCTAGAAGCACAAAAGTTCTTGCTGAGTCTTTGAGGCAAAAGAGAATGAAAAGCTTTCTATAGGCTCCGTGTACATCTTGAATACATGTTCTTGAACTGTTATGACCACTTACTAATATTCTTCTGTCTCCTTTCTTCTTTTTGCAAGGCCTGTTAGATAATAGCATATCCATTGCTTATCATATTTCTGGCCTTTCGTGTCCCTTTTTTTCTCTGAGTTTCGTGTGATCTCTTACTTGGCATTGTGGGTATGTGGATGATCCTTTTCAAAAACATTGTCCATTCTACTGATATCAAAAGTACTATTAGTATGCAATTAGTATGCACATACCTGAGTACCTGCTGAGTTGCAGCTTTATGCATTCAGAAATATGATGTACTTGCAAAGTCCAAGGATTTCAATCCACATCAGTCGAACTGTTCCCGTTTTCAGTAATGAGATTCCGAAAAGGGCCTGTATGAAAAAGGCTTAAGTACTTTTACAATGGCCAGCCTCAGAAAGTGCCTGAAAAAATGGTCACACATTGGGAAATTAATGTTACCAAAGAGCAATTCAGACTTCAAAACTATGGCAGATGCCATGACAGTCATCACAACTTGTGTGCCATGGGCTTTTCATGACTCTGTGCTTCTAATTTATCAGTTCTCTTGCATCAAAATCAGTTAAATAGGTGCATGGTTTATTATTACATACAGAAAACTGCATTAAAAGAAAACCTTGCAGTTGGAAAATCAGTAAATGCGTAATTAAGGTAAGAATTAAGTTAGTAGCCTTAATTTTTCTCCTTTGCCTGCATGTACAGTGCTACACCATGTTTCTTGTTGGGGACACCAGGCTATCGAATTTGACTCCCAATTCTCACGCTCTTTCACTCTATTTCCATCTTAGCTGTTTATTGGAGTGCTATTACTGCATTTTATTTCACGTAATTCCCCCACCCAGTCTCTGTAGTAATCCAGTTTTAACGTCCTGTTTGGTTTTTTCCCCCACAGCAGCTTGTCTGATCTTGGCATTATTTCCAAAAGTTGGAAGACAAAAGAGGAGGTGGCTGAAAACATACTGAGGTTCACAGTGGCAGGACAAAGGTGATGCTCAGGCTGGAACTGGGGAGGATCTGCCTGGATTCAAGGAAAAATAAATTTGCTAGAGGGTAATTAAGCTTTGGAACAGGCCCAGAGTTGAGCACTCTCCAGTTTATCTAGCTTTTCAAGACCCAAATGGACACAGCCATGAAAAATCTGATCTGAATTCTGGACTGACCCTGCTTTGAGCAACAGATTGGACTGGAGACCCAGCAAGGTCCCTTCCAACCTGAGTGATGCCACGGTTCTGTGAGAGCATTGCTGGGGCTCTTTGCTATAGCTCTGTAAGTTGCCATTAAGTATTGGAGAATTGGTTTTCTTTTTTTTCTTCTTCTCCAGTTCTGGACTTGCCTAATTTAATTTATTGAAGAGAGTTTTCCTTCAGGTTCTTTCCTTCATTATTTTCCTTCTTTTACAATTTCAGCTTCCCCTCCCTGCCTCTGTTTCTTATACCTTTGCCCTCAAGTTTGGGAGTGCAAAAGCATTTAAAGGAATGAGTTGCCAGATTTTGCTAACCCTGACAGAGCACTCGGTATTCTCTTTGTTGCATTTTTGAAATGATCTGTTTTGGCTGCAACTTTCAGAAAGTACTAATAATCTGGAGGCAAACACTCAGGAGAGAAAATTGTATCCTGATGTATTGTAATTCCTTAAAGGGCAAATGAAAACTGTGTTATAATTAGGAGTATGAACAGCTTCATTTCTGATAAAGCTGATTGGGGGCTTCAGCTATGATTAAATCAATAAGAGAATTCCTAGTAAAATGAAGAGGAAAATGTTTTTTAATCATAGGTGTTAAAGAGATGTTCTGCTAAACTTTCCCTGGAACGAAGGTTTGTACCAGGTGTGTGTGTACTTCTCTTGCTCATGGATGTGCAGGCACCTGCCTGGAGAGGCATGAGGGGAAGCTCACTCCCCTGAAAATGTAACATGCAGTTAAGGAGGCAAACTCACTGTTGGAAATAAATACTTAGATATAGATAGAAATATTTAAAATGAGAGATGAAGTTAATTGTGAGGGCTTTATGTAATACAGTCAAGGATTTTGACTCAATCTACTAATTTGAAATGCACCTTTATAAGAATTGTTAAGAAGAACTTTGAGATGGCACGTTTCTTTATATTATACTTGTAAGAGATTAACTTGTCTTACTGCTACATAATTTAGATAGTAATTTTCAAAATGCTTAATGAAGTTCAAAGGCATTGAAAATATTTTTAAAATTATGTTTTTTAAACAACTTTGGTTTTTCCAGAATAAAGGTTCTCAGTATATTGGTATTATGTGCAATACAAGACGAATTAGTTGAGTTAGGCCCACACATTATTGATTATTATCCACCCTTACAACTATTTATAGCATATTTTGTTTTCACGTCTCAAATGTGTTTACATTTTCTCAGAGGTTTAACATCACTGATATTTTCAGAAGTATTACTGTACCATTCACATTCAGTAAAACTTTCTCTATAAATAGTTCAAAACTACTAAGTGACAAAGAAAAAGTCTTTTTCTTTTCTGACTGGGATTTAGTTGTTGAATCTCACTTTGAAATCTTGTCCCTTGGTAAGGGAATCTGAACCTGTTGCTAAAGTTTTCATTAGTTTTATAAGGAGAGGATTGTTTAGACAGAGACTCTGAAAAGTGAGCCGGAGAGCAGGGGAGTCACTGAAGATGTCTTCAGTGAATAAACACGTAAGATTCCATGCGTCACCAGCAGGGCTGATGCTGGGCTGTCCTACGAGATGAGATGTCAGAAAAAAAATGGTTGCAAAGCTCACTGCCAGTGGTATGGGAAAAATAATATAATAATGAAAAAAGAGTCAAAACCAGAGGGTGCTGGTGGTGGCTCTTCCCCTCACACGACCTCCCTGTTCCTGCCAATGCAGCCACCCTGGGCCTGGCAGGGGCTTAGTGCCACCAAATGGATCCCACTCTGAGTATCCAGCCAAAAGGTGTCTGTGCTGGAGCAAAAGAGGGACTTCCAGAGGGAATTCATCACAGTCCAGGCTGGGAGCTGAGCTGCTGGGCAGCAGCTCTGCCGAGAAGGACCTGGGGGTGCTGGTGGACAGCTGGGTGTCCCTGAGCACCAGTGTGTCCTGGGGGACAAGGCCAGGGGATGGCGGGGTGCACTTGGAAGGGCACTGCTGGCAGGTCGGGGGGGGATCCTACCCCTGTGCTCAGCCCTGTGTCCTGTTCTGGGCTGAGGGAGCTGTGCCTGTTTAACCTGGAGAAGAGGAGACTCAGAGGGGATCTTATCTGTGTCTGTGTCCAAAGAGAGGTGTCAGAGGATGGGCCAGGCTCTGCTCTGTGGGGCCCAGGAACAGGACGAGAGGCAATGGGCAGAAACTGGAACACAGGACATTCTTTCCACCTGAATAGCAGGAAAAACTTCCCTTTCTGGGTGACTGGAACAGACTGCTGAGAGAGCTCGTGGGGTCTCCCTCACTGGAGGTATTCAAACCCCACCTGGACACAACCCTGTGCCTCGTGCTCTGGCACGGCCCTGCTTGAGCAGGGAGGTCGGACCAAATGACCCACTGTGGTCCCTTCCCATCTGACCCATTCTGTGATCAGGAGAGGACACACAGCCTAAAGCCATTTTAATTATGAGGCCTGGTCTTTGTGCCTTTTGAACACAAAATGTGCTGCTTCCTTCTCTTTTCTTCCTAGATCTCAGAGGCATTTCTTCATAGTAGCTCTGTATTTAGGCAGCTACCTCATCATTATTCATCTAAGTCATCAAAATTGTAAAAAGGACTAAAAACCCTGATGTGTTATAAATAAAATATGGGAAGGAGGACAGTAATAGAATAAGAGTTCATATATTTGAGGGAATACCCACCCAAAAGCTCTCACACAGCAGTTGCAATGTTTTCTTTTTGTTTAAATATTGCAATCAAAGAATGAAATGCAATATGATCAATAGCTGGGGCTGAAATCCTATAGATGTTGTGTGACAGTATACATACTCAATCTTCATTCAAAATTTACACAGTTTGTATTTCCTCCACTGTAATTGCCTCTGTACTGTGGCTTTCAATAGCTGTAAATTAACTCTGTCATAATTGCTCTCTTTTTTTTCTTGAATATTTCTATCCTTGCTGTAAATTGTATTTCTGTTACTTCCAGTATTGATATTATGATGTGTCCACTAAGACAGCGCAGTATCTGGAGACATATATATCTTTTTGGAATAGTTTTCATTCACCCTCCCCATTTTATTGGTACAGTTGATTTCTCTCGGCTCTGAGCCCAGTTTGGTTTAATTTTTGTTTATTTTGTAGAAGATTCCAGACTCTGCTTTGAGATGAGCACTGTATAAATTAATAAATTCAATATATGTTTTATTTTAGTGGGTTGCTTGGCACATCTTTCAGATGTTTCTGAAAGATGTTTTCACATTTTTCAGAGGTTTCTAAATCTTTGTGATCTGTATAAGATATCTTTAGTTACACAGGATTAGGGACAATATCATATTTTTAACATGTACAGGTTTTCCCATGAAAAAGTCGTTTACTAACAGTTACAGTGCTCTGGCATATTGGACACTGCAGTATGTCTCAATGATTGGAATGTAGAACAATGATTCTATTAAGGCACTATGGGTATCTTAGCTACAGTAAATACTTGTGTTTTTGATGCAGAAAACTTCTTTGTACTCAGAAGGTTTTTAAGGACTATTGCATATGTCAATATAGATGCTGCATCCTGTTTAAAATACTGACGTTCCTTCAGTATTGCAAGAGTTTTCACAGGCAGAACTGCAACAAAACAGTGCTCAATGTATTGGTTGTAGCCAGTTGCATTGCTTTGGCATAACCAAAAACATTTTAATGGAAAACCAGGGGCATTTCCCATTAAAAAATTTCCAATTTGTATGATTATTTTATGTCAGGGTGTCAAGGAGGCAGTGAAAGAAGTAGTCGGCAAACATTGTGGCACCAAATTAAGTCATAAATAGCTCAGAAAAGAGAAGAGACTGCTGCAGAGGCAGGCAGCAGTTAGAGAGCAGCGACAAAGTTTGTTCTGCAGGAGAGCAGGGAGGTTCGAGATGCGTGGAGATGTAAAAGTATCATGTGTAAAGTTGAGGTCAAAGATGACATTTGTGAGGAAAGGCAAAAAAACTTGCTCTGATGAAGTGTAAAATCTCAAGGATTTCCCTACTCATACTGAAGTCAGCATCATAAATTGCTCTGCTTACAAAGCACCACATTCTTCCAGTGCTGTAAATGGAATGAATAGGTTCTATTTGTGACTCGTGGGTTGCATTTTTTATTGCAATACTCGAAGTGAGGGTGGGAAGAAAGGCACAGGGAGAAGGATGGTGTGCTGATCAATGTACCCGGACAAGCAGCTGGCACTAGTTAGTCACTAAGGTGGGGATATGGCAGTTATCTTTTGTAGGTGCTCAAAGCACAAAGGTGTGCTACCATCCCATGACCTTCCAATTCCATATTTTGCAAGGACCCCAATTAGATAGATGACGAACATCCACTGAAGGCAATATGGTAGGCAGAGGAATACTTGTGAATCGAGTGGGGATTAAGGTCGGACCAGAGCATTGAGTTTATCAGCACTGAGAAGTGGGAGTGCTTCCAGGCATGCCCAAATGTAAACCCTCAGGTACGTAAGGAGCTCTCCGTGAAAGAGCCATTGATGGCTGTGACGTTGGCATCCATGGCCCATAAACTGTGGGATTAGGTGCTAACTGAGCTGAGATTCTGAAGGATCTGAATTCTATATTAGACCTTGTCTCCTATCTAAGACTTCTAATGGCTTAAGGGTTTAACCTTCAGCCTTTAAACAACTCCTTGCTACTCTGGAGAACACTTTCTAGATGTGCAGTTAGTTCCAGGGTAAGAAAACACAAATTTTTCAGTAAAATCTCTGCATCTGGATCCTCATTAATACATTCATCAAATCAGTTCTCTAATATCTGTGATTTCTGAGACCAAAGTTTTCTAGAGCATTTGAACTCTGCTGGAAGAAAAGGTTTATTTGCCCATATATGGCCCACGTATGATCCACACAGATGGCAACAGAGATGTGCACACCATGCCTTTCATGCTCCCAATTATGTTTACTCTCCAAAAGGCTGGAAGTCCTGGATATCTCTCATTTATCTTTCTTATATTTGGATAATGTTATTACCTCTAATATGGCAAGGCTAAGACAAGGGAAAATAGTACCTGGGTTCTTCCGAGGTCTGTTAGAGAGTGGGCAACGTACTGTGAGCTACATCCACTTCATGTAGTCCCAGTATGAGGTCCTTAGTTGTATAAAGCCCTTCAGCACAACTGTCCCTCTGTTAGAGGGAATGCTGTACAGGAAGCAGGGCCACATTTTTGCTGATACTGTTTCATGATAGAAATAAAATTTTTAAAAAGGTGCTTTTTTTGGTGTTTTATCATTATGGTGTCCATACATTGAATGGCTAGAGTTTTGGTACAAGACCTTATAGATAAAACAAAAAATGAAAAATGTGTGGAAAATGAGTTCCTAGTTACAAAATATAAGTTGTGCAAAAACTGAGAGAGGGGAAGAGCCATGTGTCTGGATACACCAAGACGTATTAAAATATAGTGGTGCTGTGCACCTTAAATAGAGCCACATAAACCAACCCTAAAATGCCTTTATTTGTGGAGGGAATACATGGAAGCATTTCTTTAGAAAGCAATTTGAAATTTAAATATTTGGTATCACCGCTACTGGAAGTAACCCAGTCCATCGCCACAGGGATGGTCAGGAATCGGGGACATGGTGATGGAATGGAAGAAAAGGGGCAAGAATGAGAGCAGGATTAAAATGGTGCAGGCAGGCAACTCTTTGAGTGGCAATGTTTCCCATTTCTTTCCTAAGCACATCCACACTTAGTTTCCGAGAAAGCAGGAAGGACGCGCAGGCAAATTGCCAACCAGATGGTGCAATCGAGTACGAAGAATGCTTTCAGAAGGGCAGTATAACACAGAATAAAAAAATGCTATCATTTGCTTTCCTGATACAATACAGGACAAAATTCACAGAGAAAGAGTAAATGTTAACTATGTACTCGTGCCTTCTAGTCATCTTTGCAACTTAGCTTTAGAAAAACGTCCACCTTTGAGTTCTCCTGTGGTATCCCCTTCGCCAAAGTAATTTAATGTGTTCCAATTCCGTGTTTCTTTGCAGATTTTTCAAAACTACCTTATTATTGCCTAAATATGTTTCTTTGAATATACAAAATTTAACTGTGAGAGAAGGGTGAAGTCCATTTTAAGGACTTCTATAGTCGCTATTCTTATATAACATGAAGAAAAGAAAATAGTACTTGCTACTTAGGCTTCTATATAATCACTAGATAAAGATAATATCAGTGTGGAATTAGTGGCAGACCAAGGAATTATAGTATTTTTCATGTTGTGTAATTTCCAGTTTATTACTGAAACTGTGTGGTGCGTATGTTTGCATTTCGTCTTTGGAATAATTTTGTATTCTTTTTTACTTATAATATATTTTTATTTCACTTACATTGTATTTTTCTTTCTGCCATAATTTGGGTCTTTTCAAAATCAGGCTGAGTGTCTATTGCATAAATTATGCATATAAAGAAATACAGATTCCCACCTTGCTCTTCTGACTTGCTTTTAAATGTAGAAGATAGATAAAGAAATGCATAAAGATTTGTAGCGAGAATATTTTATAATTATTTTAATGTAATTTTTCTTATTAGTAGCATAGTTTTGATTACGTGATGGGATGTAAAAAATTTTATGTCAATACATAATCAGAACCTGACAAATCTAGTCGTAATTGAAGAGTGGAAGCCATATCCTGGCAAAAATGTAGGAACCAGCCATCTGTCCTGATGTCAGCCTTTTTGTTATGTATTTCATGTCTATATCTTGATGTTCTATAAATATATATATATAGGGAATATCTATCCTCTACCTTCATTCTTGTGAATGGCTTCCAAATGAGATTCAGCTACAGCATATGAGCGTTACCTTCAAGAATCTAAACAAGAGCTGCCGCCTCCTTTCTCTGCCCAGTCCTGGTTAGTCTTTATGTACCGCTGTTGACAAGCATTTGTGGACTGTAAATAAATCTGGAAATAAAAGGAAGTTTTATAATCCGTCGAATACAATTTTTATTAATTGATTCTTGAAAAATTAATTATCAGAGCACTTTTTTTGTGTTTGCAATATCTGGATTATGGAGAACCATGTTGCCATGTTTTTTCTTAGACTTACTGATTTCTGAATCTATTTATTTAGCTTAGAGATTTTTTTTTTCTTCAATGCTTGAAAATCCAGTCTGGATTGTGAGAAACCAAATGTGATATTTGTTCTTTCCTTCTTGGAAATCCCTTTTGGTTATAAAGATTTTACAGGTGATTTTTGACATTGATGGGCATAGAACAAGCTCTGTTGTATTCAGATTACATTCCCTGTAGCACATGTATAACCTGATTTTTTTTCCCCAGATGGGACAAAGAATATTTGAAATCTTACCTGCAATAGTAAAATCTTACCTGAGCTGGTCAATCAGAGCCAGCGCTGCAGTTCAGCTGGTACAGCTGCACTGCTGATTGAGTCAGTGTTGGGGTTTTGGGTGAAATTCATATTGCTTCTGGTGGTTTTGCGTGCTGGTGAGGGAAGCTAATCTCCATTTCACTTTTCTGGGTTCTAAATGCCTCGGTCACTGTTTCCACTCAGTTTCAGAGTTCCTCTAATCTTTTGAATTAAGTTAAATCAGCGGTTGCTTGAGATTTTGTGTATTTGTCTGGAGAGGGCACGGACTTATTTTTGCTTACATCAAGGTCCCCAAAGGTTTTGTCTTTGTCTGTGGTAAGTAGTTTTAGCCTCAGTTTTTCTAGGTAACAGCAAACTTCACTCTTGCCAAGCTTTTTTTTGTGAGAGTCTGCTGTTATTTCCTACAGAAAATATAGACAGAACTAGTTGACAACTCATCTTTGGATAAATAGAAGAGTTTGATGTCATGTTTTATGTGAAATTAATGTCTTAAAAACTTAGCTGGACAGTTGAAAATCACAAATAGCAGGCAATGTCTTTTAAAAGGACCAGAGGTATCACGGTGTTGACAGTGTTGGTAGCTGCTGTGGGGACAACTGGGCACAATGTCAAATAACAGAAGTTGAGTAATTCCCAATTCCATTGACTTTAGATTAATCGGTCAGGAAAAAAAAAAACCAAACACACAGAAGCTGAGTTAGGAATTATTAGGAGAGAAATAGAAGACAAATTGGAAAACATGACTCTGTGTCTGTGTTCTACAGTGCTATGAGTAATTCTCATGCTCCCATTTCAAAGTGAATATGTGAAGAGTGATAAAGGTGATCAGACTTCTGGAGCAGCTTCCATGTGATGAAGGAAATTTGACAATCTTCAGCCTGGAGTAGAATCAACTGACGGAGAATTTGATAGAGATCTACAGGACTGGGAATGACACGGAAAAGGTAAGTGAAAAATGACTGTATCTTCTTCACGTGTAAGAAGTGAGCATCAAGTGAAACTAATAGGGCAGTTCAAAACAAAGGAATGTTTTTTTCATGCTCACATGTTAAGTAATGGAACTCCATTTCAGAGGTCGTTAAGGGTGCTGAAAGTTGACATAGATTCAAAACTGAAGCAAACAAGTTCATGGAAGGGGGAATCCACTCAAAGCTATTAAATTAAAACATGCCAACTCTTAATCAGACAATCCCTGAGCCATAAATGAGTGGAAGCTGGAGAAGGATAAATAAGTTAAGTAGCAGTTATGTACTTTTTTTCCTTTTTTTTTTCTTTTTTTTTTTTTTTTTTTTTTTTCCTGAAGCTACTATGATACATAAAATTAGGCGTGTGCTGGTTCAATAGCTCTCATAGCATATCTGTTTAACCTGTTATTTCAGGTTCAGGGTCATAGGAAATAAATGATTGTTTAGGAAAGGCGACAAAAGAAACCACAGCTTTGCCTTTCCTTTTCCTGGTGGGCAGTGCTCTGCCTCCAGAGCCAATCCCGAGTGCACAAGCATGGTGTTAATGGATGGGTTTGCTGGAGCTGTCAGCATTCAGCTGATTAAGACATGACACTGGGATTTTGACCATTTGTAGTCATTAAAGTTATCGTGTACTGATCATAGGATAGTGGAAATTAGCCCTGGTGTCCCGGTCTAATTCCAGCTTCTGTGTCTCCTGCAGTTTGACTTGGAGAGGTTCCCCTTTCACCCTTCAGTGTGTGCTGCTGGTTTACTGGAGAGCAGCACTGAAAGGGCTCCACGTGGATAAAAGTTCAGCACAGATCGTTTCTTGTCTAACACAACAAACACAGTAAACTGCAACAATTCTTTAACAGAGCAGGAATGCAAAGGATATGTGAACAGTTGGATGTTCTGTAAAACACTGGCCATAATCTGCGCTAAAGGAGAGTCAGCAATGTCAGTGAATTGTACTGAAACCAGCAGAGCTGAGTGTCTGTGCATCTGTGAAGAGTCTGGTGTATTATGAATGACTAGATGTGCCTGATGAGCTAGTGTTCTGAATTTTGCACTCACATTTTACTGATACACACCCCTTGGAATATGCTATGAAATTTCCTTTAACATAGAAGTAAACATGACATGAGCTGGGATTGTACACTTATTAGGGTTTTTTCCCTCTCTTTGCATCAAAAGCCTTTGTATGCATCATCAATGTAAGGCAAGGGAGAGAATCATCTGTCTTTGGGGGAATGATTGTCCACATTCTCAGTGAAAGGTCAATGAGTAGTGGGTATTAATTAATCCAGCTGGGCACACAGCATCCCAGGTTTAACAATGTCCAAGCTTTTTATAATGATGATAGATTTTAAGGGCCTGCCTTTTAGTAATGGCATCCCATCTGTTTAGGGTTAGAGCTTTCAGCACATTAAGGGGTTTTTTAGATTCTTCTTTGTAAAGCGGGTCTGGTTTGTGGGATAGTCCCAGACATCGTTTATTTCAAAGAAAGAAAAAATAGCGAAAATTTAAGGCCAAAATCATGAGTAAGAAACCTCTTAAACTCTTTCTGAGAAAACAGAGCAAACATATTTTCTTTTGAAGACAAAGTCTCCGT
>VZTA01029705.1:137460-167460 GCA_013398855.1 Mohoua ochrocephala
TGATTTGAGTGTTTCTGCACATAGGACACTTGTCAGATTTGTAACTAGGGAATCAGGAAATTAGCTGTGCGTGAACTTAAAAAAAAAATGCAATTTTTATACTAACGCAAGTATTATGTGCACTACAACACCCCTCAGAAAAGCCGGGTGAAAGAAAAGGCACGTGGCACCGTGATGCCAATGGTTACAGGACAGATTTGCAGCCTGGTCCGTCCTCTGCAGCTGGAGCTAGATTTTAAACCAGCAGAGATTCTACCTGGGCTCAGATACTGTTTGTCAAAACACATCCAGATTCCCAGAGGACTTCAGTGTTTTGGGTGCCGAGCCTGTGTAGCAATTCAGCTGTAAATGTCACAGTAGGAACAGATGGACATCAAGCACTTTAGTAAATCTCACACTGACTTTGGTGAACAGAAGAATTTGACATTTTTACCCTAATTATAGGTACTAAGCACCGGAACATTTGACCAGAGAGCTTTTGAAAACCTTGTCTTAAAATATTTCCTGTTCGGGAATGATTAGCCAATACAGATTTCAATTTAAATTTTAATTAAAGCTTATTTGTTATGTACAGTATTAGCTTGCAACACTTTTTTTTTTTAAAGAAAAGATGTTATCTTTATAGAATTGACTTATTTGGAAACTTAACATAAGCTTCCAAGCCCACAGAAAATATGGTGATGTGTTTCTGTTTAAAATATGTTTTAAAAAGTAATTCACTGTAAAATGTTTTTGCAGTACTACTTTAGAAATAATTTTGGATGTCTTAGATAGGAACCTCTTAATCCCTGACTCTAAAATCTAGATATACAAAAAACTTACAGGAGTACAGTTTCATTACTTAGTTTTTTAGCCATCCAGTTTCCACATGACCTGATTATCACTTTGAAAACATCTGGGTTGACTAGTGATAGGAAAAAAGCATATCAGTGCTGATGCATGAAATAGCCCTGGCCCTGCATATAAATGGACACAGGGTGTCTGTTGACATCAACAGATGTTGTAGGTAGGGGAGGTACTTGAAATATTACAATTTTATCTGTGAATGACTGTTGGGGTAGTTTCACTGATCATAATACCTCAAAAATTTAATTTTTAAGAAGCGCCTATCCAGTCAGTCTTGAATTTATTGAGCTAACGAGTGGGTTTCTTTCAGTGCAGCACTGTTCTGTGCACTCTGTGTCGATTGCATGGCTCTAATTAAATCCATGCAAGGGCTGTGCTTTATGCTGTTATTAAACAGCAGAGTGTTAAAATTGATTTAGCAGGCTTTAGAAGCAGTTACCCTGGAGAGGTGGCGCGGCCAGGAGTCACCTGCTCCTGCAGAAACACAACACCCATCCAGTCTTCTCCCTACCAGTTCTGGACTGATTAAAAAATAATGTTTCGGGTGTCTCAGGTGCGGACTGAGACTTCCAAGAAATCACCTGATGATCGACAAAGAGAAAATCAAGTTAGGTAAAAAACTCCCAAAATGTGTTTGTTGGTCGGTTGTTTTGGTTTGTTGTTGTTGTTTTGGTGATTAGAGGGAAATACCATGAGAAGTTGGGAGGGTGTCTTGCAGTCAGTTAAGGCCGAACTCAAACCTTTCACCATTCTGGCAGATGCTGTAAATACATCTCACGGTGCACTAACACACCTTGCTCACTGCCCAGAGTGCTGTCTGCTGGGCTTTCACTATGGGGGCATTAAACAGGGAGAGTAAAATAGAGAGACAGCTGTGAAAAAGAGAATCACAGCAGCAAAAAACAGATTTGAATGACTTTAGAGGCACAGGTGTGACTTTCTTGTGAAAGTTTGGGCACCTCTTAGTGGGTACATGAGGTACGTAACCCTCAGGAGAGATTTCTAGAGGTGAAATGTGACTGCTGTGCTTGTAGGAGACAGAAATGGAGGAAGGTTCCCACCAGGAACGCAGTCTCCAGGGGTGCCCATAGTTAAGCAGAAGGTAGAAATGAGTGCTGATGGAAATCTGCCTTTACAGGAACAAGGGGAAACGCTGAAATGTCCTAGCTTGAGCTCTAGGAGGTTCAGCTCAGGGCTTCATCCAAAGCTCATTCTAGTGGTTGAAAAGATTGTCCATTGACACTGAAGATCTGTCAGGAAAACAGTCCCTCCTTTTCTCTTCCCTACTTTCCCCTTACCAAAAATCATCCAAAAGCCTCTCTTAGAAATGTTTTGTTCCTGACATTTTAATTTTCTTATCCCAAGGCGTGAGATGTGTCCTTGTGGCTGACTTGGAGATCTCTGCTTTGTGCCATGCATTGATGAACAAGGTATACGTGAATCCACCAGACTAAAATTATGAGGACAAAAATACAAAGAAATAAGTCTGTTTTATCTCCAGTTCCATAGTTCACATGTGAGAGTCTAAGCTCCCAAGGGAAAATAAAAGTCTCATTTTTACCTAAAGAGAAAAAGGAGATATTCTCTTGAAGTTAAAATGGTTATGGCTGAGTGTTGGAGAAAAACAACAAACTTTTTAAGATATGTGAATCAGGGACACTGGGAGAAGTGTCTGCTTGATTATTTGAGTTTCAAGGACGTAAACATACTTCGTTGCTCTGATTTAGTCACCCTTGGTCATTCAGGATGTAAGTGGGAACTGATCTCATTTAGGAAATCATTGAGAGGAGATGAGTCTGAGGACTTGATTCTATCTTATCTTGACACACCACAGTTAATAAAGGAAGGCAATTATTATGTTTTCTGGGATGTACCCTCATCTGAGGCATTGTTAATAAACATTAAAGGGCTAGTTCTTCAGAGGTTTTTAAGCACCTAGCTCCCATTGATTTGAATAAAATGAGGCATCTAAGTGCCTTTAAAAATCTGACCTTAAGTGTCATCAGGAAAAAATGAAGCAAAAGATAAGCAGGTTCTAAAAGAATAACAAGGGACTGCAGGCATATGATTCTGGCATGCTCCTGGTTATTACATTTTATATGTATGGGGTGTCTGCACATTGTAAACCAAACAAAGATACAAACAAACCCTCCCCGCCTCTACTGCACAAAGCATCAAATTGCTCTCACTTCTCCAGTCGTGTCTCAGACATCTTTTACAAAACATGCTGTATGGATTGAGATAAAAAGCGAGAAAACAACAAACCCAACAATATCCCCTCTGCTCCCTTCAGCCTCTGTGACACAGCCCCCCCCTTCCCAGGGCCAGGCTTTCCCCTCCTCTTCTCTTCCTTTCCCCAGTGTACTTGGTGAGCTGGAGGGGTCTGTTCACCCGACTCCATGTGACAAGTAAACAGTTGGTCACAGCCCTAATTACAGATGCTTTTTTTTTTTCCACTCAAACATATTCTTTCAGTTAGAGGAAAATACCTTCCTCTCAAGATTAGCCTTATCGAGAAGGTACAGTAGGTATGACATAGTCCCAATGTGATAAATAGATAGACAGACAGGCAGTGGCAAGCAAATGTTAACATTTTTTTTTTTTCTTTTTGAGGAAAAATCCTGAACTGGAAAATATCGTGTTGGTTTGTCACTATCTTTTCAGGTTTGTTGCACTTTAATACCAAATAGAAAGTGAGAGAGAAGGAGGTTGCCTTGCTGTTTGTTTCTTTCATGTTGAGCCAACTATGCTGCTTACCTACTTCTTGATAAATATTGCTCAGCTACTTCTCTTTGGGATTAAGTAAATGAAAACAAACCCTCCACAGATAAAAATAATTCCCACAGAAGAGATTTTCAAATTTAAAGGCTAAACTGAAATTTAAAATGATTTTCCTAGATTTCCGACCTAGATTCCCTGTCTTACTCTCAGTGCATTTGTCCTTTTAAAGGAACCAATATGTTTGTATAACTGATGTGAAACAAGCTTGACTCCAAAAAGATTTAACTTAATATCTGGCTAAGCATTCAGAGGGTAGTCCATCTGTAGAATGTACATTAAGGACCCTGGCTGGAGCGCAGCGAGTCATGTATGATATCAGGCACACAAATGTGACGTGATGCCCATATACTCTTGAGCATAATTCGAAGTGCCATGAAGCTCTATGGGTAGAGAAGCTATAAACACAGTTGTCACAAATGAGAAAGTCTACAGGGTTATATTCAGGCTGAAGAATGAAGAAGCATTAGAACCAGCCATCACATCTTAATGAAATTGTTAATTAGGATATTACGGAATTCATAGCTGAAGATAATATCTGTCCAGCAACCTTGCAGCATGCTTTAATTAACCATTTCTTCTCCAAAATCGAAGGCCGACTCAAAAGTGGTGCGGAAAGCCCTTCGTAAATATACAAATACAATCAGAAGGATGGTACTTTTTTTCCAGTGGATGTTTTCAATCTTTTTTTTTTTTTCTTTCAAACAGACCAGCACAGAACATGTGATTATAGGAATAAGTACACATTTAATCTACATAATCATTAGTCTTTCTTTATGTAAAAATGATTAGTAAATAGGGTTTTTAAGCAACTATTTAGATTAGGCATTGGCATCATAGATTAACTTATTTCTAAAACACTTGATTTTATCACTCTGCCTAATGATTTGTCTCATGATTTATTGGCTAATATGATGAATCATGTTAGATTTATTGTTTATCCTATAAATAGTGCAACAAATCATTAAACAGTGATAAAACCCAGCAGTTTCGCAAGAAAGTCTACCTACGTTGTCTTCATGTACAATGTGCTCGTGCTGTACAGTAATTTGATGGTTCTGTTTTCGGTTTTATGGTATCAGGTGAATAGGCATCTCTGTTTAAATTAAATGGTTTTACAAAATAATAGTGAAGTCATAATCTTATACTCCTGCTATATTTATTTTATACAGAAAAATAAAGCCTAATGTCTGATGTATAGTAAATCTGTGAATTTATTCACAAGAATAAATGCAACATTCTCTCTTAGAAACACCTTAAATATAATGGCAGTTTTTCATATTTTAGCATGTCAGCTGTGTTTTTCTTGCTATGGTTTCATGTTGCAGTTGACAAAAATGTTGCTTTTATCCTGGTGATTTTAGAGATCTGAGCCCATCTCATTTCACTGAGCTGAAAGGCTGGTGTGGGATATTGGTGAATTGGATATATGAAATTTGGCATTCAGATAATGGGAGTGGTCATTTTTTTTTCTTAAGACATAATGGCTTCTCTTGTTGCAGACAGAGCTAAGTCTGCCTGTATACATTAGGGATGAAAGGACAGAAAATAGAAGTAATATTCTTGAAAACTCCCCGAGGTCATCAGTGGGTTAGAATAGACGTGCTCGTGATGATATTATATGCTGCAGGAGTAGATTTGCAGTATTTTAAATTGAATTATTTGAACTGTAGTGGTCAACTTTTATTGCTAACTGGGCTATTTGCCTTCTTTTGATCTCGAGGTATTGCCACACCCTGTCTCCCCTCACCTGTCGCAGAAGAGCTCGTGCCTTCATCAGATCCATTGTTTCATACACAGCCCCCCCGAAATACCTGTAAAGTGAGGTGTGCCAAGAACAGCTCACCAGCACTTTCAAAATCCAGGATGCACTGGAAACACCATTCTTTTGTTCATCCTTGGGTGCAGAGTCCTGAGCTGGTGGAGCTGTGCTGTCCCCACACGAGAGCAGCAGATTTGCACGGTATATGTGGCACGTGTGACATTTGTGCACAGCCCATCAGTTCTGCCTGAGCCCAGGGCTCGTGACACGGGAAGGGCAGAGAGAAACAGCACCTGAGAGCAAGTGCTGCTGCTGGTTGTCCCTCATATTCCGACCGCCCTGGATGAAAAGGGTCAATGGGAATGGGACGTGGGCCAAATGCCGTATCCCACCTGGACAGCTGCATGGGGCCTGAGGCTGGAATGGGGCACCCGTCTTACTCAGCTCCTTTTTTTTGGCACGTCACAAGAACTTGGTTTGTGTGAGAAAGAACAAAATAGGATGAGCAAGAAGATTAAACAAAGGATCAAAGAAAAACCTATGGCAAGTTTTTAACAAGCACAGCTCTCCCCTGGCCACCATTAGGTCAGCAGCATTGGTTACTCGATTTGCCTGTTTGGCACTCTGGTAAATTATGGGGAGTTTGGGTGTTGTTTGCGCTTTGCCATGGGTGCTGTGCAGCCTGGGCACTCGGACTCATCTCCTATGCCAGGTGCTTGCTCGGCTGCTTGTTCCAGCCTGCGAGAGCCTGAACACAAATTGGCAGAATCTGTGCAGCAAGGCTCTGAAAATCATCTCCAGTGATCCAGAAAGCCTCATAGCAAGCAGAAGAAGTCCTGCTCCTTGTCACTGTGATTATGGAGACGCAGGAAGCAGGTATCCATGTGTGGCATGGCCTAACGAAGAAAGTGTGCCTTGTTTGTTAACTAACTGAGCATGTCCCTTCACTGCCCTGACAATAATTCCTCCTCTCAGGGTTTCACAGGGAAGCTGCCACAGTGCTTAAGGTACACCATGAAGAATAACATGCTTTTCCTGTGTCCTGGACACCTATTTTATTTGTAGAAGAACACTGAGCACAGCTCAGCAGCTTCCCACTCCTGGGTAACTACAGTTTTTAAAATTTGTGGAAAATATCACATGGGCCCTTTCTGTAGTACTCTAACCTAGCTGTGTTTGGTCTCTTTGTATCTTATTGGTAATGCACTTCATAAAAAGAAAAAGAAGGAACAACAAATATGATTTTTTGAAGTCTGGTGAGAAATACAACTTCCATGGCTACTCTTAAGGGAAAACTGACAATGTTTTGGGGTCAAAGTCTGAAAAACATGAATTGAAAGGTAAGCAGTAAATGAGATGGCTGTTTAGGATTGATATTTTGGTGTGTTCAGTAATTAAATCCAGGAAGACGGTCTTAATGACAGAAGCCAGCAAAGAAAATGTGCTTCTCTGTGCTTTTGTTACTCCATGTGTGCATGAGCAGCACAAATTTGTCCTTTGGTACAACACTTCCTTGGAAGGATGCACCTGATGGTGCAGCAGCGGTGAGAGTAAAGCTGTTCATCTTCTGAATCTCCCGTGTAATCCCAGGCAGTGCTACCACTGATTTTACTACAGACAAGCCTTTCAGTCCTCAAAGTGTTTCTAGAGGTATATTCTTGTTTATCTCAGAGGAATCTCTTGGGAAAGTTTCCTGGAATTTCTCTAGATCTGGAGGTAGAGGAGGAGAATGGAATGGAAATGCTGGATTAAAGGAAAGGGGCCTTAAAGGAGTAAAAGGAATCCTTTAACACAGGAGGAGGAAGTGGTTTATTATACTGGACCAAACAGCTAGAAAGACCTTACTTTATAAATGCTGACACAGGCTTATCTCAAAGCAGGGTAAAGGTTATTGCATTAAAGGTTTCAAATCTGGGAAATTCATATTCCTAGAGTGGGTGCATAAATCTGAGACATTTTTAATCTCACTGTGTAAATAAATCTCATCAGAAAAATAAAATTGTATCGCTTTGATTCATTTGCCGTAAACCCTTTTAATTTGATTTTGATTGATAGCTAAACCCCTTGCATTAGAACTTTTTGAAAAAGTTTCAAGATAAGCAATTACTCACTCCCTCTGGGTAACGCAAAGTTTTCAAACTTGTGAGGATGTGTTTGTTACTCCTGTATAAAATATAACTGGCAAATATTTTTTATATTGTAATTACATTTTGGTTTTATCTTTCACAGCATTTGTTCATCTTTCATGCCAGACTTTCAAACTCTGCAATGTGACTGACTGATGCAGTAAGTGCAGTTAATTTTAATTCTGATTTTTAGGACTGGATTTGTCAATCAATATTGTTCACTGGAGTAATTCAGTGTGTGTCTCTAATTTCTTAGCCTTTTTTTTCCCCCCTCTTTCTTTCTCTTTTACTTAATAATTTAAAAGTGAAACTTCTCTAAGAGCTACCTGTCAATTTGGTGTTCAGAAATTGAAGGATGAGTGGCTGTTATTTGCATCCCACACGAACACAGCTCTGGTTTGGCAACAGTGATTGTCAGTAGATTGCCATTAAGTCTGTGCTCTTACCCCCATTCAAGAGGCAGCCAAGATGCCAGAAAAACAGAACGAGCTGCATCTTCAAGAAATAAAAGCACACAGGGAGCACGGGTAACCAGCAGTACATGCTCCAGACCAGACAGATCAAATTAATTCCGTGAAGAGGACTGGATTATATAAACACATCACATATGCCAGATATTGATGTAGGACATTATTCTCCCTCATTCACAGGAGATTCTGCTAGTGTCAATAAGAGGTTTACAGAGAGATGTAAAGTGTCATCATCAAGTAGTAACTAATGTTTTAGTTAGCACCATTATTATTTCATATGCAGCATTACCTGATGGGAAAAACCCATTAACTTTAAAACCACAGTTGTGTGCTCTGCATTTCTTCTTGTTTGTTGTCCTTTCAAGTTCCCTATCAGCTTTTAACATCAATCAAAAAATTCATCCTTTTCCACGTGAATAATGATCCCCTGCTGACTGGCATATCTGTCTGGAGAACAAGGAGCCTAGCAGAGCTGATCCTGCAGCACCCCCTTTTATGTAGGACACCGACCTTGGATATTCAGGGGAAACATCCAGAACAGGTAGACTAAAATGATACCATCGCTCACATCAATTTTCCTAGGTTTTTTACTTGTCTGTGATCCTATCGCTTATGCTGTAGTACAGGAACTCAAGGTTTCCAATGCCCACCTGCTGTGTTCTGAGGCCCTTCCAGACCCCCACCTCCCCCAGCTGCGTGTGCAGCAGCTCTGCATGTCAGGCCCTGTAGTCCAGAAAGATGATCCCTTTCTTCTGTGCAGCCAAAATTATGGACTTGCCATGCCGGTGAAGATAATAAGAACTGACTGGCCTAAATTGGACTTGTATTCTTAGTGCGTTTTTGGCAACGTCATTCCCGTCCCTCAGAAACAGCCCACATTCCATTCCTTGTTACTCAACATCAGCGTCGGGATAGATGTGTCCCAAATGCGGCAGCTTCCCAAACACGCCCAGCCATGCAGGGGTGATGAGCGCTGCTGATAACTCCAGCTGCCTGCAGAGCCTCCCTCCCCGCTGTGCCCCTGCCCCGATCCCACAGTAGGTGCAGTGGGTGGCTGATGTGGCCCCGTTTCTCCCGGCAGACGGAGGCTTTTGCCCGCATCCGAACCCCGCTCCTTGTGTGGCTTGGCTGAAAGCATTCCCTGGGAATAAACCAAGGGTGTTTTCCATACACCACTGCAACACGGCAGTGCTGAGGTTCCTGCAGCACCCTCTTCTTGTTGCGAGTCCTCAGTTGCGCCCAGTGGCTGATTGCTGGCCACCACAGCTGTCATTTCTCCTTCCTCCAGAACCCTTCCCAGCAGCTTCTCCCTGCCTCAGGTTCTAGTGGGGCTTTTTGTTGTCTCTGAAGGTAAGCAAGGACTGTGTTCTGAACCTTTGTTTAGATGCTAAAACAAGCTTTGAACTCTCTGGCTGGTCACCAGAGGACTCACAGAGGGGGATGCAGCCTGCCCAGCCCCACCATTCCTCCTCGTGAAATCCAGAGTGGTGCTTTTACTAATGTTTTACTCATCCGAACTCTTCCCCCCCTGCCTTCCCCCATCCTCCAAAGGTAGAAATAGTTATCTAATAAATATCCAAGTGCGTTCTAGCTTTAGGGATGACACACATTTAATGTGGCTTATGCTATATTATTCTTGTTTAACTTTGAGCTTTTGATTTAGCATTCCAGTTTAGCAGTGGTATTCCACAGGGGATATTGTTGGTTTCCAAATCTTTTGTCAGAGTAATTGAGCATAACATCTCTGCAGGTTTGTGTTTCAAAAGATGCATTATCTTTTCTTGTCCATTCTTTCTACCCAGGCTATTCAAAACTTTTAGTTTTACGGATCCTTTGAAAGAATTTGAGGTTTAGGACTGATAATTTATGTTTCTGCTGAATTTGCAACTCTGCATGTGATGATTAATACACTTCTCTCCATAAATAAGAAGAGATGATATCGGTGAATTGGTAACAAAACAGAAGAATTTCATTAAATTCTGTATTTTGCAAGAGACTTCCATCCTTTTAAATCTTTATAAATTAAACATCATCCGTGTCTGGCTGGCTGAAGAATGAATGTCACATATAAGATATCTCCGTTAAATATTTTCTTGAAAGTAATCTATATGATTTACAACATATTGCAATTAACATTGACCTTTTGTCTGCTTCAAAAGAATGTGAGAACAGTTTTTTGACATCAAAGAGATTTTCTGAATTTCCAAAAATATTCCTGATGAAAGTTGTTCAGACTGGGAAAAATATGTCACCTTCATTTAAAAGTTATGGCACGCTTGATAGATTATCTGCCTCTTTCCTAACCTTAGCTCATGCACAAAAGTGGATTTAAAAACACACTTGCGAGTAATCATCTTTCAGAAAATGCAGATCCTCAGAAGTCAAAACTAAGAATCCTGTACTTCCTGTTTAAGATCAACTGACAATTTATTCAGGATCCGGAGGCTGCTATTCACTCTCCCACTTCTTTCCAGCCTCTTAATTGCCAACGTACAGCTGCAGTTGGGATCCCAAAAAATTTTGTACCTTCTTTCATCCAAAATGCAGTAAAAACAAAGAATAAAGCTCAGTTTTCATAAATATCCGTGTTCAATTTTATTTTAGTTTGTTTGTATCGATGTATTGTTTTGTTTTGCCCTTAACCTGTGAAAATGTTAGTGGAAAGCAGACAAAGGGTCTGTGAATAATATCGAATTCTTTAACGCAGTAAGACATAGAGTCTTGCTCCTCTCTATTTGCTTACTCTTTGCTCTTCACTGCTTTGGTCCCCTTCTAAAGGTTAGGAATGCTGCTCTGGCCACAGTGTCCTGCCAATGTGTGACAAGTTCAGGCGCTGTCCCTCTGGGCACTTGGCTGGAGCAGACTCCCTTTGTAGCAGCCCTGACTTTGATGGCGAAATATTAACTGTTCGGTTGAGGGAGGGGAGGAGAGATCAGAGCACGAGTTAGGCCAGCTGCCAGACACACTAAAATTACTCCTGTAACCACTCCAATATGTGTACCAGAATTTAGGGACTCCGATATATTCAGACAGAACAGTTTTACACAAAGGGTAGTTGAAATACAGTCTGGAACAAACTGCCGAAGTCAGCAGTAGAAGCAAATAGTGTAAATCAGCTCAAGGAGGAGTTTTTGAAGAAGGCAGGGGAAGAGCACAGAGCTACTAGCTAGAAGTTCAAGTTTCAGATGATGAAACACAGATTGATTTGTATTTCCTGAGGTTATGAGGGCAGGTCTTCATGGACCATATCATCCTCTTTGGGCTGTTAAATGTTCGCATGTACTTTTGTGCTGTGTTTCATCCTTGTTCAGTTTGGAGTGATGCTTTTCCCTCCCCACACTCTCTTGCTTGTACAGTCTCTTTAGATAAGGTCTTGCAGAGGGGAATGCATAGCACAGAACCCCCTGTTTCCTCTCATCTTGGTGAACTCCACCAAAGCCAGTGTAATCATTTAGCAAAAGTGGTGCAATCAAGAGCACTTTTCAGCTTCTAGGCATATAAGTTTGCCTGCATTGTGTTGTTTCCTGGGAAGGGCCTCCAGACCATGATAAAATGTTTATGTTTACACTGTGACGGTAAAGAAATTTTGACTATGAACTCAAACACCAAAGTGTTTTAGCTTTTCAGGAAATCAAACGTGGAAGTGTTTTAGCTTTTCAGGGTACCACTAATCTCAGAGCTGTCCTGCTGATGTGGTGAAAGATGCACATTGCAGGTGGGAACAGAACAGAAACAGAGGAGAGCAGATCCTCTTTACTGCTCTTCATTGATGAGCCTGTATTTTGTCCTTGTGGCCACTGATGTGTTCTTGAGAGGAGAAACTCTGCCATAAAACCTCTTGGGTTTTGTTGCTTTTGGGTTTTTTTTAATATTAGGCAGTCTATAAACATAATTGTGCATGTAATGGAGTCCCTTTGCCCTCTCCCACATTTGTGACCCACTGACACCTCTCTTGTGGGAGTCCTGAGCTGACTCCCCCGGGCCTCCAGGAGTCCTTCTTGGGAAAGGCTTGGGGAGAGCAGCCATGGGCCTGATTCTGAAAGGTGCTGTCTCCCTAAACTTTGTCATGTCAACATAAGCTGAAATTTTTCCACAGCTTGGCTGCATAGATTTTGCCTTGAATTTTACCCAGACTTTTTTTTTTTTTAATAGATCAACATCTAAAATTGCCATTACTAATATTACATGAGAAAAAGGGATTGTATCTTATTACAGGCTTCAGTTTCTAAGTCATAGATTGTGGTAGGTAACTACTTTGTGTAATGTTTCCAGTACAAAATTTCCAAATGCCCAAGTTTCCCCTTATTTTCTGATTGTCTTTGATTGCAGCTCTGATAAGTGAAACATAAATGTCTTTTCTTTATTTCGATGCAAGAACTCAAAATACAGATTATTTTACTGAGATCCCCTGTTCCTTGGGTTTCTTGTTTAAAGTAACATTTATTTTCACCGAGATTTGAGTATTTCCAATACCTTCTGCCTCAGCACAACATTAAAAAGTTCTCTTTGTTCATTCATTACGATACGTATTGGGGTGCAAAAAGGGCATAAAATACCTCTTCATGATTCCCACTTGCTTCCTGCATTTACATCCCTGTTGGAAATCAGACATGCAGTTTCATAACAAAAAAAAGAAAAAAAGAAAAAAAAAAGAAAATTAACAATTGACTGGACTTTGCAAATGACCACACAGACTTGGTTCTCCACACACAGAAATTCATAACCTGTGCTGGCACAATCCCTGCTCTCTGCTTCACAGCCCTAGATGTGCAGGCATTGTGTTTAAAGCCCAACAGAGCAGTAGCAGCGAGACAGAGCTGGCCTTACAGGGACGTAGCAGCCAGATGATTGGATCCCATTTCCCACAGGTTTCTAAGTCTGCGACTGAAAATGCCTTGTAACTCTATTAGGAAAGACCTATGTGATCAATAGAAGCAACAAGGCCACACAAGTACGTCTCGAAGCACGATGAAAATTGCACATCCTGTGGTGCTCAGGGGACTTAATATTTTTCAGTGATTTTTTCACCCCATCCCTTGTCCTTGTTTACAGAGCAGTTGTTCTGTCTCATGCAGCTTTACTGTAAAGTGTAACCAGATTTGTTCATTACCATATTTTCCTCAAAAAACATCAGTTCTGTACATTTCCTAATGTTTTGGGTAATATGGATTATTTTTACCAAAGTTCTCTTTAATTTTGTAAAGATTGGTTGATATTTTGAAGAGGCATTATGCAGTTTCAAAGAGAGGGTGCCTGCACTGGTGAGACAAGAGGGCAGCAGTCCCTCACCCATCCCTCTCGTTTGAGACAGGAGGACCAAGGTCAGCAGCCAGGGTGTGGTGGGCCACGGATTCCATGTCCACAAGCCACAAGCTGACAGGTCACTCCCCCCAGATGTTCTCAGGGTGGATGTGAGATGATGTGGGATGGATCTAAGATCTGAACTTGTCTCACGGCAAATTTTTTTCTCAGCAATTTTTAGAACGATCTCATTTTGGTGACAACTAAGAGACTGCTTGTTCTTTTATGTAATTGTTTTAAATTTGCTGTTATGCACACAATACAATATCTTGTTTAAAACTTTTCTTTTTTAACGCGAGGAAAACAAAACACTTGCTGTGAGGTGTACAGGGAGTCTTTTATAGACAGTGTATTTAGCTCAGAGCAAATGAAAAAATAACTACTTGACTAGGTTAGCTTTGGGTGCCCTCAGGCTCTTTGAGATTAGTTTTAGATTCATATGCTATGGTCACTCATTGACCAAGCTGCTTCAACCCTTATACATATCCAGCAAAAGATCATTTCCCTCAGGCATGGTTTTCTTTCAATCATATTTAGCAAAACCATTAAACACACTTGGGGCTTGCACTGAAGAGAGAAACAACTTCATATGTTAACAATTCAGAACAACTTTCTTCTTCGGGAAGTTGAGAAAATTTGGTTAGGTCTCAGTTTTTCAAGACTTTAGTTTGGTGCTCCCTAAAAGGGTTCTGTATAACTTCCCCTGTAATTAAATTACTCTTGCATTATTACTAGTAATTTTTGTCAAAATTTTTGAAGTTGATGCAAAGATGCTTTATTCCTGAGCAAACAGAAAATGAAATATTTCCTACTTTTATTTCCAAGAGTGTTTGACAGTTGACACAGTAGTGGGATGGGAAGCAAATGCTACACTGATTGCTTTTTATCTTTTTAAGAGCCCTTGAGTGGCCAAATTTTGTTTTTCAACAAATCCTCAAACCCTGAGCTTTTCATCTTCGATGTTTTTTAAAGAAAGCTCTTAACACACCTTCCCCCTGTCCCTCCATAGGTTTAGAGCAGATGAGCATCCACGAGAGTGGGTGAAGAGTGCCCACAGAGAAAGGGTGTGGAGCAGAGTGGTTGGGTCCCTCCAGCTCTGGCATTTGGCTGTGCCAGGTTTCTGATCCCCCACAGAGTTTCCTTCATGTGCAGAGTCATATTGGCTCCAGTTCAGGGAAATTCAACACAGGAAGGGTAAGTGTTCACACACGAATGCTATATGTAGGACTTGTTACTGGACCCTAAATTTGGATTTGGGAAGCATTCCCAGATGGCCCATAAAGTTGAGTATTTTTGGTTCTTAACCGAGAAAGATTCACATTAAATCCTCTTTATTAAACATGGATTTATAGGAAATACTCTTCATTTGAACAGTGGAGCTTTGAACAGAGTAGAAATGCATGTGAGAAGGAGGTGTAGGGTTTTTTTTGCGTGCCATGTGTGGGTGTATTTCCCTGTGTACAGAGTTATTGTCTGTGGGAGAACGGTGGGGAATTCTTTTTTCTCTCATGGTTATCTATTTTGGGTGGGTGTCTATAAGAGAATTATCTCCCAAATTATCCGAGAAGTAAATTATGCTTTCCCTTCAAGATTTATCTTAATACAAATGCTGTGCCTGACAGGTTTCACTTAGGAGTTCGGGCTCACCACTGCGCTTTGACTACTCAAAGCAGAAATCTCTGGTGACACTCCCTCTGCTTAGCCTGGCTGGATTTCACTTGAACTCTCTTGGATCTTTTACACATGAAGGCATGTGCACGTATTCTCTCCTGCTGCCACTCCCTTCTTTCTCTGTGTGGAGGTCACCTGAACTGCTTAAAGCTTCTGGCTTAATTTTAATTTCTAAAAGCAGTGAAATTACTTAGATTTATATTAAAGATGCCGTCATATCTTATAGCTGTAAGCTCTTCTATAGTCAGATTTAGAACTTTTACAGATCTCTTAGCATGAACCACATTCATGTGAGGATTGATTCTTTTGTAATCGTACATCTTTGGTTACTGCGGGTATTTATGGTCTTGTGCACTGAGCTGCAAACACGAGAGTAAGAATTTCTTCTTTGAGGTGGGACCAAAATGAGTGGATATCTGAACAGTTATTTAGTTCTACCTTTTTTCCTTTTCACAACTGTCTTCATGTTCATCAAACTGCAAAAGTTCAGAATGAGAGGTAAATTGTAGACCTAATTTTTGCTAAGTCTCATGAAAAATGCCCACTCCAGGAGAGTAATACTGGATTTTAAAACTCCTATTTCTGATTGTTTCCTGTCTTTTAAAATTAATATTGGGGTTTAAAACAACAGGCGGCCTTTTTTTAACTTCTTATCTTGCTTCATGTCATGCTTTTCTGGACCAAAGAGAAACCGAACCAAATTTTGGGAAGTGCAACTGCTTTTTGGATATTTCCCTCTCTCACTGTGTCAGAGTAACCAAGTTGTTCCTTTGTCAAGGTTTGTTGAGCAGTTGCCTAAGATCACAGTCTATGCTTTAGAATAACTGACTACAGTGCAGTTTTAAGGCCTCTAATTTTTGTCTTCTATTATTCCTCTTTTCAATTGTGCATCTTGTCATCTCCAGTTATTAGAAATTCTAAATTTCAGCAGTGAAAATGCTAAACTATCTCTTCTAGTAGTTTTTCATTAATGTGTTGTGATTTAATATTTCATTGTGTGTAAAAGTCATGAGACATTATAGTGTGAAAAGTACTGTATAAGTTTTATTGTATTGTTTACAGCACTTAAATACTGATGATTTTACAGCAGTGAAAATTAGAGATATTTTTCTTACAGGTAAAATAATTAGGGGGTTAGGGGAAAGTGAATACAGTTTGTGTGTTTGATCATGCAGAAAATCAGAATTTTTGAACCCTATTTTCAGTTGTTTCCTGTTAGAAAAACAGATTATTCAGAATTTCATCCTTTTAACTATAAACTAGGTCTTATTTTCTGGACTTTCCATAGTATGCACGGTTGGCTACAGCAAGCCTTGTCTCTGGAAAGCCTTCATATCTTCTGAAAATATTAAATGTTTTAGAGACTGAGAAGAAAACTCAAAGTGAAGGTAATGCCCTAATTGCTCCTTACATGTGCACCTGAAATAAGTAACTGAAAACGTCTTAAGGTTTGAATTTTTAAAGTGACAAAGCTTAGTTCTGCCTAGTGATGTGATGACCCTGTGACAGCATCTTTGCCTCCACATCACTGCACTGATTTTGTACCTTCCAAAGGCAGAAGGCAGATCTTGGTGTCCTTTTTATTCCCAGGTACAATGTCGCAGGATTTAAATCACTGAAAGGAGCTTCCTGATGATCCTTGTACTTCCAGTTTGTAAACTGGCAACACTTCTACCCTGAAAAGCTTTTTGTATTTTTTCCTTATGAAAAGCTGTTTTTGTTGTAGATCTCTAGCCTCACACCTGAGCAGGCTCCTGGTCTCCCCCAGCACCACCTGTCGCCAATAAAGGAAGGAGCTCCTGCAGAAAACAACCTGGAGAACCTGCATCCAGATCCTGTTCTGTAGCATCTGCAAGAGGATCTTTCTCTCCACTCACTTCAGTCTAGAAACCAACTTGACCCAGCCAGGTGCACAAAGCTGAGCTCTGTGCAGGCTCTGTTCATGTTTTGTGATAGTTGACCTCAGAACTGTTGTTTAGTGAACTTTTCTCAGAAAAAAATATTGACCCAAATTTCATTTAAAACCTAACATGGAGATACTCTATGAATGTCTGTGTTGAACAGAGTCCAGGCAGGATTTTTCCCTTTGTGTTCGTGTGAAACGGGAATCTGAATTCAGTCACATCTGCACTTTGGGCTTGTAGAAATGAGCACAAGGAATAATCCCATGTTATGGAGTAATTTTTGATGTTCCCTGTAATTAAAATAGTCCTGCATCACATTCAGGCAAAAACTATGCTTTGGCACTGTGGTGAAACATTAGAGAATTCTCCTCAAATTAGTTACAGAAATTGAATGACAGGACAAATTAAGAAGAGGCAGGAGGGGGTGAAATATTTTATTTTAAAAATACTCCATAAAGATAAACATCCAGTAAATTAGCAAGTGTGCCTTCTCAGTCATTCACGGAAACGTGTTTGGAAAAAAAACCATGGGGTTGGTTTGTTTATTATTTGGCAGAATTTTCCAGTGTTTTGTCAGCTTCCCACAGGCTGCTGTGCATGGAGCTCCTCAGGAGGATCACCAGAAGGCTTTGAGGAAGCCTTCAGAAATGATGAACCAGACGTGGAGGAGAATGACAGAGCAAGGCAACGAGCTCGAACTGGGCATCCTTTCTGCAAACCTTTCCACCTCAAAGGCATCACTTTGAGCAGTCACATGGATGGAGTGAGAAAATTCTAGAGATCCATGGATCTACCTGCATACTGTCCTGGATACTTCAAAAAGCTGCAGTTAGAATTATAAGCCAAACTTCCTCTGCATTTACAGCAGGTGGTATTAATTTATGTCATTTAGATTAATAGCAGTTGTTGTTTAACAATAGCTGTTGATAAACTAGCATTGGTTTAACAATATGCAAAAAACTGCATCTAAACTTGGTGGGGGGGAAGCAGGGAAAGCAGCCAAGTGCTCCACCCAGATATAGATGTGTGTATATGTATGTATATCTGTGTATATATATCTATATCTATATAAAAATTCCTCTGGCCACATAGAGAAGTGATAACTTCAGTATATTTATTGGGAGTGGCAAAAAACAGCTACTTGCAAATTCAGTGAGACAAGGAACACCAGATTGGATCTGTATTTTTTTTTTTTTAAATGTTGCTTCCAACCACAATGGAAGTGTCAGGAAGGAGGGGGAAGCTTTTCTTTTTTGGAAATATATTGGGTTTTATTGCAATAAATACTTCTGGCTCAAAGACATCCCTAGTTAAACCTGGTAATCTGTGAGTGGAAGGGCATGTGCTGGCAGAAGGGAGCAGAGCTGTGAAAAGGATCTGTCCTTAGGAACTGTCTATCTTTTTGTTCATAATAAAAGCAAGAGAAAAAAAGAAGCAGTGTTATCAGTACACTTCTGCAAGTGAATTAGCTAGCACAGATTTGATAAAGCTTATAAACCCTCTAGAGCAATTGTGACAGTTTGCTGGCTTGGGCTTTGTCTGCTGCCAGTTACTCCTTGCTAGTGGCACTCTTTATTTATGCTTCAGTACCACGTTATCCTCTGGGCTTCAAACAGAAGGGACCTGTCTGTAAGTGTTTTGGTTGTGGTGTTAAAAAATAAGAGTGCAGCAAAACACATGCAACAGTGCCCAAGCTCCGTTTCAGCCAGTTTCCCTTCTCGTGGTGTCGCTTCCCCGTGACTGTTCCGTGCACAGAGCGTGGCTGAGGTGGTGTATGTCTGCCTTCCACTAGAGAGTGTCACAGAGTTATTTCAATGAACGAAAAAAGCCAAATGGATGCATTATCTGCTTTGTTGTAGGTAAAATGCAAAGTGGTGTGACCTCAGGAACAGGAGACAGCTGTGCCTGCCTACATGTTTTCCATTTTCTAACCAGTGCCATTTATTCTTCAATCTGCAGCTAAAAAATGTACACAATGCAGGAGGGGGCCACATTTTCATGCACACCAGGGGTTTTTTCTTGTCCATTTGACAACGTGTACACCTTAATGTTACTGTAAATATACCATCTGACACCTTTTGCTCTCCTTTTACTCAAATTAAATTTGTACTTCAAAATGGTAGCGTAATTCTGGGGTTCATTATCACATGCATATTCCTAGCACAAGGCATTGGCAAGCAGAGTTTAGATTTTGGATCAGCCTATGTAAAATTCTACACCTGGGAATCTTGGAAAAAAAAGTTGCAGTCCATTAGCAAATTCTCATATCTGGACTGAAGATGTATATGCATAAGTAGAGAAATTGAAAAATGGTGTTAAGTAGTCAGAAAGTCTCCAAAGGGAGATCTGGACAAGAAACTACAGTAATAGCAGTAGATGGCTGTTATTATAAAAAGAAAAACTCAAAAGTGAGGACAATAGTAACACTCCAAATGCATAAAGTAATTTCTTCAGCCTCTGAAATTTCACATGGAAATGCAAACACTGAAAGTATTGTTTTTCAGGTGAGTCATATCACCGAATAACACCTATTCCTCTTTCTAAATGTAGGATTATCCAGTAAGATACTTCATTTAAAATAATAAATTAAAAGTGTGAGTACTTTGCTGACCACTGCAGTGCTTAAATTGGGGTTTAATCATCGGGGTCATTTTAGGTGAACTTTCCTGTCCCTGAATTCCAGCAAACTCTGGAATTCATTTGTTTTCTGATGTAGAGGACTGGTCCCTCCTTCCTTCCAGGTCTGTGGTGCATGGTCAACACCTGTGTTTGATGCACACTGTTTTCATTCTGCTTTAGTGAATGGGACACCTTAGGTGAGGCCAGCTGGGACAGTCCTTTGATGGCATCCTGTCCCCACCTCTGGGGACATACAGACACCCCAGCAGGCACACCTTCATTCCCAGATGACTTCCAGGTTATAGGAAGAATTTTAAAGGCTCTGGAAAAGTCAAAGACAGAAGAAGCAGGCCCACTCAGGGTCAAAAGCTTCACTTCCTTACCCTAAGGGGGTGAATTGGGCCTGAGCACCACTCGGTGATACCGGGGGGTAACAGACCACAGACAAAGGAGCAATAAAAGGGGTTTTCTCTTGAAAGTAAAATAAAGCAAGGAGTACAGTGTGAGCAATTACACCAGGTCTTACTACGGTGAAGTGAGCAGAAGGCCAGGCTTGTAATGTCACTGAGAAACTCTAAGGTCCTGAGAGTTAAAGATCTTGAGATACATCTTGGTAAGGAATGTACTTATTTGTGAAAGTCTTGGTCTTTGTTCTTAAAAACTTCCAGTTTGGTTTATTTATTTAAATACCTCTGCACTTCCACCCTTCCCTAATGGAAAGAAGAAATACAAGTCATATAATAAAATCTATTTGATTTTGCTAAAATGAACTTGAGCTGCTACTGCATTGGAAACTTGAGTGTGTAAAATTCATTTGGGGGAGTCACGTGTTGAAGTAAAGGAGGGATTTTCCCATCCTTGCCTGATATTCATTGCTAAATGAAGGGAAATGTACAACCGTGGATAACTAAAACAACACCTGAAAGAATCTACTCGCCCCCAACAAGCGGTTTTAAGTACAGAGGGGTGGAAAAGAATCCCCATGTTGCTGACCTGAGCAGACACTGCTCTTCCAGTGGCAGCAGGAGATGCAACTCCTCAGTCCAGCGTTCGTTCCTCAAGCCCACCCCACCTTCTAGGGTACCTAGCAGAGAAGGTTAAGAGACTTGCCAATGTAGATTTTTTCTAAAAAGCAATAGAGAAAGTCTATGGGTGAGCTTTGAAAAGAAAATATTTATGAAATTTCTTTACTCTGTCTCTAGAGCACATTGGGGCATCAGCACAACCACAGTTAGAGGAGGAGGGAGAAGGGGTTTCTGTGGCTCAGCAGGAAGGTGTGAGTAACCATCTCTTTATCTCAGTTTACCCTTTATAGTTAGAATTGAAACCACCTTTTTTGATCTACATAGAATGTTTAGTTAATGTATGAGGGCTGTGTGACCCTTTGTAAGGAATTTATGAAAGCAGATGTGTTTATTAATAACCAGGTGGCTGTTTTTCACTTGGTCTTCTCATAAATAGTACCTTAAAGAAAAAAAAAAAAGCGAGTAGAAATGTTTTTAGAAGCTTTTTGATAAGAATTGATACCTCATTACTGAACTGCAGTAACTTTGAAGGATAGCTTATACGGCCGCAGTGTGTGCACTTTATTGCATGAGGGATTTCTAACAGTCAACAGAAGTTCCTTCTTGAGGACCTGGAGAGAGTGTGATCTAACTCTTTCGAGTTAATCATGAACCACAGAGCAAGCACTGAGTAAACTGATAGCATAAATTGAAAGGTCACAGCCTGTATTGAGAGAGGCTGTGGTATTTTCCTCTTAAAAGAGACATGACAATTCATTTTGATCTCTGTCATAGAGGTACAGAGGACTGAAAGGGAGAGTGTGCCCAGTTAGAGCTCAGCAAAAGGGACTGGGAGCCTCACCATGTGCCCTTCGTGCCCTCACCACCCCTGTGCCCCTCACAGCAGCCTCAGGCTGTGTCACAGCTCTGTGCTCATCCCTTTTCTGCAGCTGCAACTCAGTGAGTCCTTGATGGTTTGACTTTGGTGTGCACCACAATGGGTTTGAGGGGCACTCTGTGAGGAAAGGGCTGCAGAAATGTCTTTATTCTCCTTTAGATTTCTCACTGGATCACAGGATACCTTTGGCTTTGCTCGCAGTGAAACATGTATATATGCATGTATTTGTCTGTCATGTCCAGAACTGATGGGGCAGTGGAAAACAGAGCACAGAAATATTAATATACAAAATATATCAGAATTTGACCTAATAGCAGAATGTGTAAGTTAGCAAGAGTATGTCTGTGTCAGGATGAGATGGTCATCCAAAAATAATAGAACTTGTGTTTCAATGTGAGAAAACTGTAAAGGTTTAAAGCCAGGATGTGTGTTTACCTGGGGTTTTTTTCCCCTTTTCCCTGAAATATCTCTTCATGCCAGGCATTGCATATCCTCCAGCCATTAGAGCTACTAGTTTAAACAGGAGTAGATATGTAGGAGCATATTCATGCTGTACACTCCAGGGCAGGTGAACACTAAATTTACCTCCAAGTGCTTTAAATGTCAAATAAGATTAACCATCTGCTAACCCATCTAACAATGCACTAGAAGTTCTGCTCCCTGGCATAATAGACAAGGTAACCCCTTTGCTGCCTGGGAGTTGTCCAGCAGATGGTCAGCAAAAACAAACCAGTGTTGGCTGATGGGACCATTTTACATGCAGTAATAATGTTTTCCTGCATGTACAGCAAACATTGCCCAAAGAACCCCACAGAAGAATCACCACATGGTTTACAGAAGTTAATGGCCAGGCACTAATGTACCCACTCCTGTATTTAGATGGAGAAAACAGCGACATGTGTGTTTAAAGACCCCAAATGTTGCTAGCTTTCTTTCAGAAATAAAGGTAAGAGTAAACTAAGATAACTGAAATTTTGCTCCACAATTAAAAAACAAGCAAAAAGGAAGGGAGGGATACTCCTGTTTCCACATATAAGAAGACTACTTTGAGTGTAGCACAGCTCTGCTTGGTTCCTCAGCTTCAGGAGCTGAGTTGTAATTCCAGATTTATAGCGGTGGCCAACAAGAGAAGGAAATGAACGTCGCAAAAGGATGCAAATGACTGTAGAAGAATATTTGGAGAAGGGAGACCCTTTATAAATAAGCTTTGAAACCTTGTCAGAGAAGTCAAATTAATTAGATTTTCGTGAGACAAAACAAAGAATATGTTTATTCAGAATTGTCTCAGAGCCCTGGGAGAAATTTGAATTGGAACCCATATTAAAAAAGCCATCTGGGAATATCTTGCAAGAGACATCTATATGTAAAGAAATGGTATTGTTGCCATTGGCCTTAGAAGGGTCTCATCACACATGACCTTGGGATCTAATTAACATCCTGGAAAAATAGCTGTTATTTCTGCCTACTTAAAATATAAGCAGGTGCCAGTAGTATTTTCTTAACACGGTCTTTTATCTCAACCCTTGACAATAGGTATGTTTTGGAGAAGCATAAAAGCTTGAATTCAGAAAGAAAAAATTATCCATATATTGACCAGGACAGCTGGATACTTTAAAAATTGCAGGAAGGGGAACATCAAAAAGTGGAGCTGCACAAAGGGCAGGGCTGGAGGTGGTTTAGGGCAGGGGAAGGCGAGGAGCCCTGGGCTGGGCAGGTCGTGCCCGAGGGGTCTGTGCCACGAGGGTCCAGGGGGGGATCGTGTTATTCAGCCAAATATTCCAACCCAGGGAGAGATTTCCCACCCTGCATCCAAACAAAATGAAGTCAGCTTTGACTCTGCAAAATGTCGATGAATTCTTCAGAGTAAATCAGCCCTGTCAGTCTGATGCGGAACTGTCACTTACTTGTGACATAATGTAATATGAAATGATATTGAACAACATGCGTTTGGCACTAAATTGTTAGCGGGTTTTAGCTTTGACAGCAGCAAGTTTATTGCTTTAATCCCAAGGTCTTTTAACCCTCTTTGACATAAATTGAGGTTGGCTTTTGTGAGAAAACTCCACTTCACTCTCTCTTCCTTTACCTAAAACTGCTTTTAACAATTTATGCTCATACATCAGACACTCATTTTGAGTGACAAAAAGAAAAAAGATCTATTAGAATAGAAGGAAAAAAGGGTCAATTTAGGTTAAGCAGTGTATGTCTCTTTTGGTAGGCATGTCACAGCTTTCTTCAGGTGAATGTGAATTTTAAGTTGTAATAATGTATTGCTGTAGCAAAATAAAACAAATCTGTGACAAGAAGAGAGAATAAGTACTGCGGGAGTAAGGCTGATAACCTGCACAAGACTATTCTGCCTTTTTTAATGCAATTTAATTTATTGCTAAGATGGGTCCATTTTGAAACTTTTCTCATAAGATCAAAGGATTTTCTTTGTGCAAACACTGTAGAGAGACAGAGTACTTTAGTGAGGGTCGCGTGCAGAAATGCAGATGTGTGGAACAGATACTACGTGCACACAGTTTTGCTGAATAGTATAGCTGGCTGATAGCACATAATTTAATATTTCTCCTTTTTGAGACACCTTGTTTAGTTTGATAAGTAAGTACACGTTGTCATCAGTGCTCTGATAATCCCGTCACAGAAATGCATCATATATGAACTCTAACATCAATAACGCAGGACAGTTTTATCACCCTTGTTTTTCTACTCTCAATTACTGTATGATGCTCGTAGTGCTGTTTTGAAATAATTTCTTTATTGCATTTAAAGCTCAGCTGAATCTGCCCTTGAACTGTTTAATAACAGAGAATGAACACATTCTCAGAATATTTGCAAATTTTTTTTTAAAATGTTTTCTTTGTTCCCTCTTAGAGTATATTATTGATATACCATCATTTTTACAGGAGAGAAAAGGAAAATATTAGACAAAAGAAAACTTGTGTTTCTCTCCGACTGTGAGTGTTTTCAAAGTTTGTATAAATTGCACTTTCTGTCTGTTCTAAAAATCACAATTTGCTGTTTCTCTTATTTTACCCATTTTTTTCTTATTTATGCTATTTTACTATTATTATCTATAACTTCGTCACGACGATTTTGCTCCTGGCTAATGTTTGGGCAAATACACAAACAAGTTGTTCTATAAGCATGAAAAATTATCTGATCTATAATCTACAGATTTGTGTCTTGTCTCTTTTGCACCCGTCCCCACGGCAATAACCTCATTTCCTGCTTGGCTTTTGGTGTGCCCTCCACTCCAACACCTTCAACTCCCCCTCTCCTCCCCGTTTTCCAACTCTTCTACCCTAAAATCCTCAGGTGCCTAGAGCTGACTGCAACGCACTGCTCCTATTTGCACTTATGTTCCTCACAGGCTGAGAGCAAAATTAATAAACAAACTTTACTGGATTTTTATGTTGGGAACTGCATCCCCCAAATCAGGAAAATATGAAAATAAGGAAATATTTCTAGACCTTCTACGACAGTACTATTTTGCTTCCTAGTTATGCGATATAGAAATTAAAATAATCTCTCTATAGATCATAATCTATAACATTATGCACCCTAAAGATATGTTGTTTGCTATGTTATATCCCAAGTATATCTTTCTATTCATTAAAAGCCACAGTAGTATTAATTTAGATGGTTATCCACATTTTTCCAGCCTTGGCATCTGACTTTTTTCTTCATCCTTCTCCTTATGTGTCCTTTGGTTTGAAAGCAGGATATGCCAAGCTGCTGATGCAAATCCTGACTTCTCCAAAAACCAAGGGCAGTGATTTCATAATCGGGGTTTGGCCCTGCAGATTGGCTGCACCTGCTGGAGCAGAACAAAATGCCTCCACCAGGTGTTTCCCATCGATAGGTCCTGCTCCACCACAGTGCTCAGATTCTTTAAGCATTTGGTACTGCCAGCCCTCGCAGTTTCCCTCCTCCCGTTACAGCTGTAAGTATAAATTCCACAACATTTCCAAATCCTGACAGAATGAAACTTGGGGAATTGGGAAAATGGGGTTAGTGTATGAATTATGATCTTGTCCATGCAATAAAAAGCACTATCAGTGGGCATTCAGCAGCTGAACTACCCTCATGTTGTTTGTATTTTTATGGACACTGTTATAACAATAGTCAAGTATGATTTAACTTTAAAAGGGATGCTGTAGCATTGTTCAAGTCCAGAGCTACCATAATCTTTTGCGGTAAATCTTTTGGATTTTATCTAGCTTTTAAAAAGGAAGGTAACATGAAGAATTAGTAATAGAAGGCACAGAGGCTGCCTTTACAATGACTTGCCAATCCCACCTGTTTATTTGGGTTTGCATATATGCAAACTTTTCTGGGCGTGGTGCTTTTGCTCTTTGTGTTCTTCCACACTGCATCCAACAGGCATCCCTGATAAAATGCAGAGATCACCTTGGAGCCTAATTCCTACAAATACCTGCGTATAGAATCCTGAGGTTTCTTTTGCTTATGCATTTCAGCAGCAAAATTTCATTCTAACTATTATGATTATTATTGTTACAGATACATTTGCTTTTAAAAACTGATCCAAAATAATTAAGGTTACTCTTGTTTTTAAGCATTCAATGTATTCAAAATCAATATCTTGTTTTGATTCTAGATGCTCCTGCGGTGCAGAGCAGGAGATGGAGGCTGTTTTGGCCATTGTCACTAATTCTGTGTGAGGCCATGGCTGACTTGCTTAGATTGTCTCAATCTTTTTGCTTATCTGTAATTTCCTGCCCCTTGTTTGGCTTATTTCATTCATGTTTGTAAAGTATTTTTGGATACTTACATGGAAAGCGCTGAATAAGTATTGCTATTTCTTGTTAGGTCTGAAAGTGGACATTTGCTGTGACTGTCGTAGAGGTAACACATTTAATGATTTTCAAGTTTTATAAATAAATAATCCATGTCGATGGATATTTGGGGATAGCTGTGCAATTAAATAATTTAACTCAGCACAAAGAGGGTCTTGTGGCTAAAATGTTCAATGGGAACCTTAGAAGTTTTACTATGCAGCACAGGACAGTGAAATTGCAAGTATAAAACATATCCCGACTCCCCATTTCTCAGCACTCCTGTCTTAGAAAAAAGCTCTAAGCAAGAGCAAAAGATTCTTCATTCCTTCAAGGCATTCCCTGAGGGCTTGCCTGCCCTAAATAATTATACAGCCTTTAAACAGTTGTCAGCCACCGCAGTCAGGACTGCTCCCTCTCCCGACTTGATCGGGAATCCCGCGATAGCTGCCTCCGGTCTTGGGGCCGGGCCTTCGGAGTCGTGACCCTGGGAGGGGCCCTGGGCCCTCCTCGTTAAATGGGTGGAAGTTTCAGGCTCCTTGGTAGCAAAAGTTGGAAAATGTAGAATGAAAGGAATCCTGGTAGCAGGGGAGCGGTCTGTGCCTGTAGCTGTGTGTCTGGACACAGGGCTAGACAGGGTATGTCACCAGAACCCTTTCTCACCTGTCTTGTACCTGGTCCATTGCTGGTCCAGCTCCTGAAGGAGCTCCTGTTCCTTTATTCGGTGTGCTCTGTACTATTACAAACGCGACCTAAGGTTGTACAGGAACTGATGAAATTTGTGGTAACCAATACAAGCAGCCATAAACTCCATTTACCTTTATTCCCTGGGTATAACTAGGACTGGCTAATTTGGAGATATCAGTGATCGACTGTCAGACTGGATGCTGAATTATTCTAATTAAAGTGTGTTTGTGGCTCAACTTTCCGGGTTAGAAGAGCTTCAAAAGAGGGAAAAATTCCAGACAAAACATTGCTCTTACCTTTTGATAATGCTTTGGTCATTGCTGGGTTTTGTTTCCTTCTCTTCCAACTCCTCCGCCATGACTGCCTTGCTCAGGAAGAGAAAAACAAAAAGGCCAATGAAACAACTGAATTTTTCTGCTGTTTTCTCTTACTGGGCAGCCTTTTGCTTCTGTATCTCAGAGGTTAAGGAGTGAGAATTATGTCTGAAATTTAAGTTAAACCTATCCTTCTCTTTGTATTTCCTTCTCCTTCCTTAGCTGCTTGTCTGAGCTGGAAAATTGCTCCAGTGCTACTGATAGGAAGGTTATGGAGTGCTGCTTGGATTTTCAGTTTTAGGGAATTATTTTACCTGATGTTTATCCTGGAATTTTTTTCCATATGCTGTTTGGGCTGGAATCTAAGGCTTGTTTCCCTAGGCAAGTTCAAGTAGGTAGACAGCAAAAATTTATAAAATTGATAAATGTTATTTCTAACCGGAGGATCTTGGGGGGGGCGAGAAAGTGAGGGGCAGTGATTGTTGCTTTTATTCCTAATCCAGGAATCTGTCTTTTTAAAGAAAAGCTTCCAATTGAAAAAGTAATTGATCCAGTTTGTTAATTCCAAGCTAAAAGTGAAAAAATCCTGTAAGGTCTCCGCTCCCCCTGTCTTTGGTTGTACAGTTATGGATAGACCAGACTCCAAACGGACAACACTGTTACAGCTTGGAGCTCTCCCCCTCAACGTGGGAATTTATTTGGTGCATGGGTGATTTGGATGCATCTCATTTTTCCTTTTGTTAACAAAATAAAAAGAACAAAGTGCACTTAGGAATGCCCTGTGTTTCATCTAGAGGAACTCGGTCATTAGCACAATGTCACAATCAGCAAACAATATAAGAGCTGAAAAACAACAAAAAGGCAGCATGAAAAAAGGTGACAAGAGAGGAGGAGACAGAAGTATTGAAAAGTATTGCAGATAAAGAACTGTTGACTGCTACTCTTGTAAATATTTCAAAATATAGATCCAATGTTTTATGGGTCACTAAAACTACTGTAAATACACCAGCTGAATCCCAAATACATCATTCTCAATCCCCAGCAAAGACAAAACAATGCAGCTATAATATCCCCTTCATCATCCCTTGCAGACTTGGGTTTAGCTGCAGAGCAAAATGACTGGAGCTGACAGGATATTCAAACACAGGAAAGGAAAAGAAACCTGAGCCTGTCCTACTGTCCAATTTTCTGTGGAGTATAGAGTGTAGTACAGCAGGAGGGCCCTGGGAGCTTGAACTTCTCTTTATTTGGTCCTGGTTCAGCTGTAAAAGCCAATCAAGTTTTCCTGAGTGTCTTGGACACTATCTTCCTGTCTTATTCTGCCTGCAGATTCAGAAGAAATTATTCCTAAGGTCTGTACTAAATCTCCTTTAAGAGTCTTTTCGTATTCATCCATTCAGGGTAGGCTCTCAAACACTGGTGGATCCCACCCCTTAGTGGGTTCAGTGAATGGTTTGTGTAGTGGTACACCGACAAAAGAAAAGTCATGTGTCCCTTCTCTGGAAAGGAAGGACACTGTTGCTGGAATTTTATACCCAGGACTAGGATTGTGCTGTAGGTTTGTGTCCCTGTATCATAAATTAATATTTTTATTATCATTATTATTATCAGGTTTTGCCTCCCGTTATCTCTCTGTGATTTTATCTGGGTGTAACATTTGCCCTAATTCAGGCTGGGTTCCAGAGGGATGCTGTTACACCCACTGGGCTGTGGTTGCCAATCTGAGCCATGTGTGGTTCTGGGAATGCTGTAAATAAACAAAGGCTCCAATAGCACCAAAAAGAACAAGGTTCAAAACAAGCTTATGAGGAACGAAATGATCCACAATGTTCTGGTGTCAGAAATCAGTTTCCCAGGTTGCAGTCAGGAGACAGAGGCTCATGTGCTGCATGGGCTGAGCACCTTTCTCCTGCTCTCAAGATCTCTCTCTGATATCTTTACTCAGCTCCTTCTGTGGGAACGAAGATGGTTCACAAAAGACCGATCAAACACAGCAAACTCCGAGAAAGTATAACTTCTTTCCTGGATTTCTTCTGCTTTCCTTATCCCCTCTCCAAAAAGCCCAGTCTGCAATGACTGTTAGCAGCTTTAACAACTCTTGTCTCCCTGTGAAGGTCAAATGCTCACGAGTGCATCTGCTTAGAGTAGGTCAGTCCATCTTCCACAGCGATTGGCTCCAAATCCCAGAGACTGGGACATCTCGCCTTAAGTCTCTGCAGGAGAAATACAGTTCATACTTACCTCTGCTGATTTTCCACATTTCCTGACTAAGCATGGAATTTTCTATAGTTTCAGCCTTCAAGTTGAGCAAAGTGGCTCTGCCATCAGTCAGTTCCTATAGGGGAATGGAGGGGGAGGCGAGCACGGGCTGGGGAGGAGGGTGAGCAGAGAGGCTGTTGTCTTCTGTTTTCCTGCAGGGTTTGTCTAACAGCTAACCGGATTAATGAAACACCTGGCATAGATGCAATTAACTATTTTGCTGTTGAGGCTGAAAACTACATAATGAAGAGGCTTAAAAAAAAAAAAAAAAAAAATCGTCACTAAAACTGAAACAACAAAATCCCACAACTCTTTGACACAGTTCTGTCAAAAAAAGATCCTACTGCCCAGATATGATTATGCTTTATATCAAATAAACTGCAGGATTTCTCCATTCATATTGATAGATTCAGTAATGCTCTTTACAGAATTATTAGTGCCTTTGCAATACAAGGGTTGGGCATAAGAAATACAAAGGAGTTTTGCTGTAGCCAGTGAACACTTTCAGTGGGTAGAGACCCCGAGAGCTGCTTGGCAGGGCTGGTGATTACCACCACTG
>VZTA01029705.1:172460-246294 GCA_013398855.1 Mohoua ochrocephala
ACTCAGTCTGCTTTGCTGATCGTAATTTTTTTAGTAAATTCATTTGTCCAACAAAAAATGCCTATCTGAAAGCTCTGTAACCGGTTCCAAAAGGTGTAGCTCACAGGTAAAACCCACAATCTGCTGACAGAAACAATGCTTACAATATGAAGTAAAAAACCTTATCTCTGCTGGCATATTTTTTTTAGGTTGATGTCCAAAACTGGAATGTTTTGCTCAGGACTAAAGGCAGCCACAAAACTCGTGCCGCTTTCTTCTCCAGCAGAAGTCAGAGCTTTTCCTTGCCCTGCTCCCAAGCTCACAGGAGCCCACCAACAGCCTGGGACAGCACTGGGAGGGATGTAGGGAGCTGGAGGCAGCCCTTGAGGATGTCAAAATGAATAAGAAGAAGTGATAGCAAGCACTGGATGAGACTTTTCTGGAAAGTTCTCATCTCAGTGGAATAAATGGAGTTATGGGCTACTTAAGTTATATCTGTGCCTTTTGCTTTGTGGTTGTTCAGGAAAATTGATCTTTCTGGAGTAGGAAAAAGCTTGTCTGTGCAGGAGAGGGCTTTCTCAGAGGCTCATTTCGAGTGTAAGGAACGAACTTGCCAGAAGTTAACACAAATCTCACCTTGTACTACCTCAAATTCAGAGTGCGTTTCTTTGGTATAGGACAATAATGAGGGAATTCCACAACATGTATATAAAAATGTTTTCCTAAAAATCAACCACAAATTTTTTGAGACTGAACATATGACAAATATAATTCACTTGGCTCAATGCCCTAATGGGAGGCCCAGATCAATGTGCTGCTGAAACCTTTGTAGATTATAACGGGTCCCAGTGAAGTCAGGGAATATATTTCCATACGCTTCAGGGAGGCCAGATTTTAACCCCAGATACTCTGAGCCTTAAGATCTGAGCAGAATCCATAATTTCAGTGCATGTTCAAGACATTTAGCTGAGCTGCACATCGGGGCTGAAGGCAGATGCCCTGGCACCCTGTCTGCTTAGTCTACTTTGACCTGCACACATTTTTTCTGTTATAAGGCCTGTATTTCTCTAGAACTATTAAACAATTTTGATTTGAATTTCACCTGTGCAGGGTGTGAACAGGTAGCTCTGCAGGGAAGACGCCCCGATCCCCTTCATTCACCGAGGCATCCCACCAAAGTGCAGAGCAGGGGCTGCTGCTCCTGCAGGGATCTCTGCGGGGGTTAGCAGCATTCACAGAAGTGTTTGGAAACATTTAGATGACTTCATTTTATTGAGAAATGCCTGTCATACAGCACTGTATATAAATGAATCTGCTCTTGTTAGCCTGGCAGAGACGTACAGGTGCCTCCTCCTGAGCCGCTTTACCTCCAGCACTGGCCTGTGTCAGCACTGTGGTACCTGTGTCAGCGCTGTGGAATAATTTCACAAGTTAGGGCTACACTGACCTGGTGGCTTGGGACACTGCGATCACAGACACCTCCACGCTGGCTGGAGAGGTTGGCCATGACATCTTTATCGTGTGGGCTCTCCTCAGCCTTGGGGAAGGCATCTGTTCAGCAGAGCCCCTGTGAGGGCTGTGCTCTGCAGCCTCCCAGAGTATCCAGACTTTATAGTATTTCCCCCAACAGCCTTTCAAAGCACTTGGAAGCTCGGTGCAATTTCAAAGACTACAGATTGACTTACAGTATGGGATATAGTATTTTCACTTGCGCCTAAAAACGCTGTTGTGCGGCCAAAAATTCAATCGCCAAGAAATCACACATGGTTCACAACACAGCTCTTTGATAACATTAAAAGTATATGTAATATTTTGAAATCACTGGCCAATTATTTCTAATAGTTTCATGATAATTTATGTAGAGAATCTCTCTGTTGGATGTGTTCCTGCTTTGGTCTAAATGTATTTTTGAACACTCTGTCAAACATCCCCATTTGGCACCTATTTTTTTTCACTGAATTTCTTTAGTATGTCCAGATCTCTTGCCAATGTATTTGCAGAACATATTTTGACAGCTTTGTCACCAAATTTGTTACTTCTTGTGTTTGGAATGTGTATCAAATTGCAGATATTAATGTGTGTGTTTCTTTTTGGTATAGACTCAACTGGATAATACCTTTGTCTTCCGTGGTGATGAATATAATAAAGTGAGTGAATTTTTTTAATAATTTCACAAGTTATTAAGATTTAAAAATTGCACATCTGTCATAGATGTATTGGTTTGTTTTTATGTTTACAGCTAGAAGCATTCTGAGCAGAATACTCTTAAACTTTAAAGAGCTGTGATATCACATTTCTTATTCAAGCTTTATAATAGAAATTGTATGTACGTGAAAGCAGTAGCTTCTCCCTCACTGTGCACACTCATACACACGTGTGTGTGTGTGCGTATATATGTATAATTTTATTTCAGTATGCTTGGATTAACTGAACTATTGAATTTCAATCTGTTGTGCTCTCTCATGAAATAGTCTTCCAATTGAGTTTGTTGGAGCTGAATGAAAATGGTGTATTTAAGGCTGATCATAATCTTTGCCATCATGTTTTTCTTAATATGGTTTTTCTAGATTAAAAATGATGACAAGATAATGCCTGTTGAAATATAAAGGTCTTTACTTTGTGGCTCTGCTGCTAGAAGGGGGGTGGCTGAGCAGGCCCCCCCGGGACATCACATCACTTGTGGCTCAGAATATTCTGAGCTGGAAGGGACCCACAAGGATCATCAAGTCCAACTCTTAAATAAGTGGCCCATACAGGGATATTTTGAACCCACACCCTGGGTGTTGTCAGCACCCTGCTGTACCCAGCTGAGCTGCTCTGGGGGATGTTCCAGCCACACAGTCCCTGCGATTTTGCTCTGGCTCTTTTTCCATGGCCTGGTACAGCTGAAGGTCCTTTACCCTCTGTGGGTGTGTGCAGACCAGGAGAGCACCCTGGAGCAGAATGAATGAGATCTACATCCGTGCTGGTTTTATCTATTGTCCAGAGAAGAAGGCTGGAAAGATTTAATGAGTTAAGTCACCTTTGACAGTTGAGGCTAAATGCATGTGGAGGACCTACATTAGAATTCAGTTTCAATAAGGCCACAGCTCCTGATTATTCTTGCCCTGTTGTGGATGGTTTTGTTGTTGGAAATACCTTTGTCACCATGAAAGATAATCTCACACAGGGAGCACGGTGCAGGGCTGGGTGACAGCACTTTCTGGAATGGCAGGGTCCCCCAGGAACACTAGAAAACCTCTGCCTGCCTCTAAGGGCTGCTTTTTTGGGCCACTTCCTCAGTTCTTTAAAAGATGCCGTTCAGCCGGCACAGAGGTCTTTGATTTTTTGCCGCTGGCAGATTGGTTGTTTACTGTGCTGAGTAACATATATCAAATAGTGGATGAATCCTGAAACGGCTGGGTTTGCTGCTGATAGTACCTCTTTCTCCTACTTTTGAAATGTAGGGTTTGATTTTGAAATGTCAGGGGTCTTTCTGAATTAAAAGATATCCCCTTTTACAAAGATTTGATAAAAATTTGCAAGTAGCAACAAAAAAATATTAATTACTGGAATTATGTTGAATAAATATGCAATTGTGAATCTAAAATAGATCTAGAATAAATTCCAGACTATTTTTCAGTGGAGACTGTGATATTACACCCTTAGAATCTGTACCTTAATTTCAGTTACATCTGTAGACCTCTGTATTTCTCTTCTCTAATTCATTAGTTCTATAAATAGGAGTTGGATTTGAACTAGAAATTAATTTTTTAAAATGAGATTTTATCTAATGTCTTACAAAGAACATGATATGTAGAATGAATGGAAAACATTCCCAGTACAGTTTAGGTTTTAATTCTGATCCTGTGGTCCTATACAATAATGTCTGATTTTTTGAGCAATTTCTTCTGCTTATCTGGACAAGTTGAGACACAGACTGCAATCAGGGCAGACACACAGCCAGGGCATCAGAGGCTCTTCATCAAAAAGAAATTGTATTAAGTTAAGACAACAAAAGTAGGATATCTATTCTGAGTCTATACTAGTTATAGCATATATATGGCATTTTTGGGTAAATTATTTCTCACGTCTGAAGCCCAGCATCAGCAAGGGCAGCAATCCTGTGCCAGCTGCTAGCATTCTCCAGAGAAATAGGAGCAATAGGCCACAGAAAGAGTCTGATCATAACATACTTTTCTTGCCATTAGAGAAGGGAGTAACATAATAGCTGCTCTGCTAGGTTCAGAACACCAAAAAATTTCCTACAAAATAGTGGAGGCCAGGGCAAGACGTGGAATAAGTTAAAATTATAAAGAACGGACTGACCTGCCATTGATTCCATTTTCTTTTTGGCTGGAAATTTTGCATCACAGAATATATATTTTGCTTGTCAGGTTTACCATTGACTTTCTTTGTTTCATTGAAATTCTGAAGTTTTGCTACTTGTTGAACTTTTTTGACACAGTGATAACACAATATAAATCAAACTCGCTAATCCACACAAAGTAAATCATCAGCTCTTCTGCATAATTTTGTTTGAGTGTAAGTAGAAGACTAACTCTTCCAGACAACTTCTAACAGATTGCTAAATAGGCAAATAATTTGCTTACTAGAGGTGATATTTATCAGAAAAACTCAGAAGAATGTATGCAGTGAAATATATTTATGGCCACATGAAAAATGAAGTGACCTGCTGGAGACAGCCTGTAGCTCCTGAGGAGCAATGAAATGCTTAGGGAGGTTCCACGCAGCACATGAGATTGTTGTGTATATATAAGAAGTAATAATGTCATCTGGTTTTTTTCTGTTTCCTGTTGATTGACTTTTATAGCTTGCAAGCATTATGCTGGATTGTAAATTGCAATAAATTTAATCAAGAATTATTTTATTCAGCCTACTAATGAGGAATAATAGCGTATGTATCAATTAGACATGTCAATTTGTGTGAAGAAATAGATTTACAAAGGGATAGTAGGTAAAAAAAATATTATTGGTATCAATTCACTTCATTATTTTTAATTTGCTGTGAATATTGAGTGCTTCCAACATAAAATCATTCCTCAATTAAAATAAAACAGCTGTACTCCTATCAGCTTTTCCTTGCTTGTTGTTGCTTACAGATTAGCAGTTGTCATTGGCTTCAGTCTCATGTAATTTCATTAATTTGCAACCATAAATGGATAAAAAAAGAAAATAATAATAAAAATCTTTGGCTTGTCGATGTACTAAGTATTGTATATAAAATTTTTTTTTCAGATTGCACTGAAAGGGCAGAACTACCACAGCAGCAACATTTGGGGGATATTGGGACTGTGACAAACCCATGCCCTCTGTTCTCAGCATCAGCAAAGCAACTTGTGAGCACTTTGTTAATTTGGCACGTTTTTATTGCTCTGGAGTCCCTTTCTTTTCTCCCAGGTGTGATCTGTGGTAAACCAGATCCCCCAAATGTGCCACAGTGCAAATGGGAAGGACGAATCCTGGAGTGCACTGGTTGGTAGCTTCTGTTCACTGCAGGATGAACGAGCCCCTCTCCTTCCCCTGTGAGCAGGTCACTGCTCTTATTTAGGGTTCCAGGATATCACCGAGCACGTTTGGGTCTTTGACTGACACGTGTAGCTCTGCGGTCATCCTTATTTCTCTTCAAATAGATCAAAAGGCTGACAATAAGAGCACACAGAGAGAAGCACGAGAGTTGCAAAAGCTACTTTTGCGAGACCAGATGAGAAAATGCGGCCCATAATTTCTTCTGTTAACTTCTGTTTCTCTAGCGGTAAGTTCTTAATGGCCTTACAAGGTTTTAATTGGTCTACCTTACCTTGTTAACATCTAACTTATTTTAATGAAAAGTTTAAAAATATAGGTGTGTTTAAATGTGTGGTATATAAGATGTAAGAAACATGCAGGAAGAATCAATAATTGCCTGTTTTATATTTTAATAGAAAATAATATTCTCTCAGATGACTGCTGTTGCAGGTTTCAATACCTTTAGGTCCTCCTGATTAAAGTAATTTTATCACGGTGTATTTTTATTATTTTTTTGTTACCAGTGAGAGCTTTTTTGATGGAATCCCTACGAGACGACTCATGTTCGTAGGGAGACCGAGCACATGGGATCTGAATCCTAGTTAACAGTGAATTCTCTATTACAGGAAGTAAAAGCTTATGAATATTTTCCTTGGCTCTGAAAGTGGAAGCTGACACTAGCTTGTATTGGAGAATTTTAACTAATGATTACCACAATACTTGTCTGCTAATTTGTTTCTCCATGTCTGGAATCAGTATGCTAAATACGTGCGAAATTTTTGGAGCTCAGGCTAAAATTTCAGCTAGCCAAATACTTATCTGCATTTCACTATTATTGAAATAATGATAGTAATAATAATAAATAATAGTAAACACAGTAACTGTTTCTTTTTATGCGTTCACTCAACTAAAGTAGGAGATCATTGCATAAGCTTGAACACACCTTCATTATTTTGATAAATATAGAGTGGTGTCATTTAACACCAAAGGCTAGTTAGGAAAAAAGCCTGTGTGAGTTTTTTAATGCTGTGCTTTTGAATAGGTATCTGCATATTTCAAAGCAGAATAAGAAGTGCTGATTACCATAGACACTCCTAACATATAGATAAGATATTTGTAATCTATCGCAGTATCTACACCAGGCCCTGAGCTGATTCATTTATCTCAGTTAATATATCTGTGCAACCTATCGTGCTAGATTTGATGCCAAACTTCTTGGGTGACGTTGATGATGCTGAAGAATTTTCCCAGTTGTACAAGAAGCATAAGAAAGCTTTCAAATTGTGGGAGAAAATGACAAACAGGAAATTCATATTACAGGCTTGATTGCTGAATTTCTTAAAATGTAAATTATTATGAGTTAGGATACTGGTATTTACAAATAAACTTAGTTTTTATCAGTTAGTTATCAACAGTCACTGTCAATCATTGTTGGATTTCCTGTTCATATGCTTGAATCTGTTAATGTTTTAAGTTGTCTGTGTTTTGGGTCTTTTTAGTGTTGGAATTATGTTAAGCAATATGGTTGCCTGTTTAACAAATATGATCATTGTTTTTATAAATGTATGGAAAACTGGATATTTTCACTCAGTGAACTTATTTCTGAATGACATTGGAGAACAATAAACTTCAGAATACTCTCTCAGTGCACTGAGAGAAGCTCGAGTTAAAGGATGGCTCTTACGGAACGAGAGGAGGCTGCAGCATCGTTCAAACATTTCTTGTGCTGCTGAGCTCCTGCCTGAGAGCTCCAGTCAGTGCAGTCTCCAGGGATATTCCTGAAGATCCGGCTGCTGTAGCTCTATGACTCTTTTCCACTCTCTTTCTGCAAAGATGCGTCTCTGCTGTCCATCGTGGTAGTCTGTGGTGCAGCCTGGCCTCTGTCCATGCTGCCAGACTGCTGCTGGGCCCCTTGGCACAGGTCAGGATGCAAAACCTCATTTTTGTTTCTCAGAGGAGAATCACCACCAACCGAAAACTCACATATTCTTGCTGGAGAGCTGATGCTTTTTTACTTGACTGTTGTAGCAGCTAAACCTTAAGCTTACAATATTATAACATTCCCAATATGCAAATTGGCTTAATGGGATAAGGACTCAGTTCATAAAAAGAGGGACAAAGTATTATATTTCTTTTTTTAGGCCCTCGTAACACATTCATCATCCTTTTCATGCAGTAGATGGTATTCTTCGAATCACAACGCAGAACTTTTTAAAACCAAGGTTGGAGTTAATTTTATCAGCCATGTGTCTTAGAAAGCACCCTCCCCTTTTGAACATTATTTCTCTGTGTGAAGATATGACTGAGTTTACAGGCTTAGCAAGGCCTAAAGTGATTTGCTTTATACAGCTATTCAGTATTGCCCTGCACACCAATAATCCTGTAGTATAATAAAATACACGTCTTTCCTTCTTTACTAGAAGTTATAGAGAAGTCTTCTGATCATCCAGCTATGAAAAGCACCATGACTGGTTCTGCCCAGAAGCTGCATGAATACATGTGGAGCAGAAAAGTTGCTCTTTATAGCCAGCTGTAAAATTCTTTCAAGCCCTGTGAATGTTCAAGCCTGAGAAGGCTTTTCTCACCAAGATATAGATGAGCTTCAGCATACCAGCCTTCAGCAGTGTGCACGAGTCAAGATTTCACTCCAAGCCTGCACTTTACTGGTGAAACTCAAAGTCAGCCAGCCCATTCCAAGAATAAAAATGGCATTTGGTTCCAGTAAGTGTCCACAGAACACACTCCAGATTTGACAAACGTTGTAATTAGTTGCTTTTGTGTGTTTAGTACACAGTGCAAATGCTGTAAAATGTTTTTCACATGATGCAACATTGCCAGCAGATAATCACTGGAGCAGTAAACCAAAAGAATTTGTGTATATCCTACAAGCTGCAGGAGGATAAGAAAATGTAAACAAAAACTAACAGCTGAATTTTTCAGATGATACTGTTCCTTTTCTTTTGTTAAACTGATTTGTTTTTAAATGTTACTTTTTGTCAGTTTCTCTAGAAATTGATTAGAAACCCCTAAACCAGTGTTGTGAAAATGCTTTTGTTTCTGTCCTAGTTTTGACTGTGCGAATCTTTTTAGAACATTTTCAGTTTAATTATGCAGCACTAAAAATTGCAATTAAACTGAATTTGCAATTGAAACTGCTCATTTTAGTTAACTGTCAAATTTACTATGGCGTTGTGAAATAGGGGCCTTTATTATTATGAGGTGTTTTGAAAAAAATGACTTTTTAAACAGGAGAAAAATGTCATATCCCTCAGTCCTATCCCAATGAGCCAAGAATTTAAAGAGCTACCCGACCAGTGAAGCGTGTACCTCTCTAAGCACCATGGAGTTTCCTCAGGTGATGTCTTAAAATATTGGTAAACCACGAGTATGGACGGTACTGAATAAAGTCTTCCTTTTGTGTATTTAATACCTTTTGTGAAATGCGTTTTTCAAAGGTAGGTGGAAGGCTAAAGTTGCTTTAAAGTAGTCTAGCGGTAATCGACTTGTCTTAGGGATATCTGACATGCCCTGTTTTGCAGGATGCTATGATGCAATTTGATGGATATTATGTATTATATGAGACTGTACAAATCTTAATATCTCTGTTCCTCTGTTTTAGCATGTGATGTACAGCTCTGTGTACATAGAGCAGCTCAGATGAGTGTCTGAGACTACCCTTTTCCTCTAAGCCCTAGGCATTTTTATCACTGTGCCAATAAAAGGAAGGGGATTTATGGGGTACTGCTTTTTAATTCATTCAATTCTCTGTTCATTGTGAGGTTAATGTTGTTGATCTATTTTTCTCTTGAAACAAATAAAAACAATATGTGCTGACACTGACTTTGACTTTTGACATGGGAGATAGAGGTCAACATTTAATTCTATATTTATAGACTACATGAACAATATTATCTGTATTAAAAACTGTTCACTCAGTCCTTGTCATTTTACAACTTAGTTCAGTAGCTTATATCACATTGAACGTTTTCTCCAACTCTCATCAAGGTGCCATCATTCACAGCACTTCACTTAAGGGGTTGTCAGCCTTTCCATTAAAAACACCTTTTTTCAGGGGTTCATAACTTGACTAGCTAAAAAAATTACACCAAGGCTGACCTGGGGCTTTATTTTAAGCCAAATATACATAAAAACATACCCCAGTCCCAGAACCCGAAAACCCATAAAGAACCCGGATAAAGCGAGGCGCTGACTTGTTTGGCACATACGCAATGGCTATTTTTATTTAGGAAAATGATGTGATTTATCAAGCAGGTATAACACTGCTTAAATATTTAATAATTTCTTTAGTTCTGAAATATTCTTGGCTGTGCATAAGAGGTGCCTGTCTGTCCACTTTTAGGTGCCTCATGCCCAAACTGCTCAGAAATTGGGTACCAGCGACATGGTTAATGGTGTGATGATCATGAGAGTGTGTGTGCAGTAGAGCTGTACCTGTGTAAGCCTCCTCACAGAGGAATTTACACTTCTGGAGGGTGTTGTCCCTCTCAAATGAAAATAAGAAATCATTCCTTTTCAGGAAAGGTGAAGGAAGGACAATCCCATTTTATTTTAGAGGATACAGAAGTACTACAATTGTGCGTGAGCAGCATTCCCTGGGATGCGGAAAAGGACTTTCAAATCCCTTCAGATCAGGTAAAGTGATTTCACTAAGACAAATCTTTAGACTTTCTGTGCTGTTCTGACATTCCTGGGTATAAGGGACTTTGCCGATTTTTAGGAGCTAAGGGCTGGCACGTGTAAACGTTCTTTTATTCTTGCTTGCAGGATAAAGGCCTGTGCTGTACCTTTATATTCAGGAAAGAAGCCGAACTATCAATGCAATTATTATTAATCTGCATTTGTTTTCAGAGATTATCCAGTGTTCTTTGAGTCAATGGTGAGAAATTTGAGATTAAAGTTGTCTTTCTACTCAGACAGCCAGTAATATTTTCCACAGGTTGCTTTTTCCACCTAAATATGTATTTTCTTGGTAGTAATAAGAGCAAACAAAATGGAATAACCCATACAGTTTAATCTATGTGTTTTTAAAATATCTTAGCATGTACCATATTTATGTAAAAAAACCCCTAAAATAGCTATTGCAATCTGTAAGTTTTTGAAATATGTGAGATTGTATATTAATATGCATATACATTGGTCCACACTAACTGCCAAGGTATTTTCAGTAAGGTTGATAGAAATTAATATGCATTTTTAGAGTGTTCTGTAATTCATATATCATTCTAGGAAAGCAGAGAATCTGCCACATTTTGTATGTGACTATCTTAATAAGGGCTGTGAAACTGAAACATTGATGGATCATGTTACATACCAGGCATCTCTGAAAAGTTTTTCATTAAAATGAACTCGTAAAGACTCTTAGTGCTTTCTTCTCAGCAGATGGCAAGAGGTGTTTATTTGCCTTATGGAATTCTTTCTGTTTATATACAGAGAAACGGAGAGGACAGCTCTGAAGGATCCGGTTAGTACTTGTAGGACTATTTAAAATAGATATGGTTACTATTAGCACTAAAAGTTCAGTTATACACTCCTTTTTTAACTAGTTCTACCTTTGCATTAAAACGGTTCCAAATATTGGACTTTCTTGGAAAAAAACCAGAAATATATCTTCCTGCTGCGGAACCCAGCGTGATAAAGATTTTAATATAGGGGCTTTTTTTAATAGTCAAATCTTTTCCATTCTGTGTCTTTCTTTCCTTCTCGCTGCCTGATTCACTGTTAAATAGCTCTTGCTCTATTTCTGGCACTTTTGAACTTTATTTCTCTTTCCTTGTCCTTTTTCTTTCCATCTGTTTGCTGGTTTCATTGTCTCTCAGCTGCCGTTCCCCATTATTATATCCTTCAATCTGCAAATCCTCTCCCATATGTGCTCTTGTCCTTCCCTCGGCCTCCTGCCTTTTGATTTTTTCCAGATCTCATTTCCTTTTCACCTGATCTGGCTTTATTCAACTCTGCTCTTGTCTATCTTTCGGCCTGTCTCGGGCCTCCTTTTTTCCTTCTGTCCAGTTGTGAATCCATAAACTAAACAAGACTCTGGCAGAAGAAGTCAACAAATGTGGTGTTCAGACCAGAACTTGACAGCTGGAAAAGGAAAAGGGGGATGCAAAAGCCAAACTTTTGATTAGACTGGTGCGAATACTTTTTAATGAACAAAACATTCATTGAATGTAACCTCTTCTGCTTTCAAAGTTTCCTGCAACAGATTGAGACATTCTGTATTTTATGTAGTTAATATTATTTATGAATTTTATTTGAACATATTCCTGATATGTTTGTAACAGTTTATGCAAGGAACCATGCTTTGTACTGTCTTGGGCATTTGCAAGGATATAAAATGTTATTATTTGAATTTCTGGCTTGGGTGAATTACAGAATTAGGAATTGTGCAGATTGGAGACTTCATCAGTATAAAATTAAAAATTCATAATTATAGTTAGGGAATTGAAATTTAATTTAAGGTGTGATTTGAAGTTAGAATTTGTTTTTTCTAGAAAGATTTAAAGATCTGCCAAATATTATCACATCAAATGACATTTTAAGTCGGAATGGACCAAATGTCAGTTATTTTTGCCAAATTCCTCTAAAATTCCTGAATAAGTAATCTTACTAATTTGCAGACTGCCTGCTCTCTCTAAGTTTGGTACCTTGCATCTGTGCTAACCAAAAATAAAGCTTTAAGTATTTGACTGAGTTGGGTCTTGGGTTTTCTTTGCTGAGCTGCTTTACTGAGGAGGGATGCACCACGTCTGCAGGAGTGCCTGCACGGTGGGAGTGTCAGCACGTTTCCGTGGGTCAGGGGACATCAGCAGTACATGCACCTGTAAATAGCAAACATGTTAAGACCGTGTTCCCCCTAACCTGACAACATCAAAAATACCTAGAGACAGGCTGAATTTTGAATGAAAGACTAAAAGGCTAATCTGATAATGGCATACTCTGTCCACAATGCCCTGGTTAAATCATGTCCCCTTTACCTGAAACCACTTCAGAATGCCTGGTCTTGTTTTAAATAAGTAAAACTAAACCCCTAACGTTCTTTCTATGATAACAGCGTTTTAGTTACAGCTCCCAATTAAAAAATTAATTCCCCAGTCTGAAGGCGTCAGACTGGATTACATTCTTTGTTAAAGGAAAAAAGAAAGAATCTTCTGTCTGATGACCTTTATTTTGGCTGAAGGCAAATAGACATCAAGCTCTAGAGAGAAAATTCTCCCAGGAAATGTGCATACTAATATTACTTTATTTACATTATTGTTTTCTAATTCAAATAGGAGTGCTGTTATCAGTGCTATGTACACGATTTCCCTGCGTGGCTTTGTAGCTGAAGCTCTTGCAGACCCTGCCAGCAGCTGTGGCCTCGGCGGGTGTTGGGGTACTTCTGCCTGTCCCCCACGTCGGGGGTGGCTCATGGCAGCCCCTCTGAAAGGGCTGGTGCTGCTTCCCTGGCAGCTGCTTCCCCAGCACACTCTGCCTCAGCTCTGCCTGGAGAAAGCTGGGCCTGTCCTGGATCGACACTCTCAGGCTGATGTTCGTGTGTTGCTCTGTAGCACAGGTTGTTTTTCTTGAGTCACATTGCCTGGGTTGCAGCCAGTCCCTTGTGCTGCTGTGTGAGTGCAGAGTAAAGGGCACAGGACAGGCTTTGTGCTGTGATGGCAGGGAAACAACCTCTTTCTGCAGAGCTGTGACAGACAGTGGAGAGAAGGAGCTGCAGGAGATTGTTGGAAGTTGCTGGCCACAGAGAGGCAAAGGGAGGGATCTGCCTGGAAGGACAAAGTGGATGAGAGGCCTTGTGTAAGGGTCCCTCCTGTGGGGCATGTTTGTGTGCAGCCACTTGTGAGCTCACAGCCCTGCTCTGGTGCCCATTTTAACACGCGCAGACAGATTCACGCCAGAGTCTCACCCATCTGCACCGTTCAGGAGTCTGAGTGGAATAACTGGTAGTTCATATTTCTGGGATTTGCACGGGGAAGCGGCCCTTCACATCGGTATCGACTGCCGCCCTTGAGACAGAGGCTCTCCTCCGTTATAACACTGCCACAGGAATTCCCTCCTGGAGTGCCTGAGCAGGCTCCATTGTGCCACACCTTGCTGGCTTATGAGCTCCTCTTGCCCATGTGCAGGTGAGCACTGTGTTTCACTAAGCAATGCTGCATCCAGGCACAGCTAAGAACTGTTTTTCACCGGATTGTGGAGGTTTTTAAATTACATTTACAGCTCTGGGGTAGAGATGCCCTGGCTGGGAAAGCTGATTTTCCTCTCTTCTGAAGAAGAACTTGTTTTCTTTGATGTTTTTCTGTCTTGCAGGCTATCCCAGTGGCCTTACTCTTGAAGAAGAGGAGAATACAAGGAGCCTTGTCTTCTGCACCTGGAATGAAAAGTGAGCACACATGCCTTCTGACTGGCAGCACCAGCGCTTTCCTGGCTGATGATGCAGGGACACTGAGCTTGCTTTAAGGCAATTCAGTAATTTCCCTGCAACAAAGTACCTGCAGGAGTAGAAGATCTGCAATGAAATATATTTTGTCTAGAGAATGCTTTATTGCTCGCTGCCTAACAACAGCCCCTCACGTGGAACTTGCCTGTAAGTGTGCTGTTTTACATCCATTTACTTCAGTTTTTACTCCTGTGAAAGGGAAGAGGGGAAGGTGAGAAGTAATGTTAGGAGTCTGGTATCTGCTACTATTTGTTATGAAGGTTCTGTCTCCTAGGACATTGTTTGCCCATCTTAACCGGTAATGTTCCTCAAAAACTCAGAAAACTTCCACAGCAGTAATGAATCTTTGCTGATGGACATCAGATGTTTTTCTGGGGTTTAAAAGAGTCTAAAAGAAATCAAATTATTCAATCTTCAGAAGAGTTAACAGGTGTTCATCTCAGAGAGGTAATGAAATATTGCCTCAGGTAGGGAAATAGTGCAGTAGTGCACCAGTAAATCAGAACGCTCTTCTTGTTCTGAGCTGACTGAACTTGCTTTCAGTAGTTCAGCATATCTTTGTTTATAAATCTAAATGCTATTGTGTTGTATTGTACTTTGCAGTGTAATAAATTGTAACATTCAACATTAACTGGTCAGGCTTCAGTGATAACAAAAGTTCAGCAGGCTGGTGGCACTCTGATCAATATTGCCTTCTATTTATAGTATTGTTACAAATTGAAGTTTTATTTAAATTAGACAATGCTGAGAAGCTTACAGTAGATCAATAAACTAAAATACAGTAACGGATTTTAATTCGTGGCTGATATGCTGCTAGTCTTTTGTCACATGCATCCTTAATGTCCCCTAAACAAAATCACATTTACATATCTTGTTGTCTGGCAAAGCTGCAAAGCTGTTTTAAAGAAGGAAGATTGTGCTGTGCAATGAGCAGGAAAGATGTTGGATAGGAGGGGAAAAGGCCAGATAGCTTCTATTTGGTTGGGGATTGTCTGTGTGCTTGTTTTGCTGTTTCTCTATTCAGTGAGTCAGTTTAACCTGAGGTATATTTGGTGTACACCACATAGATGGTGCTAAGGCTTGGATTCTGCTCTCCTATTCACACCAACGTTTATCCAATGACAGCAGCACTGTTTTTCTGTTACTTCATCTCTATTATGAGATTAGATTGTAGTTAATATGATATGTCTTGTTCTTAGGGGCCACCACCAGCTTTTGGGGTTTGACTGGGGATATGACAACCCAACCAAACAATATTTTTAGTGCTTTTGCTAGAATTAAAATATGAGGTTATTTTGCAATTATTAGAATTTGATTTCTGTCAGCTCTATCTAATCGTTAGGTGATAGTTCATATGTGAGCCACCAACAATATCTGAGCAATCAGCCCTGGGTGTGTGCATCGGCTGAAGACAAAGGAATTGATGTGCTCCTGCTGACACAAGAGGAATGGTCAAGAATCTTAATTATATATTAATCATCATGGTCAGCTGGCACAACCAACAAAGTCCCTCTAACACTATCTAAAATAAACTTCAAATAATGGTGCCAGAAAAATCACTATGGAGCTTTTACAATGCCACTGATTTATCTGAAGAAGAGTTTTGAGATGGGTGATTAATAGGGAGATTTGCCATTAGACACTGTTAAATTTTAAAGTCTAAATATTCTTAGAAGAATTCCCATTTTGTTCTTGCAACAGGAGCATAGGTGCTTTAGAGCTGAGGGGATAATTCAGCCTGGCCTCCTAAATGCTGCAGATAAAAGAAACTGATGAAAAAAATGCCATATATACCGTATGTCTAACAAGATTGGTAAGTGTATTCCCCTGCCAAAAAAGATCCAGCTCTTTTTTCCCAACATAGTAACTCTGAATGGCAAAGCCTGGGCTAAGTCTCCCTCTCTCAACATGCCCTGAACCTTCACGTGTCCTGCTGGTTTGCACACAGATGAGGTGGTCCTGTGCCCTTGTTATGGGCACAGGAACAATCAGTGCCCTTCTGTGTCTCTATTCTGAACTCCACTTTGGATCCCACTGCTGCTTTTCTTCCTTCCCATCAGATGTTTCAGGCAAGACCAGAAGCAGGCCAAAGATTAAAAATACCTGCTATCGAGAAGGCTGTGGCAGAAAGGCTTACAGAGAAAACAGAGAGATTAGCGGGAAATTAGAAAACAAAAGTTCTGGATTAACTAGATAAAACACATCTTCTCTGCCCGAGATTAACTGTTCTCTCTGTCACGTCTGGAGATAGACAAAGCACGGATGTTTGTGGCAGATGTATGAGGGAGTGTGTGTATCTTCCTTCTGATGTCTGGGTGTGGGAGGCGCAGCAGGAGTGAGCGTCACAGGGGTGTGCATGGGTATAGGGGGTGATTGTAGGGGATCCTTGAGGCACTAAAGAGGTCTTTGGCTTTCTCTCACCGTCCCTCTGGGAAGTGTGTGCCATAACAGAGTGGGGTAAGGGGCATCTCAGGTGGGCATGAAGCGCACTGAAAATCCTCTCAGTTGTGGAAGGGTCTGAGCTCACGGGAAAGTAACAGCACAGCCGAATGTTTTGCATTTCCCCCAGTCTGCTGATTCTTTTGTCCTCTGAGTTATCTTGTTCTCAGGGTCAGTAATCTTTGCATACTGCCAGATACTTGTGTCTTCTGAAGTGAAGTTTTGCTTTCCTTCTGGCCTTGTGTTTCCCTACAAGTCTCCAAGCCTTTTTAAAAATATTTTTATTTTTCTCCCTTCTTTGCTGCCACTAGGTTATTCCCCCTTCTTCTACCTACTGCTGTGGCTGCTGCCTTCTCAGTGTGTGAAGTACCATTCACATCAAATAAAGAAGGAAGTAGAGCAGGCTTTTAACTTCAGCTGTGGGCACAGCTGGGGGGAGCTGCTTTCTAGCAGCAGGAAACATTGTCTTCTTGTTCTGTAAGAATTTCTGAGGTTGGTTTTCCCCAGATCAAAATGTAAAAGAGACTCCACTTCATCCAGAGATAGTACTTATATAAGTGTGTGTGCATAGATTCATATATATATACACACACAAATAATATATTTTCTTTTAAATCGACCTTCTCTCTTCTCAGATAGTCTTCCTCCTCCACCTTAGCAGCAATGGGAATCTCCCTGAGAGACCTAAACCTATGGAGTGTAAAAACTGGGGAGAGATTATCTTGTGCCTTTTTCTGGTTTTTGTCATCGTTCTCCTTTTTGGTTGGATGACAGCACTGTGATCTAGAGAGAGAGTAAGACAAGCAAACTGGCTGTACTCTGCCCCATTTGGCAGAGAATACTAAGATCCTCTGAAATTAAAGTCCATAGTTTTAATAGCATTTTTGAGACCTCATCTTGCATATTAGAACTTAGCCAGGTATTAGGTAATTTAGATAATAAATTCTCTTCAAAGTGACCCATCATCTTAGTATTTATTTTTTTTCTAGAGGATGTAAGGCATAAAAGCAAGCTTTGTAGTTTTATATCTGTCAGCATGTCACATAAATATCTCAGTAACTACTGATCTTATCACCATAAAACTTCCATTTATACAGTTAGACATGTCATGTTGGTCAGTTGCACAAAAAGTTAAGCACATGCAATATTAAACTCCAACCCATGCCAGCTCCATTAGCCCACATCTTGAAGTTCTCTCTGAACACTATTAGAGGAGAAGTGGGGGAGGAGCAGGAGGCAGCGCACGGCAGAATCAGATGAGGATGGACTCATGTTGAAAATTACTGAAATGATGAAAGAGTTTGCAGAGGGATGTTTGGAGTCTCTGCATTTCCCTGAAATCAAAAGATCTGTTTTCTGTTTGATGAATGACTTTAATAGTTTTAATGACCTCATATAATTTATTTGATTGTATTGTTCATTTTTATTAGAAAATCGGCCCAGCAACGTTTCAAGTTGTATCACCTTTGCATGTCAGAATTGGACTCTGATCTAAACTTGCCATCTTAAAACTTATATTACTTTTTTACCATTTTTATATTAAGAGTTAAATTCAAAAAATGCTGAAGTTACTTATTTTTTTTAGAATTCAAACTGGTTCCTAACTCAGACTTGGCAGGAATGTGTCTTTAAAAAGCAGTGCAAGCAATTTTTTTTTTTTCCTAGAGTAAAGTTTGTTGAGCGTAATAGTTTAGAAATTGTGCAATTTATGAATTTGATTGATGTTTTGAAAATTCCCATGAATACTTCAATTAATAGTGCTTACTAGTCTTAAGTTCTGCTGCATTTTGCATTTTATGCCCCTTGGAAATATATTTTTAGAAGTATCTTGTATAGTAAGTTATGTGTGAATCAAGGCATTGTCAGGTTAGGTGAAGCTAAAGGACAGTTTTATGAAAATATACATGCTTAATTGTCTGCCTAATTTTATCTAATTAGTTAATTTTATGTATGGAGACTCTAGAAAAAAAAAAAGGACTGAAAATATGTAACTTGGTCCTCTGCGAGGCCTGGAAACTAAATTAGCTCCTCTCATGTCCCACATACTTCCACAGATCCTTACAGTAAATTGCAGGTAAAGTAAGCATTAGGTGCCACACGCATATATCTGCCTAGGCCAAATTATTCAGCTTCTGGAAAATATTAAGAAAGTCACTAACTTTGCATCTTTGTGCTTGTTTTTTACATTTGTGTGGATTCGGCAGGGTAGCACATTATTTACTCTAAGAAATAGAGAGAACATCTCTCATACTTATCTTTACAGAAATCCATGAGGCTGCATTTTTTTGGCAGCACTGATAGCAGAAAATCTTTCTGTTGTTAATGATACAAAATCGACTTTGCTATGGTATTCCCTACAGAAAACGGTGCATTAAAAATAATGGTGCTTAAATTTGTATGTGTTCAAAAGTGTTACAGTGTGAGGGGTGAGTCCAGTGTTCTGTAACAGTGAAACGTTTGCAACGCTGAAAACACGCATGCTGTGTAAAAGCACGTAGCTCTCCTAATTTCAGTTAAACCACTTGCGTGTAGTCTCCGATTTTTCATTTATAAAGCTGTGTTTAATTTAAGGCTGGGTTGAGTGCGCTTGTCACTGAGTCCACTATTGGCAAGACTGGTCATTATAAAAATATTAGAACTAACCTTGATTTGCCAGGATCCCAAATGAAGAGGAATCAAGGAGAAATTTGAGTAGTGGCCTTTTTCCCTTCTCCTGAAGGAGACATTATCAACTCATTAGCTACAAGCCTGCACAGAGGCCCCAACTGTGACTCTTAAAGCAAGAAATACATTTCTTGTGGTTAAGATTGACTTTCAGCATGCCAGCTGTCCCTCTTTTGGAAGGATTGGCCTTATTTTTCAAGTAGAACATGTGCCATCTTGATTACCCAAACTCTTAATTCAATGCTGTTTTATGCTTTGTCTCCTCAAAATATCCCTTATATCCAGCTTTGATTGGTGGGTAGATGTACCAGTACTGATCAGCTTAATTACCAGTGTGAGGCAGCGCAATGCAGACATGAGGTAGCAGCACACCTTTCCCAGCATTCTGAGGTAATTAACCAAAAAATATTTCCCTGCCACCTGTCTAGCCTTGGAGAAAATCCAGTTTTCTTTCCAAGCTATGGGAAGGGGGGATCAGAGCAGAATTTGGGTAGTAGGATGGTTATCCATGTGGTTTTTGTTCTTCCCGGAGTCATCTGCAATGGTTAAGTATGGAGGCTGAGGCTGCTACCCGGTCTTTCCCAACTCCCGGTATTGTATCTGTAGCAAAAATATGGGAAGAATTAGGGTGAGCCATGAAGGAAACCATGAGCTGTGATCTTCCAGGGTTCATGGAGACTGGAATGCTGAATATACCTTTGGATGAATCAAGAACAAACATCAACAAAGTTTGAATTTACTGTGGCCGGGTTAAAATTCCTCATTTTTTCTCAGTTGTTCAAAGTTTAAACTCACTTCAATAGCAATTAAAAGGCTAAATTTTTTGTGTGTTCAGTGCTTAGAGGAAATATGCTGTAATTCTTACCATGCCTGGGTGAGAACACATATAGTCCAGTTACATTCATTATCTACAGAAAATTAAATATAAAATCTCTCACTCCTCAGAGCTTGCATTGATATAGCATTCAAAACCAAAAGAAATAGTATAAAACATCACAAGAACATAATGTGGATAAAACAATGTTGCTTTTGATTTTATTTTAAAATAGTTTTGTTTCTTACATTATACCGAAAAGGCATATCACAAATTAAAAAGTGATGATAGCAATTCTGGAATAACTTCTGAGTTCTGATGGATTGTAAAGCATGCAAGCTAATGGATGTGGTCATCCATCCGTGAAGAAGACTTCTATGGCTAAAGCATCCCAGCTGATCTAAAATATTTTTCTAAGACACTGACATACCTTATGGTTTCAAGTGGTCTTTAACTGGTTTTGATTCAATGAAGATTGTACAAAACAAATAACTTTGCCATTATACTAAAGTCTATTCCCATGTCATGTTTCCAGAAAACAACTCATGTTTGAGACAAGTTCAATTATCTGTAGTTAGATTTTTTTTTTATGCTGGAATAGTTATTCTGCCATGGCTCAGGAATAGCTAATGGAATTTCATTCAAGCCTCGTTTAAAAAACAAAACCCATACTTTTTGGCAGGATACAAGTGGGAAGAGATTTAGTCCACAAGATATATTTTATCCTGGCATGTAGGAGAACAGTTGGTGGAAAATGGTTTCCCCTGTAGCCAGTTAGAAACTTTAACTATCTGCCAGTGATTGCTGTGAATGTGGTGCATGACATGTCATGAGAATTCACATAAATAAAAAGGGAAAAGCATCCAGTTCAGGACTGCCTCTATGGGAGGGTTGGGAAGAAATATATGATGAGAGGGAGAGAAGAGTTTTATAATCAAAACTTCTAGGAGCAGGCCTCTGGAGCCCTGGCTGGGATACTGAGACCTTCTGCAGTAGTTGTTTTTGGATTACATTTATTACTTTGTCTGCCCTGAGCTGAGGATAATGAGGAAGGTTAAAAGGCAAGTTTATTGTTAGTGCTTATAGGCTTATTGTTCAGAATTGCACTAGTTGTAACTGTGACACTATGATACAAACAGAACTTACAAAATCTGAAATTTAAAATTGTTGAAAAAAATTTAGAGACTATGCATAGACTATGAAAATTTCTAAGGAATGTAAGTAAGTGTTAATGTTGAGTGGAATTTAAGCGTCTTCGGTTTACCACTTTATTGACTTTATCTAGTCAGATGTGAATTAGTGACTCTTATCCATGTTTCTTCAATCTTTTTAGACAGTTGAAATTTCTGATGAATTTTGGAAGGGCAAGCAAACTGGATAGAAACATCTCACTCCCACTCATGCTATTTAGCTGATCCCTGATAAACTTGCTCTGCAGTACCTGTGGCTGTAACTGAGGTCAGAAACAGTGCCAGAATTACTAAGCTACACGTTGAGACCCCAGGCATTTGACTAGAAAGTGAAATTTTGGAAGCAATATTCCCCACTTTGTTTTAGCACAAAAAAATCCTCATAATGAAACAGCATTCAATCTTTTCAAGTTTGCAGCAGTGATCAGGATGCTTGCAGAGGTGATGGTAGCTGGCCCATGGCGTGCTGGTGTCGTTGTGGCCAGGGGGTTTTCTGAGGTCTCTTGGCTGCTTTTAATGAAAATATGTGACGCGTTCATGTAGTTTCATTTGGCTGTATCAGGCACCACAAGCCTTCAGCTAAAGGCCTGGTGAGGTGGGTGAGTGAAGGGCGTCCAAGCTCTCCCATGCTGTGCAAAGGGCCCGTGCGAATGACCGGGCATTGTGAGCAGGCAACGGAGCTGCGAGAACCAGGAGGCCGCTGTGGTGCTTTTGGGGATTTGTTACCAGGATAGCTACATTAAAGGGGGAAAAACCCCCATCAGGCAGGGGCTTGAACTTGTGTAAAAGGCAAAAGGCTCCTGCAGTGCTGGTGTTTTTTGAAGAGATGTGTTGGGGAGCTGTGGGCAGCAGGGCCACCCCCTCAGGTGGCGGCAGGCGGGGGGTGCCCATGGAGCTGAGTGCCAGCCTGAGCCCCTGGGCAGTGCTGGACATCCCTGGGCAGTGCTGGACATCCCTGGGCAGTGTGGGGCTGGGGACCCAGGGACAGAGGGGCAGGAGGTTCCTGGTCCTCCTGCACCTGGCAAGTCTCGAGGTGTCCCACATTTCCCATAGCAAACCACAACCATTTGGCAGCATGTTTGCCCTCACAGCAGTGGTGAGGGACATCATGCTTCTCAGTCTTTCCCTGAAGTAGGATGTCTGTGTTTCTCTGGTTTATTGGTTTGTGCTGTTTTCTTGTCTGGTTTTTTTTTTTCAGTAATAAGATTTGCTGCTAAATCTATTGCAGATTTCTGCTCCAAAATCAGCAGCTCCTGGGTTTTTTTGGTGGTAAGGGAGCCATTCACACCTTCAGGAGGAGCAGCAAGCCTGGTGGTTTGGGCCTCACAGACTCGTAGCAAGGCTGGAATTGGAAAGAACCCTAAAGATCATCCAGTTCCAGCCCCAGCTTCTCCAGGCTGTCCATGCTGTGAGCACTGCAGCAGCGGGAGCTGAGGGTCCCTCGCAGAGCTCACACCTCAGAGGGACTTCACTGGTTTGACGTTCCTCCCATCACACAAAGAAACACTTGAAGTCCTCTCATTGAGGCCATTGACTTCTGTGTGCCTTGACAGAAAAGTTGTTGAAAAATAACTTTGAAAAATCCTCAGAAATAAGAATGTACTTTGTAATGCTCTCAGTTCTTCAGTGATATTTGTTTAAATGCATTACTTGAATTGCTATCCATTTTTAGTTAAAATGACTACTGAGATCATTAATCATTATAAAAGCATTAATTAAATAAATATCTGATTTGCTGATTTTTCATGTTCACTACTCTATAAGCATGTGGATTAGATGAAGAAAAAAAAAAATACTCCTGTGTTGTCTAAATCCTTTTTGCTCTTCTGCTTATTTGTTTATCTGGCCCTTGTCCTGTGTCTAACTCTGAGGTGTGTATTCCTGCGATATTGAAAAAATAAGCTCAGCAGTTTTTATTTAGCTTTTTGTCATGCCCCGAAATGACTCTTCTGGATACATTTTCTGACCCAGATTCAGATTACAAACATGGACTTCTGGCTTAGATAAGGAGTAGTCGGTTCGGGGTTTTCTTTGCCATATGAGTTTTTTGTTCTGTTTCATAACTGTGCTGGAGAATTTACATCTGGGATTCCATGTCTTTGTTTCAGTGTCTGTAACAAAAAAACCACTTATATTTATTCAAGATCCTGATGCAAATACATTGAAGGGAAGTTAGTTTTTTTTCCTGTGGGAATTTATACTTTAATTCTTTGACTTGTTCTTGAGAGAAAGAGAGACCTTAGTGTTATATAATGAAATAATTCATGGTACAATTAATGTGATGTAGGAGAACAGCAACATGATTTGTTGAATTTAAATAACTGAAACTGATCAAGAGGGACATCAGCATTAAATGCTCAATAGGATTGACGTAACAAATACAAGATGGCCACTGCATTTAAGTTAAAATACTGTCATCTGCTGATACATTCCAGGCAAATTTGTTGATAGACTAAACATTTTGATAGTCTTTCCATTATTTCTTTGAGCCATCAGCTTTTAATTTTCTCTTTCTAGTTAATATACTTGTGTATAATTTAAACAGAAAACTGTTCTGTTTCATCATAAAAGATTTGTCTGTTACTTTTGGTGTGTAAATCAAGTGGACAGCAAAACATTCTTGAACTTGTTTTTTGAGGCATTTGTTGACAACAACAGGAAAAGAGATCACAGAGACCGCCAATAAGTGTGGACATCAATTATTTTTTAATTGTATAGGAGTACAGTACACTAATTAAAACTAGTATATCTTGCAATGCCAAAGGCAAAATTAATTATTAATTTTTATTAATATTCAGAAGTAGCACAAGGAATACATTAAAAAAGATTTTGTGGCTGTGACTGAGATCTTGTTTTGCTTTATATTTTAGTAAAAATAGTATGTTAGCTAAATTTGAATAGTTAAATATGCATCGAAGAGATTACGGGCATTGAACAGGAATGTTTTCTTTAGACTAGTTACCCAGTGACAGAATAGAAGAGGTAGGAAAAATTCTCTGAAAATTCTGGGGCTTTGGTTTAGCTCGTTTACTGACAAGTATAAATACACATGTTATCCTGCTGTTGTTGCTGTAGATACTATAATTATTGAGTTGTTTATTTTAGTTATGATATCTCATATTCAGTAGAATAATCAGCTTTCAACTTCTCCTAGAGTCCAGCTCAGCCAGTTACATCTGTCCTGCATTGACTTGACAAACCTGATGTGCTTCTGGACAAAGTTACTCCTCTTCTGTCAGCAAGCGATTTGTTTATTTATTGCTCCCACAGGTTAGACTTCAGTCTGCTGTACAAAACTCATTGGGAAACTGCCACTCTGGTTCAGATGTCTATCAGAAAGGAAGTTTTTTGAATGAAAAAAGATGTCCTTCACAACTGTTATAGACAAAACATTAATAGGCTTTTAATGCACCTGCTCAACAGGGTGAGTTATGGAATGCAAAATTTTAATTTTTGGAATTCACAAAAATTTTATGAAAAGCTTCTGAAGTAAGTTGTGCTTAGCTTTATTGAGGTGAGCATGGGAATAATATGAGAGAAAAAATGATGATCATTGTGAAACCATTTAGTTGTTTGTAAAAGGACAGCTTGTGTCTGGCGGTGTTTTGAAAGTGATGTCCTACTGTAATGGGAGTGGTGTATTAGAAATCTTCTGGAATTTAAGAAATCTTATTGAATTTTAACAACGGTTGCACACTGTTGTTAAATTTTTCTAGACTAACGAGATTGATCATTTAGGATCAGACAGGTAAAAGTTTGGTTGGTTGGTTTTTCGTTTTGATTTTTGGTTTTTTTTTACTGGACCTGGGAATATTTTCCTTTCTCTGATCCTTACGTAGTAGCATTATGACTTCTTCATCTCACCTGTTAGTGTTAATGATAACAATTCCTGTAGTCATTCATGTACTCCATAGAAATATGGACATAGATAGCTGTATTTTAGTGTTTATTTAACAAAAATATCTCCCATATTCATATGCACTTTAGTGGTGCAGAGCTGCAATTCGGAATTTAGATTTCACTTCACTTGGGCACCTTGGTCTCCTATTATAGCAATACATAAAATATGATTTTGTCTTAGAAACTTGGTCGTACAAGTTTGATTGTTACACATACCCAGAACTTTCCTTTCCTTTTGCTATAACAAAGCGAGGCACCAAAAAACTTAGTTTTCCAATATTTTGTGTGTTCCATGTAAGTGTAGATGCTGTTCTTCTCTTCTAAAATCAGACGGTTACCTCAGAAAAGTCAAATTGTGCCCTCCCCTTGAGCTGCAATTTTATTAGCAAAAGAAGGAGTGATGATAATGTTCAGCTTTAGTTTACTTCCAGGTCTGTATTGCTCATGGATTCCTGCCTCTTCGGTGTTCTGTCCAAGGCCTGGAAAATATTTCTAATTCCCCTATTTCTGTGTGCTTGTGTACGTGCATGCATGTCACAGAGCAGTGAAGAGGAGGAAGCCACTAATTCACTTTGCTGTCTTCCCAGAGGAATCAGCATATGTGGGAAGAGTGGGCTCTTGAAGGCAAACACTGTTCTTCATTCTACTTTGAAGTACTTGCATTACCAGCTTGTCAGTAAAAATTGACAAAATACAACTACTTCTAAAAAGATAAATAAAAACTTTTCAAAAAGTTACCTATCACTGTTCTGGAAAAATAGCTCTCCGAGCTGCTCTTGGCAATTCTTCTGCTCCCTGTCCTGAATGTATTGCTTTCTCAAGTGAGTGCTGTGGTTGTCCAGGAAAACCAGAGAACACCTTATGGAAAAACATCAAAGGGAGGCACTTGACAAAGACAAGCAATTTAGATGCTCAGTTCTGGAAATGTATTGACTGAAGATGAAAGCTCTTTAGGGAAGAGACTTTGTCTTCTATTTATATACAATCTTGCATAATTTAACAAATGTTGGGGACACTATTAATCTCATCCAACTTTAGATGTCTACAGTGTAGCTGTCAATCTTAAGAGAAGATCAATTGCACTCTAAAAGTGTCTGTTTCTCTCCACTGACTATAAAGGGAGCCCTCACAAGTAGCTCAGGTGCAGATGGCTTCATCTGTATTTGGGCAGATGAATCCTGCTCTAAAATGCTTTCTAATGTGGCAAAACAATAGTAATTGATATTTAAAAAAAAATCCTTGGGAATGTGTTTAATTCTTAAAGCAGCTCAGAAAATGAATGGCAGCTGCTGGTTTTGGTTAGTATTACATTCAAACAGCAAAGTGCTAGGGGTTGGTGACATATGCACAACAGCATCAATCCATTCACAGCTTCTTGAAACATTAGTTCAGAACATAAATATGAAGTAATTTGCTTGCTCAGTGCAAAAGAATAAAGCTGAACACCTGAGTTGTCAATACCATAATAGCAGTTCAATAGGAAATGCTGTCTCCAATTGAAAAGACAAAACAGTATAATTAAAATCCTTATGGGAATTACAGCAAAAGCTATCCTATACTGCCGTTGCTGAATCCTCTGGATCAGCTGATACTCTTTTTGAATATCTCAGAAACTGTTTACTGGTATTTCTCAGAGTGGAAATGCTGTTTTGAAATACAAAAGAACATCATGTTCTTCTACAACAGCACCACTGCCTTATTAGTGGCAAGTTGCTATGCTTAAAAGTTGGCCATGAAGAATCTACAAGACAGTGAATCAGCCATCTGCTCAGCAGGAGCGTTTTAGCCAGCATAGATGGACTGATATTGCTCTTTCATACAGTGGGCATAAAATTCATGGCTGCAGCTGACCTCTATTAGAATGCAGTCCATTCAAGGTAAATATATGACAAGCTATTCCTAAAGCTGCTTTAATTGCTATATGGGAAAGTAATACAAGAACATCCGGAAGAGCATCCTATGGTAGATATATGGACCTGTGCTTAACTGAATTATTGTAATCTCAATACACGTTGAGCAATATTCCAGGCAGCCAGTTTCGTCTTGCTCACCTATAAAGGAAATTGTAGGAGAGACATAAAAATGCATGTATAAGAAACAGGGAGAAATTACTGATCTGTGAGGCTAAAGAGATTTAGTGTCAATTGGCATGGAGTACATGAATGCCAAAATAACCAAGCCTAGATTCAGACTTACAAAACATATACCTCACCAATTTCCCTAAAAGCTGTGTTGTGAAAGACTGGAGGACCGAATACTTTATTCTTAAATATTGAAATTAAGTGTGTCTGAGAAAAAATTAACAATTAATATCACACAGTACTAGGTATCTGGAGTATGAGAAAAATTAACAATTAATATCACACAGTACTAGGTATCTGGAGTATGTACCATGCCGCCCATTTTTTCCATACTTGTGTTTTTAATTATTTCTGCCATGAATAGCTTTTCAATTGAATAAGTATTCTTCATTTCTACAGAGTGCCTTTTATGAGGGTACGAATAGGAAGTTCAAATAGACGTACTATTCCAATTCTCCCACGATCATCAAACCCTTAAACCAGCTCTAAAAAACCCCCCTGTTTGTTCTAAGAAATAAAGTCAGCATGTGTAGGTTTTGAGAAATTCTAGTACTGAATACAGTTCTGTATAAAGATTCTCTATGCTTGTGTGGGAAAGCATCAGAAATGTAAAAGCTGTCCTTTCCAACTCCTACTGGATTTTTTTCATTTTAAAATGTATTTATCGTGCCATCCAAGTGGGATGATCTCTTCACAACTGATTAATGTGAAGATAAGTATCAGTCCTGGTTAGATGGGATTTTCTTCAGAAATGCTCTTTGCTCAGGGAAAAACTGGCAATAGAAAGAAAAGCAAGATGTTCTGGAGGACTTAAGATCAAATCTGCCTTTGATACAGGTGTAACTGTATCCAGTTTTTATCCATCCTCTCTGCCTTAAGTTGCTTTCAGATTCCTTATACCAAGTGGTGCTTGCAGTCATTTCTATCTGCAGTATGAGGGAGTATTGCCGTTTTTAACTATTTATAAAAGGTTAAAAAAAAAAAAAAAATCCCTGTCTCACACTCATGGACAACCTTCTCACGAACTCCGTGATTCTTCCTAACTTTAAAGTGAAATTCAACTTTTTAAAACCTGTCACGCAAATGCAGTTTTAACACAGCCTTCATTCAGGTGTATGTGTTCCTGCATAACTAAGTGCTTGTTTTACAAAAAAAAAACCCCAAACCAACAAACTTTTTATTTTTAACTTGCGTATATTTCTGTTTTAAGTGCAGATACAAAACCACTAAGGTAGGGCAAGATTGATTATATCCATTCTTTGCACCTTCTGCACATCTGTGTACAAGCAATTACATTGAGGCAGCCCAGGAATTAGTTAAGGGCACAATCACAGAGAGAGGATGAAGAAAAGAACCAGCTCAACTATCAGGTTGTGCCTGTGTAGCTGGCGTTCACATTTACATACACGAAACGAACACATTCATTTGGGAGTCACAAAAAACTCCCTGAGTCAAATGGCATTTTGCAGATTTTACTTCAGAGCAGAAATGCCACTTTAATTGAAGGCAACCAGTGAAATAAATGCTGTATTTTCAAGAGACATCATGGAGTGCAAAGGTTGTGAACAAAGCAGTAACAGCTACAATGAGCCACCAGAAGTAATAGCGAAAACTGTCTTCTATAGCATATGCACAGTTCAGGCCTTTTCTTCACACCTCAGAATGCAACAAGAATATCCATCAAACTCAATCTGTTGCTCTACCAGTGGAGATGTATTTCAAATAGGGAGTGCAGGCAGTTACCTGGGAAGATCATCTCTTCTGTAAACAACTGAGATCTATGGGTAGCTCTGATATAAACTCCTCGTTTTCTCTTGAGCTGCTCACCAACCAGCCAGAGCTACAAACAGGGAGCCTCTGTGTTGGAATAATGATTTTTGACGAGCTCTTCTTTTTAAAATATCTATCAATTTGGATAGCTAACTTCTAAATTTATAATCAGTGTATGTCTCACTAATTTAAATGACTAAAACCTGACCTGTCCGGCAAAACTATACGACGTCTGAGTTTGCATTATGGATGTACCAAATATTTTTGTCCTTAATTTCCTCTTTTATCGTCTGAACCATGGTGAAAAGCTCCTACCTATGTATATGAATGGCAAGAAGCTTTGCTCAGCAAGCAATCTAACTGCAATGCATATTCCATACTGTTCCTTTTACTTACAGTAACTCAGAACACAGTGTGTCCATGCATATGAGATACCATGTTATGGTTAAGCCTGTTTCTTGCCCCCCTGGAGGATTGTCTGTCTTCTTTATTGACTTTTTATCGAATATCAAAAGGCAATGCTTGAGAATTTCCCAACTTGAATTCAGATCCTACTTGACCTATGATTTTCTGGGTGTGGACAAAACGTACCAGCTGATCTTTCAGTGAAAACTTCAAGATATGGTTAGAATGGTATCTTAAATACATTCCAATGTAAATTTATTTCTGCACATAGCAGTGATCTTGAAAAATTTCTTAATTGCTTTGACTTCTGATAATACGCAAACATTGTCACTAGAAATGGCATATGCTATATTTTGAGTAGAAAAAAAATGTGTCTCCCATCTTTGCACATGTTTTTGTGCTGTTAATCATGGGCTTTTTAAAAGCTCAGCTTGTTCTTATGTAAGACTGCTCCTTCAGGATTGGTTAGATTTGGGTTTATGAGTAATTTTTAGACACTACTGATACTTTTTTTTTTTAATTGCATGGGGAGAAAGCTAAGAATGTAGAGGAATTTTACTTTTTTCAGGTTTTGTAATTAATTGAAAAATTAGTGAATTTCTAAGTGAGACTTCACACTATTGTCTTGAATTCTAAAACTGTTGTACTGCAATTTGGTGGAAACCTGTAAATTTGTGCTCCGTCAAACTTTGCAAGCACATAAATCATTGAGACTGTGCTCTCTCATTCTCATCTTAATCAAGAGTAAATTCCCTTTCATAATCTCTAGTCTACAATAGTAAACTAAAAAGCAGATCATTAGAATAATTAGAATTCTAGTGGCAAACAAATGAGCTCTCATTATTGTTTGCATGTGAAGTAAAGCTCTCGACTCATAATTTACTTAAAAGTCTTCAGATTTAAACAGAACATCATGATGTTTTCAGGAACAAGAGAAAGAAACGAAGCCTGGCTTCCCAGAAGATAAATCCTTTATCTTCTCTGTTCACCACACCATGGCTGGGCAGGGTCTGGCAGTGCTGGGAGTAGATGGGAGCTGACGGCCAGCTGACTTCTGCTAAATGGAAGAAAGTATTGTGTCTGCCTTTTCTACAAGTGGTAGAGATGCTATAGAGGTCTTTCTTCATACAGCTAATTTTCATGAAATCTGTATTGCTGTAATTACCTCTAATTATGCTGTGTCACATAGGGCAATGAATCCAAAAGTGATTAGGGAGAAAGGGAAGGTTGGGCAGTTAACATAGGCTATAATTTCATTCAGTTTTCATCTTCAGAATTACTACTTTCTTGCTTCTCATTTTACCTCTGTTTCTCTTACAACACTCTACCAATTTCCAGATATGTTTATGTTTCTCTTATTAATGGTCTCTGTTTTCCACGTACCATTTTCAACACTTTTTGTGTTCAGGAAGTCCCATCCCAGATTTGGATTCCTGATCCTCCTAATCCTCCAGCTCTGTGACCCTAAACCCCCTTTGTTGTTTTAACAAGCCATAAAATACTAAATTGCTTTTCCCTTAGCTTTTTCATTCCTCTGCAGTTAATTTTTTAAAAACAATTTCTCCCCATCTTTACCGTCATTCTTCCTGAGAACAGTTTCCTGCCAGCAGTACTCTAATAGGCACTGTTATGGTCATACAGGTTGGAATATGCCATTAGTGAAAATGTGCTCCCATTGCAAGATGCAGTCATTCAACAGGAATTTATCTTCTCCCTGGCTGATCTGATCCAAACTTCCTGTGTTTACTGTGCTACAGCTGCAGCTTTTGGTCCAAGAAGGGTAACTGTGAAGCATAAGATGAGGTGCTCTATTTCTCTGCATAATTTACAAACTTCAGGGCTTTACCAGAGGAAGACTTACTGATGGTCTTCATCCTTCTCTCATCTTGTGAGTCCTCCGATATTGCCTGTCCTCATTTCCACTGTGTGAGAGGACTGTGACTGAAAAGTATTCTTTCTTTTATGAAATATTCTTGTCTTGCCCTGAGATGTTCTGATGTCCCTCTTGCCAGGAGCAAGGAATGGTTGGGTGGCCTTGTTCTTCTGCTTTCAGAGAGGGAGGGAATGTTGTAGTTAAGGACTTTGAGAAAGGTGCTCTAAACCACAGAAATGCTTCGCTTGATGTACAAACTTCTTATTGTCAGGTATAAACAAACTGCGTTGCCTTGCAATGAGAGTGTGCTGATGATCACGAGGTCCTGCATATAGTGACATTCCTAGCACAGCCTGGTCCATTAGGAGAATTTAAAAAACCCCACAACAAACAACAGGAAACATTCACATACAACCCAGTGCATATTAGTCAAGATGTGTTCAGATTTCATAAGAGAGCCCAGTTTGCTGGAGTCAGCATACAGCAGTGAACATTCACTACTAGCTACTATTTTCACACAGCCCCTCTGTTGCAGCAGCCAGCTCAGGCTGGGCACAGGCTTGTCACAGGCACAGCCCCCCTGACTGGGGTGGGGGGCATCTGGAATGCTTCAGGTCTGTCCAGATTTAATGCATCCATTGACCCTCCTACAGCTATCATTTGGCGCAAAATACTTCAAGACGAGGAATGTAAACACAGACTGTTCTGGTCATGTTCTGCTTCAAAGTACCTGAGAAACAGAGGCCACTCCCATAGCATCAGCCTGTATCTGTGGAGAAAAATATGCACACAAAATTGGGGGCCCTTGTTTGTACCTGCATGAATAATCTTACCTCTGGGGTGGTAGATGCATTGCTAAAAGCTACAAAAGAATATGGACTGTGTCTTTCCCTACAAGATTCAAGGTAAAATGAAATGAAAAATGAAAATAAAAAGTCTTTTGGCCCTCATCTGTTATCTGTGGCACCCTTTCCAGGCCTAGCATCCAGCAGGTCCTCTAAGCCTCTAAGGGATGCTTGCTGTTCACAATAGGGCAGTTTTTCTGCCATGATGCTCCAGTCCTGGCAATACAGAAAAAGCAGGTTAAAATGGGTTAGAAAGGATCTAGTGGAGTCCAGTGTGGCGTCAGGTTGCTTTCCATAGTGTCAGTTGATCTGACTGCTCCCTCCCAGTGAATCTGCATGTCTGGGTGCCACAGGAAGAAAACATACAACTCCCTGAGCTTCAAAAGTTCCCTCTTGTTCCCTCTGAATCAGTTGTTAGAATGCCTGTTTTGGTGTTTTAGGTCTCTATAAAAACTCTAAAAAACCAGATCCACATCCTGCCTTCTTATAAATATTTTTTAAAGTAAAAGAGAATGACACTGGGGGGATATCACCAGGAAATGTTATGGATCAAGCCTTGCTGTTTTGTAACCCCAGGGTGATTTTGGAGATGGGGCTCCCCAAGCAGAGTCTTTCAGAGGGCATGTAAGGATTCCTAGGCTGTCCTGAGGCTTCCCAAAGATCCTTCCACCATTGGTGATGCTTCAGACCTCTATGGATAAGAAATATGAACTGCTGAGGGATTTTTTTTTCTTTTAGTAAGTTAGGACAAAGTAGGTCCAAGACTTTTTACAGCTTCCAGGAAGAGCAGGGAGGAAGTAACTATCTAAATTGAGGAAAAACTGCAGTTGCTGAAAGTAAACCACTTTAACTGATGGTGAGGAATGGAGTGCCTACTCCTAGCATTGTGAGCAGGAAAGAAAGGATCTCCGATTTGATGATTAGTGACAAATTTGTGTGAGTTGGCAATTCTTTGAAAATGAAATTTATTAAACTTGAAATAAAATGTTCACCCCTGAATGAACATCTCCTTTTGTGAGGTTCTAAGATTTTGCTCATGGGCTTTCTTACTGCTATTCTCTTGTTTGAATGACTGTACCCTTAAGGCCAAAATCCATATTGCTGAGTTATTATGAAATACAGACTTTGTCTCCATGTGCTTCTAGACTTAACATAGCTCAACAAATGACACCTGTGTGGTAATTTTGAAGAGAAAGGCTGAGGAAAGACAGAAAGAGGAGAAAGGTGTAGCCGGTGGGCTGATGTGATCACTCGAAGGCACTACAGTTTTGTGTATTCCAGCACCGATGTGTGTACCTGCCGGTGTTTTTTGTTCATGCCATTATCTAAGTTGATATGGATAGCAATAGGAGCTTACTTCCAGTCTTAGAGATTGTATGTACTTAAACACTCTGCCAACAGATTTTACGTGTGTTTTTAAAATCTGTTAAGGAGAAATGTGATTAGGAAAAAGCAAATTTTCTCACATGGTGAATTTTTTTAATCCTAAAGGTTAAGTTCAAGCTTTCTCAGCATATTGACGCGAGGAATTACCCATTAATTAAATAACATGAGTCATATTCTACCATTGATTTTTTATATATTTCTTGCTGTTTGATTTTAATTAATGGGAGTTCTGTACATAGAGGATTCAAGAAAAGGTCCAGTGTTTAGAATGGGAACTATAAAGTAAAACATGGATATGGTAGTGTGGTTTGCTAATTGCAGTAACGATTGCCATCAGAGCCTCCTACACTGTCTGTGCTCAGGCAAGATTGCCATATGTCACAGGAAGCCTTGCCTGAGCAAGGACAATCAACCCCAGAGTTGATTCGCTGTTATTAAAATGAAACACAGTTTTTAATGTCTTTGGAGAGTACTGAAAAACTTGAAGGTAGGACAAAGTAAGGTGTATTTACCTCCCAATTCATCCTGTATTTTAAGCAGTGGGTTTGGCATTTTCATGGAGGACTGCAACTGCCAGCATCAGGAAAGTTTAAAAGAAGGCTCCTGCTCGTGGGCTTGATGCACCAAGCTTTGCTGATCGCTCACTACCGAGGCAGGTAAATGTATTTAAACCAATGTCTGCAGCCCTGGATCAGAAGTCAGGGCTGCACTGTGCTGCATGGAATTTCAATGGAAATAAAACAGTGCTCTCTGCAAAGATCATACAGTCTAAAATAGTGTCAGTACCGAGTGTTTGTCTATGTGTGGGGGCTTTTCCACGAGACAGAACTGTGCAGTATGGTTCTTTTCATAACACAATGAACTTTGCTGCTCGGAGAAAGCGCCTTCAGTGCTCAGAAACCAGGAAAGAAAATTTAGATTGGCAGGGTAAAGAGTAGGCATAGCCAACATACAGTGCTTAAAAAGATATACTTGAAAGGAAATTTAGAGCTGCTGCTTTGGTTATTTCATTGTGTTCTTCCTGCTCCAATCTGCAGTTTCTTTATCTGGATACAGAACAGTTGACCTTATTAGAAAACAAGAACAGTGTATTTTATGGCATCAAGAGGCCACGGAGACCAAAACCAGAGATGCCCTCTCCCATAAAACCATGATCCTCCCAGAATGACTCCTCAGCTGGCTCCTGGTATATGCAAGGAGCAACCTCCAGTAAGCCAGCCTGTGGGACTGGTCATTTAGCTCGCTCCAACCAACCTTCTGTCTTGAAAATCATCAGGATTGCTGGGCTATATCTGCCACAGTGCCTGCTTTTTTTTCCCCCCTAGTTCTGTTTGTCTTGCAGGATCGAGTCCTGGTTGCATAATTACGCTTTCCAGAATTAAACAGATAAATTGGCCTTAAAGAGATAATGTTAACATTGGCTGCAGCATCAGGTTCTCAACAAATTGTGGGGCATCAAAACTGGTGTTTTTTCTAAACATGAGTTTCTGTAATTGTAATTTTTCTAACGAATTTTCACAACAGACTGTATATTCATCTGAAAGTCAGCAGCTTCCCTTTGCAAAGCCTGGTTCCCTCTGTCTCTGCGTGCTGCAAACATGCACGTTTCAAGCTGTGGATAAATTTTCTTCCAGCCCGTGTCACAGCACGCTTTCCGTATCTTTGTACTGCTCCCCTCAGTATATTTGGGATAAACTTGCACCACAAACACATCCCACTGCATCAGGGAATCTTAGGTGTATGATTTGTTCTGGTATGGCATCATACAATATAGTCACCACATAAGGCAGAGGCAACAATTAAAATTGATGTTATCCATTTAAATATAAATGATTTTATTAAGATTTACTTTGAAAGTGTAATATGACTGACAACCAGTGATTATTTTAAATAAATTTTGAAGCTAACAGCAGTGGACATTGTGTGTGTGTATGCATGTGTGTGCAGGGGTCTTTTGTAATGCTTGGAGGTTGCTTAGCTGACACCCCAAATCACGGAGCATTGTTTTTCAAACTAATTTTTATTGTCATCCAGTTTATTCTTTTTCTCATGATATGTGTCCCTTGTATCAATTTTAGACTAAAGTAGTGCAAAAACAAAAAAGGTAATGGCACTTTCCACAGTATTTCAAAAGGTTTTTAACTGGAAAAAGGTATTTAGTATTTTTAATAAGCATCTTCAATACTATTGAGTTGGTTTCTTTGTTCATATCACAAGATTAATTATGCTGTCAAGCACTTTCAAGGCCTGCTTAACAAAGATTCAGTGATATAATGGTTTGCTTCGCATTGCCTTTTTTCTGCATAGCAATCACAATCAGCATTAGACAATTTAAAACCCTTTCACAAGCCGGAAGTTCTGAAGAGCCTTTTAATCAACAAAAGTAATTTTGCAAACAACTAGATACAGCGTTTTTCATATTAACTAACTTGTATTAAACTCTGCTATGTGCTTGAATCTCTGGTTCTGGTAATGGATTATTCAGATTTGCAAGAGACTAAAAGTGGGGAACACAATTAGCACAATATGCAGTTTGTACCCCATGAAAATTGTAATCTCATGCCATTCTCCAGCTTAATATAAACATGGTATTAGTACTTCATTGCAGTTCCATATATTTTAATTTTTCTCTTAATATGTTGTCCTTGTGTAATTACTTATTTCTTCTAAATGCCTGGAAATGTAATCCTTGCTTTAAGGGAGACCACTATTTCTATAGGGCAGGTTAGGAATCAAATCCTAATACACTACAAGATTCTGAAATTCAAGCTGCAGCAGGAAAATCTGTTTAGAAATGCTTGCCTTCTAAAATCATCGAGCTCAGGAATGCTTTATTGAGTAATTTTATTGCCATATAGCATTGTAAGAAATCCCACATGATTTAAAAACACTTATTTGACGGAGAGATTGTAAAAGCAAAAACACACTACGATGACTGGTTTTTTTTGTCAAGCACATATATAAATGAAACTAACCTGTTAATGACACCTTTAAAACACTCTTTTTTTTTTTNTTTTTTTTTTTCCTCCCCTAAACTGCTAGAAGCATTAATTTGTACCATTGCTGCATGTGGTAATTAGCAACTTCAGCAGTGATTTTCTCTGCCCTAAACCTTTCGTGTTTGACACTATTCCAACCCGGGAGAGGAGTGACCCTGGGATACAGTGCTACAGGACAAGTGGAGCAAATCCTGTCACAAGAAATAACAGGGTCAGAAGACATTGCTAATGAAGTCATAGCAACTGGTTTAAAGAGCCAATCGGAGAAGGCAACAATCTGTAAATGAGGATATAATTAGCAGAAAAAATAACATGCTTTGGTTGGATTCTAGGGGAGCCAGTAATGAAGGCAATGACTGGATATTGAGAGAGATTCCAAAAGATTAGAGCAAACATTGTGCAACAAAGAATACCTAATTAGCAAAAAAGTGAATGTGCCTTAATTAGAAGAAAAATATATGATTGAAAGACATGGAGTAGGCTTTTAATATGAATATAATAATGACTATTAGCCCAAATCTCCAGGATGAAAAAAAAAAGTCCTATCTTCACTTTTTTTACCTTTACCATTTTGATAAATGGTCGTGAAGAAGATGGACTGTAAATTCGTATCATTGCTGGGACATTAATACTATTAAAACAGACAATTTTGAGACAGTAATTTAATGGGTTTCCATCCAATTTACACATTTACTACCCCTAACACAGCACTGCAGACAAAGCAGCGCTGTGTCTTTTGGCTGGCCTTAATGTTCTTCTGATGTGAGGAAGTAATTATTAAAAGAATTTCAGGTAGGTGTCCTGTGGCATGTGAGCTAATGCTTGGTCCAGATATGCTGCTAATAGGAAGAAATCCTGGGTGGTTTTTCATACAGGAAAAGAGCCAGTGGTGCTGAGGCCTTGATTGTGTGTACATAACTACTGCGCTGCTGCAACTTGCATTTATTTGTTGCTGTTTGGTTGGTTTTTCTTTGGGTTTTTGCTCGTTTTGTTTTATCCTTTTGAAGTAGAGACCGATCCAAAATTCATTAAATGCAAAGAAAAAGCTTCCAATAAGTTCACTGGCTTCTAGATCAGACTCGGAGTGAGCAGAAACCCTGGAAATTTTATTAGTAAAAATTAAACATGTTATTATCCTGAACATAATAGACCCAAATAGAAGAATCCCATAATGGATTGTGCCAGTACAGTATATGCACAGTATTTATGGCTAGCAGTGATGAAAAATATAATGTTCTACTGCTTATCATTTTATTACAATAGAAAAATCAGGACTCTAACTTGTTAATAATTTTTCACCTTTATAGACATCTAAATGATATTATATTTCCTCCCTTTTTTTCTTTTTACAAAATGGTTCTAGGATATTGATTGTCATTTATTTTTACTCATGATATTTAATTGTCATAATTAGCAATCCATGTCTCATTCTCTGTCTTAAAAATATCCTGTCAATTTTATAGCATATTTATAGATTAATTTAAATGTATAATTTAATTTATTACTGCATACCTTTGGTTTGTCTGTAACATTAAAATACTTATGGTACAGAATATTTTAATTAAAACTATTCATCAAATGAAGTCCAGGTAGCATCCTTATCCTTGTTTGCAGTAGGGGGTTCTGGCAGTGAAAGCAAGCAAAATAATGGGTCAATTAAAAAAAAAATCTAAATATAGCTTTTTCAGAGATCTGATTGCTTAACTCAAGGTTAAAAAATAAAAAGAAAGGAAAAAAAAAAAGAAAGAATGTGTTCGTCAATGGATTTTACAAATAAAATTATGATTCTCTTTTTCCTCTTGCAGACATCAAATCTGCTAATGTCATGGCCAAAGCAGAAGTAAAACTAGACAAGAAATGGGCTTGAATTTTCATGTGTGACATATCTCAATTTGACAGTGTCTGCAGGAAATTGGGATATTGTTTTCAGAGGGTTCTTCTTGTGAAAGGAGCTGTGCTATTAATTTTTTCTAACACTGGGGAATTTACCCTCAATTTATAAGAATCAAAGTATTTACCCTTTTAGGTCAAATGTTTCTTCATATTCAAAAATGGAAAACTTTTAATGATATTTCTAATAAACTAAGTTATTGGTTTGCTGTGCTAGGGAAAAAAATACAGCCTAACTGTGATGAAAATCCTACCTCCAGTGTAACTGAATCAAGGTTTTACTGCAGCTCTCAGTTGACAGTGGGTCTACCATTCTTTTGCCATGTATGCTATTAATTCACTTTCCAGAACTGTCAGGTACTCTGCAAGTAAGAGAAATATACTAAAAATATCAATGTATTTCTCTTCTTCCTTTTGCTAATGTATCTCCACCGATGCTATTTTAAATTAAGCAATGAAGTAGTGTTGAAAGTTCTGACTGGCTCTGATAGCAAAATAGATTAAAAAAATTAACCAGTTAAACAAGAAAAATAAGAAGAAATAGAATCAGCTGACAACTTAATTGTTCAGCTTGTATGCAAATATTCTGACAATAATTTGCCAATGCTTTTGAATATAAGTTTAGAAACACATAATTATAACATTAATTGTTTCTTCTGCTTTAATTCTAGGTTTCTGTCACAAAATAGAAGGCTTAACTGTAATTCATGAGGAAATATAAAAAGTATATTCATTTTGTATTCAATTAGCTTTAAGCATATTCCAGTGCAGTGCAGTATTACAATAATTATTTATGTTAATCTACAGAGGAAGATACAGTGCGTTGGCATAATAAATTGTCTTTATGCTGTGTAGCAATGCCTTTTGAATCACCTTCTGTACTCACAAACAAGAGCATCTACCTGAATGGAGCAGTTGTCAGATTGCAGGATAAAGACAATGAATTAGTGGCATGAAGGGAAGATACAGCCCTACAAAACCCACCATTCATATCGATATTTTTTTTAAACTATGTTATAATAAAATTGAATGTCTGAGCGTGAGTCTGAAGTGAGAAGAGAGGACATGATGCTGGAAGGCTGGATTGGAATTTGGCCTGGGTTTCTTATTCTTATTCCATCTCTGAATGCTAAATTAATCACTGAGATTTATACGAAGGTGAAAGCTACACAATATCTTCATCAAGGAAAAATAGGGTTACAATTCAATAAATTGTGTGGTAATACTTTATTGACTAATGAATATACAGCTTCTTCTAACTGCAGTATTTTACTTTTGGGGACTGTAACAGCATTGCAATTACATTACTAGTATTTGCTAAAAATATGTCTGTCTTGTCTCCTGATCTTAAAACATGTTTTGAGGAAGGAAGTGGAAGAAGGCCCAGGGAAAGCAGGTTATGCACCACCCCAGAGTCTCGTGGCAAAATAAGCCATGCACGGATAATAACAGAGCAAACAAGTTGATGCTGCTATTTTTAAACAAGCTGTTATTATTGACTAACAGAAGTTGCTGTAGGTGGGATGCTGTTAATGACAACAGCTCTGGAACAGTGGAATTGCTACTAATCCTGTGCTAGAGAGCCTGATAATGAGAAACACCTAAGTGCAGAATTGAATGGTCCTCTAAAATAATTTCTGCTACATACTTGATAAGGAGTCATAGCATCCTAAACAGACCCTCTTCTTTTTCAGAAATCTCTGTCCACAGAGATGTTACTCCATTCACAAGTTAGAGAGACGAGGAAATCTTCAGGGGGTTATTAGTGAAGCTTTCAAAAAGAGAGGAACCAAATCACTTTGAAACAGCCAAAAAACATTCTGGGAAAAGCTATTTTAGGGCCCACTCAGGGAAAAAAAAGGTCATGCCACTCAGAAAAAATCGGTGACCAGCGATAGGACCTGAGGGAAAGGCCTGAAGTCATATCAGGGCAGGGTTAGGTTGGATATTGGAAAAAGGTTCTTCCCCTGGAGGGTGGGCATTGAACAGGCTCCCCAGGGAATGGGCACAGCCCCAAGGCTGCCAGAGCTCCAGAAGCATTTGGACACCGCTCTAAGGCACAGGGTGGGGTTGTTGGGGTGTCTGTGAAGGGACAGGAGCTGGACTCATGATCCTGGTGGGTCTCTTCCCACTCAGGATGTTCTGTGATTCTGTGCCATGATCCTAAAACAGGTCCGTGAGTGTGTAGCACTTTGAAGTGCTGCAGCTGATGGAAATCAAGTGGTGTGGGAAACCTGGCATTTTGCAGATGAATGGCCTGCACTGAACAACCTTTTCTTTTCTTTTCCTCAGATCCCAATTTGTTTGTCCTGGTGGCTGTCTTAGCCCACATAGGCATGGAGTGAGAAGACCAGCCTGCTCTGAGATCCTGAGTGAATTTTCTGGGTCAAGGAGTCATTTGGAAGCTGGCAGGGGAGCTGTGATTGTTATTTCTTACAGCTGGTTGTGAACATGGGCCTGCTGACCACATCTGCCTTACCAGGAGGTGAAAAATCATAGAATCATAGAATGGTTACGGCTTGGAACAGACCTTAAAAATAATCTAGTCCCAACCGTCCTGCTGTGGGCAGGGATATCATCCCACCATCCCAGTGGGGATATCTCCCCACTCCCACTGCCAGGCTTGGAGTGTCCACAACCTCCTGGGCAACCTGTTCCAGTGTCTCACCACCCTCATAGTGAAAAATATCTCCCTGTCATCAGAGGCAAAGGAACTCTGAGGTGTTTTCTTGTTAATACCTATACAAATTCAGGTTATAGGCATCTTGAGTTTTGGCCCATGGGTTTCTGCAGTTCTCGCTTTCTGTGTGTATTTGATATATTTAATAACTAAAAACAATTTGGCCACATAAATGACTCCAGAAATAGGCAAAATGTGTTAGATTTATATTATCATATTTCCTTAAAAAGAACTTACAACACTTTGACACGAGTTTGGGATCTAAACTGGTTTTAAAAACAATTTTTGAAAATTTGTGACATTAATTTATGTGCTTCTTTAAATCATAAACCTCTCAAAAATCAGAATTTTCCAGAATTTGAAATCAAATTAATAAATCAGCCTATATCAACTCAACCTTGGGTTTCCGAAAAGATTTGTGAACTTTAACAGCTCTTTCAACAGGCCTGTTCTGCATTTTGATTTTCCAGTGCAATGCAATCCAAGTGAGATTTATATGACTACACATTTTGTTGCAAACATTCACAGCTCAAAGCTATTACCTGACTGTCTTCCATATCAGGCCATTTATGTATCTAAGAAAACACTGGCATCTGTTTAATATTTTATTGCTTTAAAAATATCTTTGTTGTTCAGATACAATCTCGCTCTAACGTTTTCATGAATAGAGTCTTTATTCTTTCTGTAGAGCAGGGGACATTTACCTTCATATAAATAATATTAACTATGAGTTGACCCATAATCTGCATCGCAAGAAAATCATGTAATAAGAGTTTTTCCTTCCGAATGGGTTGTGAGTTTATTTGGTTTTTATTTTTTCTTAAATTTTCTAATATTTTCCTTGATTGCAAACAGGAAACATGTAATGCCTTGTGACACTTTGTATTGAACTTCAAAAATAATACATTAAAAACATCCATAACTGCTTTCAGCTTTAGGCCCTAGCAATTTGTATTATTACAGATACATTAATTCTTAAGAAGCTTGAAATGTGTACAGGTCTATCCCCTCGTTATTAAAAATGCATAACTTATGTACCCTATCAATCCATATACTGTAGATCACTTTATCAAGGAAGAAAATGTAATTATCCCGATTTTATAGACAAGTTAATGCCACCGTGAACAAAGTCACAGAGCAAGTACAGTTCCTATACAAGGAAGACTGACAAAACCAAAATTCTATTGCCTACATCCTTTTCCATTCTGATTTGTCTCAAATTAATGCACAGCTAATTTTTTTGTTTGGTTCTTTCACCACGGGGCTGCCAAAATAGGAGCAAATTTAGTGTAATAAAACACAGGGTGAACAACTTCAAATCAAACCTGCTTCAAAGCAAGCTCTGAATCAGAGAGACAGGGACAACCTTAAAGCAAAACCTTACAGTGTAGTACAGAACAGTATTTCATGATCCAGCACCACACAGAATAGAAATAATACATAGATATGAGAGAGAGAGAGAGAGAGATGGCTGTCTTTCCATAGAGAGATGGCTTAGTCAAATAGGTAAGAGGTTCATGGCACCTGCCTGTCTACGGCTGTGAAGTGGATCTAAACCCAGCAAATTGCTTAGTTCCCCCTAGGAGGAAAAAAGCCTTAGTTACTGACACCACTGGAGCACTTGGAGCTCAGGAGAATGCCTCTCTCTTCATCTTGCTGGAATATGGGCTTTGCAGAGCTGCCTGGTTCCTGATAAGCAACATTTAACAAATGAACACTTTCCAGGACTGAAGTAGCCAAGGACAGGTAGAGAAGGCTCGAGGTTTCTAGTCAGCACCTGCTTATGTCAAGGCTCAAGAGGAGCAGGAGGAGGTGGATGAGGTGTAGCATAAATCTCCTCTTTTCATGGTTTTATCAACTCTAGTCCTCCAAACCTTGTCTTTTGTGCCCAGGGTCTAGTCCAGAAGATCTGTGTGTCCTCATGTAACATCCGCTAGGAGCTGTATTGAAAAACTTGTGTGAGGGCTTCTGTGCTTCACAAGCTCTGGAGAAGGTGAACTCACCTCTCCCTTCCATGATCTCTGTGGCTCTCAGAGCGCTGCTGGTCCTGCGAGCTGGCTGCCAGCACAGGGGGAGCAATGGAGTTTCCATGTGCAGTTCAATATTGAGAACTGATTTTCATCTCTGCCTGAATCAACATCTATGATGTGATTTATTTAAATCGGGGGGAGGAGGGGAGGGAAGGCTTTGTGAGAAGGAAATGGGTAATTGCTGGCAAAACAGTAAAGCCATCAGCTAACACAGGTGTAAATGATAAAGAAAAAAGAGTGCCTGACTGTAAGGCTGGGGGAATCTTCTCAAGAAATCATTGCTGTTTTCTGTCCTTCACCAAAGATTTGGTCTTCTGAGTGTTGCTTCAGGCAGAGCTTTCAACAGACAAACCCACAACGTGAGAAGAGGCTGGATTCAAGTGTGGCTTCAAGTGACTCCATTGAACCAGTCAGAGACAATATGTACCCATCTAGGAAAGAGTACATCGGGCATTGCGTGATGGAAACGGCATCATGTGGCACTCGGATGCAAAGGGAAATGCAGAACAAATCAACAGCTGAAACGAAAAACATGAAAAAGGAACTCAATCAAAAACAAGATGGAAAATTTGTTGTATAAACCTAATCGGTGAAATGCTAAAATAGATGAAACTTCTTAATTTTAAGATAGAAAAGTATTTTAAGTATAATTGTAATTCATAATTTGAAAAGGATAAAGTGAAACAATAATTGTATGCATTGAAACTGCAGTGAAGATGTTTCAGGAAAATTTTAGGAAGAGGAAAGCAAGGAAAATTTTATGAAAATTCACAAAAATATTTTGAAAAATGAGCACAAGAATAATTGATACAAGATAGTAACCAACTGGCCCTGGTACCATGACTATAACTATTAACACTGTAAAACCAAAAAAGGTTGGAATACAATCCAAATGTCTGTTTCCCAGGAACACAGACCTGTACCAAAATACTTGGGGGTGCTCATCTTAAAAAAAAACCCAAACAGATCTGTATGGCTGAACTGCCAGTGCTCACAGATGAAGAAAATAAGAAAGATTTGTCTGAAACAGAAAGACTTCTTGTGTCTAGTTTTTGAACATGACTGTAGGAAACACCAGCACCAGCTGCCTGTTTCTTCAGCACAGCACATTTCACTACATTTTTTAGAATAAACAATGAGTAAGAAGGTGCTCAAATTCTTAGCCAATAGAGAACTCTCCATTCCTGACTGCTTGTCTGCATGTGCTTTTACACATCCTTCAGCCAAATCAGAGATCCAAATGGAAAATTAATTACTTACGGACATCAAATGAATTGGTGACACTCCCTGGAGACTTTGTGCCCATAAAACATCTAGGTAGTCTTTCTTTTCTGACAGATATAAGATATAATTTAAGTTTTATGATACATCAAGTATTATTAAGTAATGAATCAATTATTAAATATAAGTTACTAATATATTGCAATATTTTGTATTTTCTTTTTTCTGTTGTACATCTGTGCTTTACAAATGTAGAAAATACTGACGGGAAAAACAATGTGTAGAGTGTATGCAAATTTGCACACATTGTCCATACAGTTGTGCCAAGTTGTTTCTTTTAGGAGATGGAAATCTTATAGAAAAAAATGTTTTCTATTTGCTGTTAAAAGTCATGGAACTTCAAAGAAGAATAAGCGTACAGGTGTAAAGGAAAGCGGAGATGGCAACATGGAAGGGAAGAGACCAAAAAATGTTGTGGTGTCTAAATTAAAACCATGAAATGATTCTGCAGTTAGAATGTAAATCTATGTGAATGAATGCCTTCACTCCTGGCCTTTGCTTCTGCTAAGTTTCCATCCTCCTACAGAGATGTGATGGAGGGCAGGTGGGAGCTCTGTTCTGGATAGAAAGAATAAATAAAAGTAGGCAAACATCCTTTCTTTTACTTTTAACATCATCTAGTGAAGGAGAGGAGGTGGGAGCAGAGCATTATTAGCAGGATGAACTTAAATGTAGAAAATGAAAATAAATGTTTCCCCATAACTGTTACAGGGAAATTATTTTATTTTAAACAACTATTGGCCTAAATTGAAATAAAAAAGCTGCCCTTATTTAAGAGAATTTCAAAGCATATAAATCTTTCAATAATTGTGTTATTATCAGCAAACTTCTATTTTAATGCCTGCAAGAATATTTGGTATACAAGTTTATTCAAAAATGCTATGTCATGTTGAAGGAAGTTGGCTGCATTTTATTTTTTTACCAGTATATCACCTGTATCCTTGTTTGTTGGAAAAGAATGGTTTCATGTCCATATTCCCAAAGCAGTCTTTCAATTCTTACAGTTCCTCTTAATTCTTATTAATTGATAAGGTGGTTCTACACAATAGCTGGGAAAATACTGTTTGTTGACTTTTCTTCTACATTTTCATCTGGACCAGTCTGATTTTCCTTGGAAGACAATACCTTGGGAATCAGGCAGCTCCTCATGTTTTTTTCTTAGTTGATGGAAAAGAACCAGATAAAGTATGCATAATAATTTTCAAATATTCCTTAAATAAACATTTTTTATAGATAATTCCCTTCTGTTCATGTTTAGCAGAATTTCAATGCTGCCTGTTTCCAGGGTTTAAAGAGGAAATGGATGGAGAACATCAGGCCCCAAGCTTTGGGAAATTTTCTGGCACAGGATCTTACTCAGTAGATGAACTTGCTGTGTGCTGCACCAGGTAAAACAATCCCTGTCACAGTGAAAGGGACCAGCATTTCTACTGTTCATGCATTCCACTTGAGTTTTACTTTGTGCATTGTTCTTATTACAGCAGTTATGAGAAAATTTTTGTTGTACCAGTTAAGCTCTGCAAGTATGTTTTCGTGATGTGTGAAATGGTTCTTAAGTCCAAGCAATCCTAAATTTTAAGTTCTGACTTCAAATTCAGCTCTGAACTTATTTATTTGCTCAAGTATAAAGTGATAAAGGTGCCCGTCCAATACTCTTAAATCATAACTTTTTTAATTATATGGTCAATTAAATTAGATTTAACCTTAACAGAACTGAACTCAGTTCCAAAGGAACTTTCATCCCTTCACATCTCAGACTCCCTCATGAAACAGATGTCTTGCTAAGGCCCTAAATGTGGGATGTTTTGAATTATAAGGGGTAAGTTCTAGAGTCTCATAGGCTTCAAAGAGAAAGCCATAGACTGTTCCATGGAATGAGTCTAACTGTTTCTGCTGATTGCAGCTGTTGGTAGGTGGCAGAGAGAAAGAAATGACAGCTGGTCTCAGACTTCTTGGGTGTCTTCTTGGTTGTGTGCCATATCTCACCTCAGGTGACTGTGCAGGGGGTAAGGTGCTCTTGTGGAGATGACTCTCTTACACTGCTCTTAACAAACTGTTGAAGTTCTATGAACAAAAGTCTGATTGTAACATGATCGAACTACTGATATCAAAGTGTCAGCTGGGAGAAGTGGCTCAAACCTCTTATGTCCAGACAAAACACATGCTAATGTTGGTCTGTGGCCAGGGATGGTGAGCATCTGTGTATTTCCGTGATGTCCATGGGAACCAGTGGGTGCTTACCACTTTTGAATTCAGTTATTTATACAAATGCCCTGTGTTTTCTGTGCTTACTCCTGTTCAGAGCAGTGGCATTTCTCTGAAGATTCACAGGCTTTATCCTCTTTCTGCTGATCTAATTAGCTTGCCTGAGAAGCAAAACAGATTAGCTGTCTTGAGCCAGAGGCACATGCTAATGGAGCTAGGAGATGGCTTTATACCACATAGCTGTATCCTCAGAGCTAGATTCAAAGGTCTTGAACGCCCACAGAACCATTTCCGTTTACTTCAGCAGAACTGGGCTGAGGCCCTGAGCTTTGAAACTGTTTGTCTCAGGATGTAATGTACATTGGTGTCAAGCATGGCTGTGCCCTAAGAGCAAAATATTAACCTATAGTAACAGTACTTTGCACTTACCTAGAAGCTCTCAAATAATCATTTCTGTGCACTTTAATTAATTAACCTTTACAACAACATGTCTTTGAGGGTTAGCTAAGGATCAGAACTGAGTGACGAGCTTAAAAAGTCTCCAGTTATTCATTTATGCTGAGACTATTTTTGATTGGAGTGTATTTTTGTCTTTTTTCAGATTTTCTTCCTCATAACACTGTTTTTAAAAGCATGTTTTAATCATAAGCACTTAAATATTCGTCAAGCAAAAATGAGTGTTCGTACTTTTACTGGCATCTATTGGGTAACAGTTCACTGCTTCTGCCTTTTACTGCTTCTCCTTTCACTGCACCTGCTGCCTCTTTCCCCATATCCCTTAATCATTTTCTGGTGTCCTCACCAGTCCCTATTAAAGCAATGCTGTTTCTTAAAACTCGTTTTTCCAGCGTGAAATCCAAAATATTAAGACAGGAGAAATAATTTACGTGTTGCAGTGAACTGGTGGGCAAAGATGGACAATTAGAGGAAAACACCTCAGATGTCCCAACTCGCTGTGTTGACGAAGGCTCAGAGTTTCATTAACAGCTCTTTAGGAAGTTGGCCTTAAAGAGACGACAAGTCAAAGACATTTGTGAATATTTTTGAATGACCAATATATTTCATTTTCCTGTGAGTTTTAAATCCCTTGGACATTGTATTAATGGCAGATATCTACAGAGTGTGGAAGTCCTGATTGTTGTTTTCTAGTCTTTAAATAGCACTGTCTCTTACTTGTGGGCTAAAATAATGCAACATGTAGACTTTTCTAGAAGAAAAAATCCTTGGTTTTGGTTGTCAAAGTTTAGGTAATGTCTAAATATTCTGCTGGAGACTAAAATGTGGAGTGAAAAGAATACATAAATACCAGACTAAATGGGCTCTGTTGGATCTAAACCAGTTACCAGATAAAAAAAATTTGGGAAAGAACCTTGATTCTCCATCTCCCTTTTCTGACACCTAGAATGAGGAAGTTCCTTTTCCTCATGAGCATATTGTTGTTAAGTTTTTCAAAAATAAAAAAAATCTTTGGGTTTCTTTCATTTATAATATTTACTTCCTGGGAATTATTAGTTAATGCATCTTGAACTACATTAGCTCATTCAGGTTTGTGGTTGATCTGATAGCTATGTTCCATGAATCCCATGTGCCATCTGGCTGCAGTTCCATTTGGATCATGTTTAGTCATTAGCTGCTAAAAAGATCCATGGTCATTTATCTTAGTGAATCAGAACTGAGTTTAGCATTATTTTTACATGACACTAAAAGTCTTTTTGTTAAAGACTTATTTTTTAGATTTGCTTTTTAATTTTTTTAACTCCGCACATTCACTTTTAGGCTTTTATTTTTAATTGTTGTATTACAAAGATTACATGTTGTTTGTTTGTTTCTACTGAGTCATTATATAATAACCCTGTGCTAGGATTTCTCTTGAAGTCTAAATGTTCCTTATTGTTCTATTGTTTCATTTAAAAGAACAATCATTGGTGACATGTAAATGAGTAAAGTTTTATAAAAATAACTTGGAATAAATATTTAATAAGACGTATTATTATCCTTTGACTCATAGCAAGTCATTCATAAACACCATTAAATCCTGATAATTATAGCTGTAGCTGCAGGGTTACTACCTTTACAGTCCTTATGCAGACTTCATTTAGAGGTCCGGTGGGGACATGCACACAACTGCTACAAAATGTTGCTATTAATGGTTTCCTTTGGAACCATTGTATTGTACTAGATTAAACATTCACTCATGAAACAAAAATGTTTATAGGTCATCTAATAGCTAAGCATTCCGTGACTTAAAGTAAATCCTTTAGCATTGGATTCCAGATTTTAGGACTTGCACAATTTTCTTTCTTTCTTCAGTGTACAACAAGAAATATAGAGATTTTGTACTGCAGCAAAAAGCTCAGCAATTTTCTCTGAATAATGCAGCAATCACCATTTTCCCCAAAGTAAATTGGACTATTTTGCTTTATAAAGCTGCTTAATAACTTTTGCAGTACCTCCTTTTCTTTTTTGCCCCCTTGTTGCTCAGTTTCAGAATTGCCTTCTGGGATAAAAGGATGCAGGTACTTACTGGATACTGCTTTCAGCTTCGTGTCTTATGAAATACATGCTAATGTGTTTCCAGGAGATCTCGGGTCTGTATGTAAACATCACAGCTCTTGTTCTTCTAGAAAATAATCTAGACATCAATTTTGGAGCTGCAAAGGTTTTTTGAGTATCTTCTAATGTAAATCACTTCCGGGAACATTCAACAGAAAGGATTTTTAGGGACACCAGTATTGTTGCATCTCAAAACTCTGCTCTGTCCTAAAACAAAGATCTCCCAAGATGTTTTTAAACCCCAATGTGCAATGGAATTTGCACCATGTCCTTTTGCTAGTTGCCATTTTCTTTTTTCCAGTGCAGTTTACTCTTAACTCTCACCAGTGAGACGAGCTAAGCACGAAGCACAGTGGCAGCTCTCAGGACCCACTTAGCTCTGATGGCCTTTCACCACCTGTGCCATGCCAGCAGTCCCTGCCAGGGATCTCAGACATCCACGAGGAACTGAGCTGATGTCAGCAAGCTGCTATTGTGGTATTACATGCCTAGAAACTGCTTCCACCTTCTACTGATTTAACTTTTGCACCGCCTTTTTGCGGTCTTCCCACCACTGTTTGGCTTCCTTCAGTGGGCTTTGCTCATTGAAGGCCTCAGAGCCGAGATTTTGCATTATGCCTTAAAAAAACCCTGTGACAGAAAGAAATAAAGAAATATTCATCATTGCTTTAATTGAAGGCTGAGCCAGCCTTTTGCGTTCTGACAGGTGTTAATGGTGTTCTCCAATTTTGCAAATACTCTTCCACAGTTGGAGGACCCCAGATGGACAATATGACTTTTACAAATTAATGGCATTGTAATTAAAGATATTCCAGCATACCATAAGAGATGAAGAAATGTTTGTTAAACAGAAAAGGTGTTTTGAAACACGGTGATGATCTGATATACAAAACAGCTTCTAATTTGTTCTCCTGGTACTAATTGCCAGTAGTCACTAGATGAGATTAGACTGATGTTAATTCACTGTATTAGGCAGCAGATAGCTATCTTTGCAGGTGTATTTCTCAATACCATCAAAGAACTTTAATAAAAAAAGGTGAATATTGTTAAAGAGCAATATCAAACAAAGGAACTAAATCCTTTTTTCCCTTTCCTTTACTGATCACCCTCACTTTTTCCAGAAGGGTGAAACACTGCTAAGATTCTAGGCATTAGCACAGCAAGTCTTGATATAAACTCAGTTCCTCAGTCTGGAAAGACTCTTTCTGTGTAATAAAGATTCCTAAAATCATACTTCAAGTCCTCGCCACTCATCTCTTAAAAAACATTACCTGAAAAACAGCATTAAAATATTATTTCATAGAAGTTATTGAAAATATTTATTGTGGAAATTTTAGAAAGGATGAGTGGGAGAGGAGAAAAAATTAAGGCTAAGGAACGTAGAACTAATTACATGTATTCCTTAAGGTTTCTTTAAAGGCCTCATGCTGGATACCGAGGGAGCTAGAATATAAGTTTATATGCCTTAGTAAATCAGCATAATGATTGTTTTTAGTGTTTTGGTGTGACTCTTGGAATTTTTGAGTATTAATAGAAAATAATTCCTGTCTATTCCCTTTCTATATCCCTTAGGGAGAAATTCCTACTTTTAAGCCTTTTGCATGGGCATATTTTGCTAAATTTATTTATATTTTTTTAACTTGTGCAGATTTTCAGAACTTTTGAAGGAATCTCTCTCAGGATTCATAATAATGGAAACAGTGGCGACTGGAGACTTCCCAGTAAAATTTCCTGTTGTTGTCAATTGCCCTAAAGAACATCTCATCGCTTTATTTAAATGTACATGCTGGTTTATGGTGTATACATAGTCCTAACAAATCCATTGTTTTATCATTTTGAGACTGCTAACAAGAGGCTCCCAAAATCTTGGGGACAGGAAGGAAGTTTAATAATAAATAAGTCTACTGTACTTCAATTCCCCCTTCTTTTTATTTATTAAACAGCAACACAGTGGTCAGCCAGTATGAATTACAAATAAACATTGGCCACTCAATTCTTCACCACTTAAACAAGCGTTGTTAACATGAGTGACCTAATGGAAATTTTAGAGTCTTGCCCTAAAATATAGAGAACCCCATACCAGAAGCATAGCAAAACATAGCTGTCACATTGTCTGTGACCTGCCAACTCTTTCCTTTTCTGACCAGACTCAACTGATATTTAATCTGCTCTGAATTTTAATTAGTGATGGCGTACTTTGGGGATGATACATCCAGAAGTGCTGATAAAGCAGTGAGAAGAGCAAATGAGTGTTGCACATCTACACAGTGACCTAACATTTGTTGGGTGTCGTACAATTATTTTCCTCGTGACAGGGAGTTTGAAAACCTGTAGGTAAGTCAGTGTCATTCAGTGTTTCTCTGTGACTTGGATTTGTTGTGCGTTTATGTTTTTGCTCTTGGTTGATTTTTCTGGCTTTTTCTCAGTGGTTGCTGAAAAGGATTTTTTAAAAATCTGGATTCTGAAACACATACTGGTTCACCATAATTTTCTTCGTACTGCTTTTGACATGTAGAATCTGGTTAGGCTAAAAAAATAGTAATTTATAGTCTCAGTAAACAGTGTTCAGTGGTGACCTTTCTGCACAAAGGCTGTCTGCTCCAGACACCCTATTAAAGACTTCGGGATGCCTGAGACAGTCCCTGTGTGCCGTGGTACTACAGCAGGTCAAGGAACTCCTTTTAGTCAGTATGGAGATTTACTTTGTAGTGGCATTTCAAAAAGGCTGGGAGAGTTGCCCTGTACTGCACACACTTCATAATTGCTAATTTCAGGTCTTTTCAGGGTAACTGATTCTGTAATGTAAATAAAAAATTAAGGTTGTGTTTTTAAACCGAGGCATAACAGAGCAAATGGAAAATTTATATTGTACTCAAAGAAGATCTTTATTAAGACTGAACAACAAAACAGAATTTCTGAAATAGGTTGCTTTTTCTTACTGAAAAAATTAAAATTTATATTTAAAAAAAACAAACCCTCAAGTTGTGTTTAAGAATGTAAATATCAAGCCTTTTTTTTTTTAAACTTTACAAGTAGTTAAACCTTCATTGCTTTTTATAACAGAAATCATAGCAGAAAATACATATAATACTGATAAATAATTCAAGTCCTCAGACTTTAAAAAATAATAATTGTCATGAAAATAACCATTTAAATAACATTTTATACACATATATATTATATAAATAACCATTTTGTACATTTTATACAAAATTTTGAATGGGTTTATACATTGTATATAAAATAACCATTTTAACAACCATTTCATGTTTGTACAAACATGTAAATAAAAAGCACCAATTAACTGTAGGGAAGATTCCTCTGAAGAGACTTTGAAATGTTTAAATTATAATTGTCAAGTAGTCTCATTGAGAATTGCGATAGCAGCTATGGAGGCAGAGTAGGAGTGCATTGTGTGATGTCTGTGAATCACAAAATAAATCTCACTCATAAACATATGCACGGAGCCCTGTAAGACACCGAGCACTTTGTGTCTGAGACACTTAAATACGTGCTCACCTTAAAAGCAAGGCAGGTGTGTAAGTGCTTTGCTGGCTCGGGGCCAGCGCCTCGCAGGAGTGACCTCAGAGGGTTGGGATCCCCTCCTGCCTCCCGGTGTGAAGATGCCCTTGCTCACGGCAGAGTTCCATGAAGCAGCACTTCCTCAGGAACGCCCGGCCTTCAGGTACCATGTCAAGCTTAAAATACATTTTTTGTTCTCCCGTGGCTTTCTGGAGGAGAAGGTGGAGTGTCTGAGTCTTGAGAAAAAGGTATGGTGTCTACAAAGGATTGTGCAGCATTTCACTTCAGAGCATAGCTTTTCCTGTTTTCCATTGTTCTGGATTTTTAGTAGTTTATTCAGGTTAGGTGAAATAAAAAAAAACCTATTTTATGAACACTAAAAAAAATTATAGGGAACTTGTGCTTTAAGCATGTTTCAATATAAATTAGGAAATATAGGACAGGGTCCATACTTGGTCCTTTTGCTAAAGAAATATATCACATTCCTGGTTTTGTTTTAATTTGTCTGAGACGCAAGATACTGAATACATACTGGGTCCTTTCAGTTATACACATCAGGTAATTTAGGGTTCAATCTTTCCGGTTCATATTTCCAAAACATCTCCAATTTTAGGAGAACACCAGCCAGTTGCAGACCTCTTAAACTGTCACTGGAACAACAGTTCTCAGTACAGCTCAGAAGTGTTCCAGCTTTTGCACAGTATTGGATATTGTTCTCATGGCCTTCTTCATACACGTCATCATCTGTAAAACTAAACAAAAGAAAGGTGGCCAAAAATGCTCAGATTAATTGCATCAATGAAAAGATAGAATTTTACTCATTTTTTTCCCAAATTTTCTGGGTTTATATTTGCACTTGAGGCTTTTTTTCTACATACAGTTCTGTTGGTGTGTGGAGTATGTTAACTCATATTAAATAGAGTTTATTATACAAAAATACAGTAAATATATCTCAAGGCAACAGGAAAATCTCACTGTGCATTGTGTCTAATTGTTATTTATTGATGTGAGGGCCACAGCAGGCCTTACCATTTTAAAAATTGTCTTCATGAAAATATCTTCTTTTAATTTTTGCAAATCACATTTTCAGCTCTACATTGTGAAGGATGCGAAGCTTTAGACGATACCCGAAGACTTGACAGTATATTATGCCAGGGAGTGACAATTTAAAAAAAAAAAAAATCCAGTTCCAAGTGTAAGTTTAAAAATGTAACTAAAAGCCTTCATCAAAGTTTAAAGAGCTTCTTGCGCTTTTAGCATCTGCTTATTCTGATTTATTGACAATGACACACCTAGCAACAGTCATTCCTGCTGAAGCAGTGAAGTAATGGACTTCAGGAGAAAAGGGGAAAAACAAGTAGGTGCTGCACACAGGAGAGAGGCCTCTGATTACAGACCACTAATTTGTTATGCACTCTGGCAAATCAGCAGTGATTCATATGACAAATAAGGAGAAAAAATTAACAGCTGTCATGTTGTGATGTGTTAATTTCCTGACAGTCTCTGCACTGAAGCCAATTACTGATTTAAGGGCAGGGAGAGAGAGCCCTGTTCAAGCTTCTAATTAGGCTTCTTCAAGACTAAAAGGATAAAAGCAAAAATAAGAGCAAGAGAATGAAGCAGGTAGCCCCAGCTTCATAAAGCATACATGCTTTTAAATCCTCAATTAAATAGCTTTAAGCTTAAGTGTGTTTAAGATAAGGATTTAGAAACATTTATTCACTTTTATCCATGACCCTGTGTTTTAGTCCTTTGTGTAGTAATTGGGAGATTCAGCAAGCCCAGGGGTCTGCCTTGCCCTCCTCCCGCAGCCATCCAGGTTCTGGCTGTGACCTGCTACTAAAACCTTTGTTTAGCAATTCCAGCACCTGCTCACGGCCTTCAGACCCCGCCAGTGCAAAGGGAAATCAACAAGTTCTTGTCCTTTTGGCCCTAAAAAGGGTTCTTGTAACTTAAGGGAACCATAATTGCCGGTTAAGGGCTTGGCTCTGACTCCTACCCTTACATAAGCAGTCCTGACACTCACAGGAGGACCGAGGAGCCTCTGGGCCACATGTAGGGAGCCGAGTTAATTCTGTGAGCTCTGGAGTGCCTTCACTCAGAAGCTAATTGGAAAGGAGGGCAATCAGCATCCAGCATGAGGGAGTCCAGCGAGAGGCAGGACCTGGAAGCAAACAGCCATGGCGAGGAAATTCCGAGGCACCAGGTGAGTCACGCTCTGGTTGTGAAAGCAGCCTGACTCAGTCGTGTAACATGATGTACATCCCCCAGCTGTCCCTAAACCAGGCAAATAAACTGGGCATGGCATGAAGCGTTCCAGCAAAGTAGCTGATTTTGTAGAAGAATTTTATTTTCTTAATGTAACACTTAAAAATTAAACCCAGGTTTCCTGTTGACCTGCAATTTAAACCTACAGTACGAAACTACCAACTGACTGTAAAGAGCCTTTGCCTCTTTTTTTTGGCATTTACTCAAAAGTGACGTGTGATATAAAAATCAGGAATTAGTCACTGAAAAGGAAGCGTGGATTTGTTCCAAAAGGAAGGAGCATTTTCATCCGCACAATATTTTAATTTTTTTATTTCATATTCAGATGGTCATGGAGAGCGACTTTTACAAGTTGCTACCAAACTTTTTCAGGACTCTCTTCTGCTTCCTAAAAGGCAATTATAGTAAAAATTTTGAAAAATTCACTTGCATTTTGAACTGGGCAGCCATGTCTTATTTTTGCATTATGGCTCCCTCCATTTGGGTTTAAAATACAGCTCTTCCTTCCTTCGGGAATGGGCAGAAGCAGAACTTTACAGGAAATTCAGCAGCAAATATGACATGAATTCCTAAAATCACTGAATTTGCACTGAATTTGCACTGAATTTGCACTGAATTCTTTCTTTGGGAAAGAAAGAAATGTTTCTAATGAAGCTCTGCAGCCTGCAACATAGGCTGGCCTCTCCAAAGCAAGTATGATCAGCCTCAGCTTAGGCAGCTGGTAGAAGCTGAGCTGCAACAATACAGAGTCCAGAATATTTAAATAACCCCAGATTGAAATTTCTATGGGTTATTTGCAATAGACCTCAATCACTGCTCTAGATATAAAATAACACCTCTGATGATTAGATGGGATCAACTGGAGAATCAGGTGCTGGTGGGGAAAATTAACTTAAAATATGCGTGTGACGTGTGCCCTAAACTTAACGCTACCAAATATAAATAAATACATATAAAGTCAATGTGGTAATTAAGCGACAATGGAACAATACACAAGAGACTGGCTTTACTGATGGAATCAGCTCCGAGTCATTTTAAATCCACTGCCTGCAATTCTTCCCCACCTTTATTTGGCAACTTTAGTTAAATAATAATTTTTGTAGGTTTTGAGCAATTATATAAAAGAGATTTTGTGCTTTTTTCCCTTGTGTTTGAAGGATCTGGGAATCTAAATTAATGTCATTGGTTCTTAACCTGCTGCATGCTACTAGGATGGATGTCTATTTTTAATAGTTATTAATAAATTTTGTATATTTCAATATAAATGATAGTAGGTATGCTGTTGTAAGAGGCAGTAAGACCTTTCTGACATTGATTTTGCTTGCAAGTTCATCCTTATTCTTGCTGGGATGGATAAAGGTAATTCAGTCTCTGGGCTTGCTCAATCCAGATCTACTATCAATTCAATTGAAATATGTCTACATTGAATGTATTATCTTTTTCGGAAGGATAGCTAAGTGAATTAAGCACATGCAATACTTATCTTATCACTGTCCAGGCTAACTTATACTTTATTGATTTATAGTGCCCTTCATAAGCACAAAGGTGTTCTGCACTATTTTATGCCCGTGGACTGCTTCAAGCACCTTTGAAATGCAGCCCCTTCAGTCATTAATTTGCTTTCATACTTGATTGCGCCTAGAGTCAACTGCTGGCTCAAAGCAGAGTCCTCAAACCCTTTTCAGGATTCCTTATCACAGACTGGACAAGTTTTAAGAGGCCAGATCCTGGAGTTCTTCCCAAAAACTGCTGGACTTTGGGAGCCCTGCAGCCCTTCACAGTAGTGTGCTGAGTGTTTAGTCCTGGGCATGACCCTGGCTCAGCGCCCCTGCTCTGTGACATACCGACTTGTTCCTTGCTAAGTGGTGTTAAACTGCAAAGGGGAAGTGGTGGAGCCAGGAGAAGGAGAGGTGTGTAATCCCCCACAGGGTCCACACAGATGCAGGAGGGGCTGAGATTCCTGCATGATCTTCCCAATTTCTGCTTCTGTAAAAAAGAAAGGGGCAATCTGACTCCTGGGGCATATTTAGTTCCCATCCCAGGAAATCTGTCACTGCAGTCAGTGGGTGTTTTGCCTGAATAAGTCTTGAGTAAAGACTGAAGGCTTTGGCCTAACATTTATATCAAATATGGCCTTCCCAAATTCATTAATTCCAGTTTTAAAATTATATTGTCCATATCTCTTTTTACTGTCCCTGACCCCTTTTGCACACTCTCACCATTAACACTCCCAGTCACAGATATCTGGGAATGTATTCCATCATCAGTATTACATTCAACCTGACTCATATTCATAACCCACTCCAAGTTACTGGTATGAGGAGCATGGCCATGGGTTACTAAACACTGGATTTATAAAATGTGAAGAAAGAAATATGCTGCACTTAAAAGTATCAGAGCACATTTTGCAGTGTGCTTGATCTCTTACACGTGGTCTCGTGCCACAGTCTGCATTAAAAGCAATTAATAATATCAACTCCTGTGTGAGGAGCGCTGGTGGATTTTACCTATTCTATATATTTTACTTTTCATGTGATGATGAATAAATTAATCCCATTAATATTTAATTAACTTTAAGTTGAAAGGTGACATCTAACTTAGCCAACTTACTGTTCTGTAGCTAGTTTAACTTTGGATCATGTGATTTTAATTCTTTCCGTATGACCAGGTGACTAAAGGAAAAAAAAAAAAGAAAGAAAGGGAAATGCACAGATTAATTTCATTCTTTAACCTTCCTAATGCATCTGCTTGCTTGCATCGAGTCGCAGACAGCAGATCATCACATGATTTATAGTAGTGACCGCTGCCTGCATCTCTCAGGCTAATGACACATACACTAAAGTCATTGATTTGTATGAATAGCCTCCGCTCTTCATTTATCACAATTTAATGTAAGAGTTTGCAATGCAGAAAAAAATTTCACATGGGAAGCATGGCCCCACAGGCCTGACCGCTAAGCAGTTATGAATCATTTGCTGCCTTTTAATATATAGACTGTTCTATTCCTGAAAATGCCCTGTAAGGTCGTGTTTCTTTACAGAACACCACTACAATTAAAAACCAAAAGTAGATGTTTTAAGATAAAGTATATATGAAGCATGGCAAATTTAAACCATTGTTAGTGTTTCCGTTTTCTCTTTTTTTTTTTTTAATACAACATAAAAAGCCAATTTTATCATTGATGTAAGCAGGGATAATCCATTTAACTTTAGCAGAGTTGTACCTGGTTTTGTTAATCCAAATTTGGCCCATAAAGTTTATCGATCTGCCTGTGCAGTACACAGAACTCCAATAAGAACACTGACATAAAACAAGAGAAACACTATGAACAAGTAGGATTTGGAAATTCATTTTTTCCTCAAGATTAAAAAAAATTCAAGTTTAAGTGAGAAGAGAATTCATACTTTTGCAAACATATTCATTAGGGAAACTTAGAATGGTTGTATTTTAAACTTTTTTTTTTCTTTTTAGTTAAGTCAGTACATTGGGGTTTTTTGTCCTTTAGCAACAGCTGAAAATCCCCACTAATTCTAGCTCCTACATTGTTTGCTGTCATAATTTTAAAGGGACGTGAGAGGTCAAATGTAAATTAAAATAAATCTTTATTTTTATTATTTATTATATTTATTAATATAAGTATAATCCAAGCCATTAGTTCAAAATTATAAGAATAAAGAAATAATTATTTCCTTAGTAGTGTTCACAAAGCAAAAATGAAGTACAAGATGTTGATTTCTGATGTATTTGTAATAGAGTAAAATATAACCAAAAGGATTTAACTCTGTTTTCCTTATGTAAGAAGAATGATAACATTAATAATGAAGCATGGTATTTGAAACTTAGAAAGTAAAATCTGCCTTTTTTAGTCTTATACCATCTACTGAGACTGTATCAATATGATCATTGTTGACTGTAAAAGATGTTCTGTCTTCCTGGGGACAACTGCTCTTTGTACAGAAATTAAAGGTTTAGCTGTTGGATGGTTTGTTGTTTTTTTTTTTTTTTTTCTTTTAAATATGAGATCAAAAGCATATCAGTGTTTTGGAGTTCTCAATGCAATCTTGCTGGTCACAAAATCACTGTTTTCACTGGAGACGGAAAACTGAAGGAGTGTTTGTGGTTCCAGAAATAGGTACTTAACAAACAACGACACTAACTTCTTCAGGGAAATATCTACCTTATGTTCCAGTACTTGCAGCCTGCAGTAAGGGGACGGTATCTTGCAGGAGTCACAGTTCACCTGACATATTTTCTTTTTTCTCAGGTAAAAAAAGCATGAAATGAAGGGAAAATATATGCAGTATCACAACACAAGGGAACCAGGTATCCGAAGCATTTTAAATTTTTGCCTTTATTTCATAAATGCTAAATACTGCTAAATTCTAAAGTGTTTGGCAATGTTTTCAGATGTGCAGAAAAAGTGTGATAAAGCTTCTATTGTGTCAGCCACTGACACTGCCAAGTTATTTTCTGTTAAAGATATACTTTGTATGCAAATGTATTTCAAAGATTGAAAACTATGAATTTTCTGGATTTTCTTCTTCTTGTATTGCTTGACAGGGACCATGTGTTAGACTGCCAATATTTAAAAGAAAGAAAAAAAAGGAGGATTTTTAATGATGACTCTGAAAAATTTGCATTTTGTCTTTAGATATTTTTGTATAACCAGTCTTAATTTTTTTTTGTTAAGCATGTAATTCAACCAATTCCTAGCACAGCATAGGGTGAAATACAGAAAAAACAAAGTAAAAATTGATCTAGAAGAACTTCAGCTATTGATAAAGCAGGTAAGCGTACAAAGCCTCACATCTCCCAGATTTCAGACATTTTTAGTACAGATCAGTTGTTATCAGAATAAATCATTGTGATGAACACCTTATAGGTGGGATGAATCAGTGCAATTCAAGAACATCAGTCAGCCTTTTAAACATTCCAAAACAGTTGAGTTTGTACAGTCTGTCGTTCAACAGACCATGCCATTTTTTTTTTGCATTTGGAAGAGGTGGAGTAGGCTTGGTGCAAGGTTGGCCCTTGGTGAGGGTGTCCTCTGGCTTTTCCAGGAGCTCCAAAAACCAATCCTTATACCTGAAGTTGTGGCAGAGGTCTTCGCTCCAGAGCTGAGGCCAGGACTTCATGATAAGGTTCTACAGCTCCTCAAGAGGAATGAAATGTTTCTCTACTCATTTCTAGTAGGAAGATGATATTTATCTCACATGGATATTGAGATGTTTAATGTTCTGACACGTTAAGCTGTCGTGCCAGGAGTACTTGTACACATGATTACTATCTGTGTAGTAATTTACTGTCTTTGTTTAAAATACATCTGCAATATTAAAGCTTGTATTCAGTATTTTTCAGATACAAATGATTCCGATTTTTGTTTCAGGATGTGGCACTACTTTGCACAGACTGTTTAGCTGCTGTAGGTGTAAGGTATTAAATTGTTTATGTACACAGTTTATACACACGTATTCATGGCAGACTGAAAATGATGTTAGAAAATTGTAAAAGAAAATATTGAATTTTGCTGTAGTGTTAGGAAGTGCTAACAAATGCCCCAACATTTATGCATGTTTTATATACCTTTTTACTCTGCCATTCACTGCAATAATATAATTCCAGTCCATTAGTAACTTCCACATCACAGGTTGTAGCTATAACTTCTTGGCAAACAATTCAAGAAAAATCCCTAAAATTGGAGATACTGCAGGCTGTGATAGGTTATCTTAATTGCATGCGTAAATACATAAACAAATCTTGTTCTACTGCAAAAGAATATGCTTCAAAATGGAACTTAATACAGGCCTGCAAAGAAATATAAATATAAGAACTGGGACAGGGTTGGATATTTTGACTTCATGCATGAGTTTGATATGAGACACCTGCTTAGTTCCTAAACTATCTAAAAGGCAGTGAGGAAGCAGGATAAGTCTTCCACGTTTTTTCAAGATTATGGCCTTTTATCTATAGGGGGACGTGCCTAGCACGTTTCTCAGGCTTCTGAAAAATAATAATAATGACATAATGTAGAGTTCTGGGACTTGGGAGATCCAGGCAGGCAGCCTGATCTTATTGTTGGAGAAACAAGTGCCAAAATTCCCTACAGGCTTCTGTAAGAGCAATGTTTGCATTTGGAGTTAAATTTGGGTGGATGTTTTGTTTCCTGGAAGATTTTATTATTTAAAAATGCAGTTGTGTTCTGGCTTCCAGGAAATAAATATGTAGCTGTAATTGTTTTTTAATAGAATGATATGTGTCATCTACATATTCTTAGGGTGTGGAGTTCTGAGGTGGCTTCTGGAAATGTGGGTGTCACACTCCAAAACGCTTTCTCCAGGGCAGTCTACCATGTGGCAGCCCTGAAGGAGGTGAAGCCAAGGCTTGGGGCTCTTCCAGCTCTTTCCCAGCCTGACACAAAGCTGTCTGGGAATTGGGTGGGAAAATTTCAAGGCAGCCAGTGAGATGTGAACTGGTGCAGCGAGTGTAGCAAATGGTTAAGTTTAAAAGTACTTTTAAATTGCATTGAAGATCTGAAATCCAGATTCTGGGCTGCATCTGGCCGGTGGTTGCCACAACTTGAGAGAGAGGGGCTGCTGAAAGCAGCTGCGGGCTGAGGGTGATCTCAAAGGCACCAGCCAGCCCAGTCACCTGTGCCTGGTGATTGCACAGGTAAGTGAAGAGCCTTCTACCACAGCCTTTTCAGAATGAAAAACTGCACCAGATGGATCCAAGTGAATCCTTTAGGTTGGAAAAAAAATACATTTAGGAGCTTAAGGTGTGGTTGCTTTTAAGTTATTGTCTGTGCAATTAATAATGCAAGTTTTAGTTTGTTTGTCCTATGTATAGTGGATGAAGATGTGAGAAAAGTCTACAGGAGAGGGTTCGTTGTAGTTAGTGCTGGCACTGCATCAGTTCAGGCTGCTGGATAAAAATGTGATCGTGTTGTAGCATTTCCATGTAGCCTCCATGAAATGGGATATGCTTCACTTCCTGGTCTGAACTGTAGTCCCTTCTTGTCACCCTTCACTTCGGAGGTGGCTGCAGTTCATAGTGGGTTTGTGACTCAAGACCAGGCATAAATGTAGTGCTGTGAAAGATGAGTTCAGTGCCTGTTAGAAAATATTAACAGAACAAGGAAAAGGGTAAAAAAGGTTAAAAAACCAGAAAACCTTCTTTGATTTTAATTCTTTGGGATCTTTAGAACAAAAGCACAGCAGTGTACAGCCCTTCATCTTCAAAATTATAAAATGATCATCTAGCCCATATGAACATTCTCTTTGAGTTCAGGTTCACGATGTTACTTCTGAAAGTATTTCCAGAGCTGCAGCATGGCTATTAGGCATTGCTGTTAATAGTAATGGGGATACTAGGTCTGTTAATTGTGGTCCATCAACATTAACTTTGAATTTTCTGGAGTTTGGTATGATGTTTAAAATGTTCTTATCACCTTGGTATCTGAGCATCGTGCAACAATTATAAATTTGTTTTAATTTCCTGTTTAAAATACTTAATAAAAATCTACACAAAGCACATTGTTTAGCCAGGAGATTGGAATATTTTCCTTTTCATCAGTTCCATTCTCTTGGGTGCATCTGTCTCAAATGTCTCTCTTGAGAATTAACACCAGAGGGTTTAGATTCGTGTTAATTATTTGAGACTTTCACAAACCCCTATTATTTACTTGGTAAATGTGTATTTCTCTAAGATTATGATCATTTTGGATTTTTTTTCCCCTCCTTCTTTCTGGGGTTTTCATAATGTTATAATTATTCCTGTCATAGGTGCTTATTACTTTATGTCTGGGTGCCATTGGTTCCCTAAAGCAGTTGTTCTAAAAAAATAAAAAGGTTTTTTAAAACAAAAGAGCCCAAATTTTAGCCCTGATTCAGTGAGGCACGCAGCCACTTGGCTGTTTGCAGGCACACGAGCGCATTCAGCCAGCTGGATTAACCACATGCCCATGGGCAGCTCTGCCATGCTCATGCCATCTCTGCTTCAGTCTTGTGCTGCTGTGGTGATGCGGCTTCCAAGCTGCTGCTGGCTGGGTTCCAGCTGTGCGGCTCCACACGCACGCACAGCTGGGATGCAGCTGGCTGCACCTGACTACCTGGGCATGCCCTGAGGCACAGCTGCACTCGTGCAGCCTGTGCTGCTCCGGCTCCCAGGCTGCTCCCGAGAAAGTTATCTTGACCCACCTAAATGAATGTTTGACAGCATGTCACAGGCAAGCAGTGCCATGCCCCGACTGCCCTTCAGGCTTGCCTGAGTGACAGTCTAGGCAGGACATTTCACAGAAGGAGGGAGACTGCTGAGATGTGCCAGAGACATCTAGAAGTGAGCTCTGTCCTGATTCCATGTCAGATTCTGCAGGACAGCGTGTGGACATGCATCACACGAGCTATACAGTAAATAGAAGAGCTCTTTGCTTGAGTCCAGAGCGAAGAGGGAGATGTGATGTGTAATGGGAACCTGTGTTCATTCTGTTTTCTTTCTCTGCTCCCACAGCTCACAAGATTCCCTCTCACAGTATGAGCAGGGATATAATGAAACTGATATTCTTCTGTGTTGCAGAAGAGGAACACAGGGAAGTTTCATGGGCCGTACTTATTTTGCTATTTCTATAAAGCAAATACTCATTGAAAAATATCTAAATGTTACTGAATTTACTGAGGCATCTGCTTCATACAGGTTTTGGGGTTTTTTTGTTCAGTGCCTAGTTCTCTTTCCTCTAGTCCATAGCTCTGTGAAGAAATAAATTCCCAAGAATATTCTGGATAATTAATCTTTGCAAAGACAGTTTCTTTCTATACAGCCATATTTTGTCTCAAAAATACTCTTAAGTATTAGAACTCTCTCTTAAGGAATAGTATCATACCTTTCTTCACTTCATTTGTACGCTGTCCTCTAATAGATGTTATTATCTGCTGTAAATTTTTTTACTGAAATAGTTACATTTGTCAGTTTTTTTCTTGTAAAAAAGTGCTATCTACAGCAGAACTTTCTCCCTAACATTTAGCTGCATCAGAAACCTATTTCTTTTAAAAATGTTGAATCTGTGCGTTAATTTCCAAAGATCAACCAAAACCAGTGTGTATTTTTCCAACAACTTTTACAAACAGTCTCCAAGTTCAATTTGCTATTATGATTATTCTAATTATATGGTTGATTAATCCTTGTCTGAAAAAAAACACTTGGAAGTATCAGCAGTTTTTCACATTTTAGCACGGAGTAGTGTTGTCCAAGGGAGCTGGGCAGCGGTCAGAGTTTGCAGGGGAGCAAGTAGGAAGAACACAAACCCTACCAGCCCTGGAAGAGGCAATTCCCTTGGGAGCTGTAAGAGTTCCAGGCAGTCCCATCTCAGCCCATCACGACCCCAGCCCTTTGTTTCTGCTGGTGTTTCCCAGCGCTGGCTCTCGGGCAGCCATGTGGTCACGGGATCACATTTGCTCAGCTGAAATGCCTGCCCTCTTTTTTCCTCCCCAGCTTGTCTTTACACCAATCCTCCCTTCACTATTTCCTTCCTGCTACAATTTTGCCCCAGTCTCCTCTTTTCCAAAAAAAAAACCCCTGCAAATGCTTAAAAGTTGTGAATATGTAATAGACTTCAGAATATGTTCATAAACTACTTATGAAAATAAAACCCTACCTATGAAAATAAAAACACATGAGCTGAATCAGCCATTGTTATTTGCAACCATTTGAACCTCTGTAGTCACGACTATTATACACAGACATCATTAGAGGAAATAAAAACCATTTGATGCTCCTTTTCCAAGTTCGTGATCTGTGTATCCTGCTTGCTGAAAAGCAAAACTAAAAATCCCAATCTATTGTAGTTTTAAAAGTATTTGCTGGGTTAGTAGTTGGACAAGTGCTGCAGAAATGATGAATATTGTGATACACTATCAGTTACTTTTATAGCCCCTGCTCAGGATGTTTCCTAAAGGTTTAGAGTCTGGAAGTCTGGAAATACTTAATGGAAACTAAGAAGAGAACCAAAATACGAACCAAACCAAACCAAGAAAAAAGAGGCGAAATATGTTCTGCTATATAGTGCTTAGTACTAGAAGATCTGATTGACATCTGGTCTGTTGAGTTCTTAGAAAAATCAGTGAAGACAGCTATAGCAAAGGCATATAGAAAAAAATTTATTTTTTCACAAAATATGAACACTGCTATGAAATCAAAATCTGTCAAACACAGCCAGTCTCCCTAAACTGTTTGGGAAAACTACCTGAGATAAGTTACTCAGCAAGATACAGTTTTAGAGAGATAATGATATATTTTTCTTACATCTTTGGGTTTAGATCTTTTTATAGTTTCTCCTCTGTAGTCTGATACTTGACTACAGTAGGTCTCCCTAGGCCCTACCAGTAATCTCTTCACTGATTCCTTCTTGCAACAGCTTTTGTCATTTCTGCTCCTAAATCCTCATCATCTCATCTCCTCTTTTAGAGTTGACTGTGTCTTCAGCTATCCTAAAACAATCTTTACTGAGCCCGTGTTCAGTGACTAACTTGGCCTCATTTCCTCCGAAAGCAGTAACGGGATAGGACAGCTTCATTTCCATTTTACAGGAGCATTAGCAAGTGGTGGTCACCTGGATAAGAATAACACGTAACAAGATTTTGAGAATGTTGAAGACAGTGGTCATTCTCTCTGAGGGGAAAGCAAGCTCATCTTTCTCTTGACATCAAGCATAGCGTGGGGAAGCAGTGATGCAATTCCCAATATCCTTCTGCCTGTTTTGATGAGGTTGGATATGAATCCATCACGGTTTGTTTTGCTAGTGATCGAACCTTCTCTAGGAACTGTATAGGCAGACTTATGTGTAGCAAAATTAAACACTTTGAAGATTTTCTTAATTAACTTCCCCCCTTCCCCCAAGAGACTCATCTTTCTTCATCTCCTCGATGAAGAGAATAAAAGAATAGGTTTTCTGGCCCCTGGCCTTTTCTCTTACCAACCTGAAGACAAGAAACTCAGGTGCCATTTTACTGTCCAATATTAACTGTTAGGGAAGTGCTGAGAAGGTGAATTAATTGAGTGTGGGCTGCAGCTGGGTTGAATAACATCACACACTGACACATACTGTTCATTAGATTTCTTGATGCAAAGGTGGTTTCTGCAATAATGGTACCCATGTTTTAATCTTATCTCTCAGGCTTGGGGAAGGAAGATAAAGCACTCTGCTGTGTAACTGAACTGCTTCATAGGTGCTAGAGTCCTGAGAAATGTTCTTAATACCCTTTCCAATGGCTCTAGCACATCTTAAATTGCATTACGAGAAATTCAGCTTGAATTTCATCACTCCCAAGGCACCTGGTCATTTGCAAAACCAGGTTGGTGTACATCTATTACATAGATTAAAAAACAACAAAAAAAAAGGACTAAGTAAGTTTGGGTGTATATAATTAACTACAAGGATATTGCTCATTTTCATTTCCCTTATAAACACTTCCTATATTTTTTTGCTTTAAATGCAGAACCCCTTAAAGGGATGGGGGAAAAAAAAATCAGTTCTCACCCACTGTTCTGAAAAATGGATCCTGTTCTCTTCCTGTGGCACTGGCTAATGCTTGTCTCAGTTGCTCAGCATGATGCTGTAATGGAAGAACTGTTTAGACTGAAGCTCCATCTGCTTATCAGCGAGAGGCTGCAAGCCTGATGCCACACTCCAGTGCGTCTATTGGTGTGGAGAGAAGGCTCTGCAGTGGTGTGTGGGAGGAGCAAGAGTCATGGGAATGAAAGTAATGCTGAGCGAAGGGTCTGCAGCGAGGTAGAGCCCTCTCTGTGTTATTGTGGTCAGCAGACTGGAGTAGCAGCCCCTCTGAGGAGGGGTAGAGTGAAGCAGTTTCTCACTGTTGTGGGCAGCAATTGGACTAAGTTTGTGTGGAGATGTGGTAAGATAAGAGGGAGTTATATGGGACGAGATCAGATCTGGTTTTACTTGAAGATAAAGAGGGAGAGTTTGGCAAGATACGTGTGCATATATGGAATGCCACAATGCAAGATCTCTGACTTTACAGAAATTTGAGTAAAGCAGTTCAGCAAGATGAGACCACGTCAACGGATCGAAGTTGACTGATGAGGGACCTGGAGGGAGGAAAAACCCGTCAGAGACAGCGTAGGTACAGCAAGGTTACATGGGAAAATAAGGAACATCTTGGAAAGTGCGAGGTGTGAAGGAGGGAGAGCGAGTGTGCCAGTCAGCTGTGCGGAGTCTGGAAGAGCAAAGACAGCTTTGGAGCAAAGGGAGTAGGTGAGGAACAGTGGGCAGGGGAAAAGCTGTCCTATACTCAGCATCCCTGGCATTTGGGGTTGGCCATGGGTGCAAAGGATGAGTACAGTGGTTTTACTGCTGCTGAGGAAAGGGATAGAAGCAGTACAAACATGCGGCAAAGGTGTTATTTAGGCTCTTCCACATTTTGGGGAGTGAAAAGCTTTGCACAATGCCTAAGTGGGCATGGTTCTCTGATGTGTCTTCAATGTCCCAGGGAGGAAAGGAAGACTGAGTTTCAGCTGTGAAAGATACTTTTAGAGAACCTCACAACTAGGAGACCAAATTTGTCCTTCCAAAGGACCCAATACTGCAAGCAACCAGTACCTTGTAGCAACATTACTTTTATGAATGTTCTTAAGATGCAAGTCTTCATACTGTAATTCTTGTGTAACAACTCAGACTGAGATATTTTTTTTTCTGATTTTAGACCAACTGATTTTCTATACTTGAGGTGAGAGAAAAAATATTTTAACATGTTTGTTCACAAGTGCAGTATTATTTAAATTCTACAAAGTTAAGGTATCACTATTTGTGCAGAATTTCCTGCTGCTACCCTATTCATCCTTATTTCACAGCAGTGCATTTAGTAACAAAGCTAAAACTTGCACAGACTTCCTACTCCTTGTCTCCACCAATTTCGTGGCATTGTCATAGGCACCACAATCCTGTGTGTCACTCCGCCTCATTCTGTGCTTTCCCACTCTGCAGATAACAACTGGTCTCCGTTGGGATTGATTTACACATTAAACATTAATTATTTTCCTGTCCTTAGTTACGCAACATCGCTGTGCCTGGCCAGCAGCAAGATGTGGTGAAGACTTCAGTGCTCGGGCCTGGCGTATTTCTGCTGCTCATGTCAGCCCTCCCGGGTAGCGGCAGGAAACAGTATCTCCCAAACCTGTCAAATCTATCACTCTTCTCGTTCAAATGTTGACAGGCCTTGGTAAAGCGCACTTTAAACAGATCTGTTCTCTGTCACTGCCATGACAGTAATACATGAATCCACAATCACAATGATTTTAGGAACAGACAGACAACATGAACTATAAAAGCCTGATCCTGTTAGAGCTTTCTTGGATGAGTATTTTAAAGAGAATATTTTTGTGCTAACATTTTTGAGAGTATTGCATGTCTCTAATCCTGAATCTCTCGTTTCTTTTGGATGTCTTGATTCCTTATCTTGACTCTTCAAATATTCTTCATTTTTCTTGTGGCTACCTCTGACTGTTTGCTAGAGTTTCAAAGCCTTTTACTGAAGATGTTGCCATGCTGTATCTAGATATCCAATAATGTGATCATTTGCTACTCCCCCTCCACTGAGCTGAATGCCCAAGTCACAACAGATGTTGTTTGAAAGAAGAAGACATTTATTATCTCACTGGACATTAAAGATAGAACCATATTTACTGTAAGAAGAATCTGATGGCAGAAGAAGCCCTCGAATGCTAATAACATCTCATAATAAAACTGGGCTGGAGAATAGTGATGCCAACAATATCTGTGAGCATGGATGGCCAACTGTATGTGGAATTTCTGATTTGACTGTGTAGTAATGCACTTGAAGCACTAGCTAAGTCAAAAAATGTGGGTTTTTTTTATTCTCTGGTCCATTGTACACTGCTCTTAATAGGCATCGTCTAATCTTCTGTGCTGTCTTTTTGACCCAGGCTCCTGAATATTTCTGGAGTAAATATTGTTAACATATGTTGCAAAATTGAATTTCTGACTCATGAATGACCAAAGGAGATAAGTTTCTGTTTGGGTCGGGAAGAATTGTTTTGCCATCCGCCTTCTCATGAGCTGAGTGTTTTCCAACTGGGCCTTAGTGATCTACCACAGTAGGTTAGTAAATACTAATATTTCTCTTTAACTGAGATGATACTAGAGCTTCATGAGTAGGAATAATGTCTCATTATGACTAAGCACTGTTTTCTGAATTTTCATATTTCTGTGTGAACTGTTTCTGATGCTGCTGAGGACTTGTTACTTTGAATTGGATGTGTTCAGTATGGGCACCCTAATGGCCAGATTTAATTTTCTCACTTTTCTGGAGAAGTTTCTTTAGGTTTGAACATTGAGAGCACAATGTTTCAAGTACAGGGATAACTTCACTCTGAGGATAATATATTCAGAGGACTATTGGTTCAAAAAAAAGTTGTAGATTTGTCTAAAAGTTCAAAGGATCCTTTAAATTTCTGTCTATTGCATTCTGAAGATTTTAGAGGGGTTTTTTCCTGTGACCATCTAAGCACCAAGTTTGAAATTCACCCTGGCCACAGCAAGAGGCAGGCTAATGTCCACATTAAAATATTTAACATTATGGAGTCATTGGTAATAGCCTTACCATTGTTACCAAAAATGTTAGTTGATTCCACGTATCTATTGCATCTCGGGCTCTGTGCAGAGGTTGGCACATTTCTCTCTTCATGTATAATGCTAACTTTTCACAAACAAGATTAAAAGAGTTATAGAGTGGCATTTCTTTGCTATTTTCTCCAAATTACCTTGAAATTTTAAGTATGTGGAATATAATTACCAAAAGAGTATCAGTAACATTTAAGTTTCTAGTGGGTAAGCAAATCTGGCTCTTCCATAACGGTCAGGCGAACAGCTCTTATGAGATGAAGGCATAAGTAAATTGTCAGTTCCTTTGATACCATAATGTCAGTTCCTTTGATACCATAATGTTTCCCTAATGGAACCATGGAACAACATCAGACAGGTTCCCAACACCTCCCAGAAGGCTGGATAAAACACAGTTTCTCACGATAGTCTTCTCCGGGTTTTAATATGAACTCTTTTTTCTCCAGTACCAGTAGCCTATCTGCAGTGTTTTCACCCCTTTACAGACTGATAATGAGTGAATGTTCATGTGGTCTGTTGCACAACACTAAGCTCTTATTTCACTGTCTGCAGTTATGTTCAGTAAGTACAATATGAACATCATCTCAATTAACAGAGTACCTTCAGGGCTTTTCTTAGCCAACTATTCTAGCACACTTGTCCATACTGTCATCAGCACCTAATCAACTAATGATGGCTGAAAATGAGGAAGGCCAATCCCAATAAATCCAAAGGATAGTAATTTTTCTCTTTTAATGCCCTTCTCCCTCCTTCTTCCTTCTTCCTACGGCACATTGCAGTAAATTAATGTCATAGTGGTTATTACAGTAGCACTGCTATGGCAAGTATTCAAGCAACGATCCTCGAATATTTTACCTCAGCATTTATTTGTCCATAAAATAAAATAGGATTTATTGCAGTACTCTCTGGTTTGAGGACTGCATGGACAGCAGCTGTGACAACTCCTTATCTCCACTGCAGGTAAAGATATAGGGGATGTTTCCCTGAAGCTAAAGAGAAACAAGGAGCGTGGAAGTCAGTCAACGACACAACCACGGTGTTACACAAATTGGTAAAACAAATAAATATAAGCATAAAAAAAATCCTCCTTTGTACCTAATAGGAACTCTAAGAAAAATCATTCAGTAATTTTGTCCTTTAAAGGTCTCAGTAAATTAAAAGGGTATTCATTGCTTTGAAGATTGCTGTGTCCAAATCAGATATAGGATTTTGAGATTGAAAGATGGAAAGATAAATGTGAGGAATTATTGTTGCAAGCCCTATTCAGACAGAGCATAAGAGAAGGAATTACAAACAGAAAAAAAAAAATCTTGGTCAATACAATTTTACAGAGGTTTATTGTTCGTGTTGTTCACTTAAAAAAATAGATGGTTTTGACTACTTAAAAGGCTCCACCTTAAAGAAAAAAAAGCTCCCAGATCATAAAACATAGGTTCTGAAGCCAGCCCTGTGGAGATGCGACTGCTGGCTTAGAGATATTCATATTTTCAGCTGCATGTAAATTTCTGTGTGTCATTAACATCTCTGAGCTCTGTAATTAGGTCTCTCCTGATCTGGTTATAGTTTCTGTACATTATGAGTATGTAAGCCTCTCCAGGGAAGCACAAGGCCAGCCTTACAGGGTTTCCCCTTTCTGTTCCACAATTTTGCTCTTATCTTTAGCAAGTACATCCTAGCAACTGCTTGCTTCGAGGTTACAGTGAGATCCCAGTGAAAGGCTATAAAGCATTATCAGTCTTTGCCAGCACAAGCCTCTACCACTACACCAAGGCTAGAGCACCTCCTTCCTTCACAGACTCTCTACTTTTCCCTACCTGGCACTCCTCATTTTGAATATATATTCTCTTAGATTTTTTTTTTATTCCCCAAATTGCTCTCCGATTTCCAATTATAGTTATGATCTTATTTTTGCATCATTTTTTTTGGTAAGAGAAACAGCTATTCCTACAATGTGAAATGTGTATCTAAAACTCTAGCTGTGTTTGAAAGACTGTTCCTTCTGAATAAATAATATTTCAGGAAATGAAATATAGCATATAAACCAAACTGTTTGTCTTTCTGTTCTGCTTCTCATTGGGAAGCACCAGAGAGTTCGAGTACAAAGAGAAAACTGGTTTATTAAAGGATGCTTGCATTTGGATTAGTTTGTTCTGAAAGCCTTGTCTTCTAGCATTATATCCAGGAAATGCTGTCCTCAATATAAGGAAGTGCTCGTTCCATGGCCTGACTCTTTTTTGATTTTTCTTGAATGGGGTTTCTGCTTAGGTATAACAAAATATTGGATAATGAAGATAGAAAACCGATAAAGAGTAAAAAAAAAAAATACAGAATCGCTTAGAATGAATTCTGTGTGTAATTACTTGCATTTTTGCTAACTACTGTATAAACAACACTTTTAACAAGGCAAATTGGAAACGTGAAGACAAATCAGCTTAGGGATATAGCTTCAATTTATTACACAATGATAACTGAAAACTTTGTTTCTGCTGCGTTGCAGTCAATTTCTACTGAGCTCACACTCTGAATGTGTGATTAATCATATGAGCACTGGGGTTGCCAATAAATACCAAAACCTTAAAACTATAACAACTCGCTCATTTTGTGCGGTCATTCCAAATAGCTAAACAACCAGAAATTGTCAATGTACACCAAGATCAATGCTCCAGGGTCTCTACATAAGATTGATTTCCCTCTCTGAGGATTTCATCTCTCTCATCAACAAAAACATTTTGTCCTCCCTAAATAATCCAATCGAATGCCATCCTCCTGTGGAACAGTGAGAGGTTTAAATTGTTTGGATTAATCTCTGCTTTGAGGTGGCCTGGAAAGTCTCTGTAACTTTGTCAAATATAGCCTGGAGGGAGAACTGCTGTGGTTTGATATGTGCTAAAAATAAACAAATAATGAGAGTATCTAAAAATCATGTTATGCTTTAAAAATAATATGTGTGTGAAAAAATATTTCTTAAAGCTCTTGCTTCTAATACAGAACATAATAATTGTTGGTGTATTCCCTCTTGCTAAGGCCTGCCAGCTCCTCTCTACTGGAGATGGGGAAGGAGATTGGGAGCTGTGGGAACAGATTCGGGGGACAGAAGCTCACCGAGATCTTCCCCAGAAGATGAGTGGAGCAGATCCGAGATAGGACTACAGGAACTGTCACCACCCACAGCCTTCTCCCTGCTCTGGAGAGTGAACGCGCAGGTGAGGTTTAATAGAAATGTGCTGATTCAGATTCTGATTCTCTCTGTCTCCTTGAGAAGATAATTTTGTACATTTGCAGTTGAGAAAGACCAAGCAGAAGTGTTGTTTCAAATGAATCCTTGCGACCGATAGGACAGGCTGCAGGCAGGCAGTGTGGAAAAGACCCCTACAGCATGGATGTCTGCTTTCCACAGCTTTCTTGCCCGTTATGCAAACGGCTTTTCCATGATCTGCATAACACTGGAAGTTGGATTAATGGAGACTTTGTGATCTTTATCCAACATCTTCTGGAAGGAAGATAGAGCATGGAGCACAGACCCAGGTTCTTAATTAATTCTGTGTTATATAATTGGGGTGCAGCAAGGCAATCAAGTTGTATCCCCAACAAGTACTTATGATATTGCATTGTTCCTTTATTTATGCTTCTGGTGCTTTTGGAAGTGTTGGCCAGCAGCTCTCACGACTGGCACCCCACAGTAGAGCACGAGGGTCAAACTTTGCCTCAGCAGGTGACAGTGCGTGTGGATTGCATTTGGGGGCTGCTGACTGCACACGTGAGCCAGCCTGGAAAACACTCATTCTTGGAATTCTCTGTTGAGATTTCCAGAGCAGGGGTAGATTTGTGTCATCTTTTGTAGACTTTCAGGGCTGTGGTGAACAAATGGTGTTTAACTGTGGAATTGAAGGCACCAAGATGAGGGCCATATAGGCCGAGCATGACTTGTTTCCATCTTGGACTGGTACTAGCTCAGAAATGTTAGAAGATCTTTGCTGAGCAGGTCTCTGTAAGTGGAATTATTGTTAGTTAGGTTATGGGTTAGGTTATCTTAGTCTCAAACACCAAAATGGTAAACTGGTTTTGAAGGAATTGAATATTTGTTTAGAAACAGGCCAAGAACAGATTGCTCTGGAAAGTCTAAATACCCTCAGAATATCTGTGGTTTGAGCTTTGCCGTGCTCCTAATGTAAACTTCTTTTTTACTCTACTGTTGCAAAAAAATTCTCCTTTGTAGAGCTGTAAAACAAATCTTACAAATGTCATTGTACATATCAGTGTACATTCAATTTGAAGACAAAAATATTTTCAGTAAGATGAAGTATAAATTTCTCCTTTGTAAACATTGAAAAGGTAGAAAATGCTATGAAGGTAATGACTAAAGGAAGAAAATATCACTTCATTCCATTGAAACCTAAAAATAAATTCGAAGGGATATGCCTACTACTGTCAGGAGTACATATGGATTTCT
>VZTA01029705.1:246332-263832 GCA_013398855.1 Mohoua ochrocephala
GGGGGGGGGGGCAGGAGACTAAATTTAGGATTAGAAGGGCAAGATGAAACATCATGATTATCATTAGGAAAACCTCTAAACCACATTCGTACATTATCTTGGGGCAAATACAAGTGTCACATGTTCACAAAAGGCAAAAATACCACACCATGCTGTTGTGCCCTCAGGGCCCTCTCTGCTTAACAAGAAGATGTTGCAGAGTGCGCATGCACACCAGAAATTTATGATTTCCTTGAAAGGCAGAGATAAGTATTTTCAAGTCTCTCACACACAAAAGAATAAAATGAAGTATTAATGATGCATGTTGGTAGATGACGGTGTCTGAAAGTCCACTCATGGTTTTTTCCAAGTAGATATATAACAACAGGTAAATATGGAATGCACTAAGATTCCGTGCTTTATCAACAAAGGAATAAGTAAATATCCTGTATCTATTTTGATATTATTTTTAAATTAAGTCATAGGGAAAGGAAGACATTTGACAGGCACTCAGATAAATGTATTCACCTGAAGTCCACTGAAAAAATTAAAAAAGCTCCTAAGTTTGCATCAGAATGGCTAGAAAATGGCTAGAGAATGGCTAGAAAAAGGCTAGAAACATCTGCCAAACTGCCAGAGGGTGCTGGTAGCAAAAACACTTCGCAGCTGTCATATCTCAGTCTTGAGCTTCTAACAGAAGAGCAGTACAAGCTAATAAATAAATTCTTTTTCCTTTAGAGAAAGTGAGCCTGCCTCTGAAATGCCTCACACAACGGCATAAAAGTGAGCCTAAAGATGGGTGTTGGTCTTCTCATTCTACAGGACACAGACCAGAAGGGTGTTCCCTCTGTGTCAAGGAGCCATTCAAGCTTTCTCTCACAACCTCAGTGGCTTCAGCCCAGCCTTGGATCCCTTTAACTGCTCCCTGATCCTGCCTACCAAGCAAACCCACCTACTGGCCATGCCCTGCCTGCAGGGAGTGGAACAGAAGGGTCCGCACTGCAAGGTTGCAGAAATGTGTGAAGGAAAGTCAAACCTGTGTGAGGCAGAAAGAGTCTGTGGGAGTAACTTGATTGGTCACTAAATTTCAAAGAAGCCATTCTACAAAATCTGCAAACAAAGCTTAAACTAAGATACGAGTAAATTTATATATCAATCTATATACAAATATTCGCATGTAAATGTCCATGTAGGTAATTTTATGCATTTATTAGAAATTAAGTAAGATCTAATTGGACAAGAATTTTGGGAAATATCTGAAAAAAATTTTTGTTATAACTTATAAAATGAAAAAAAAAAAGAAGAGATGTCTCTGTAGTACTTGGAAATTGACAAGAAAGAAACTGAAAAATCGTACTGACAGCACTGAAAAACCTAGAAACACTTATATAATATAAACCACAATTTGAGACTACAAATTCTCAAAGAACCCATGCAAGAGATGTGTTTTTGCATGCACACCACATATGTGAGTGGTTAGAGGGTCAGGATCTAAGAACCAAGTGTTTGGCTTTATTTTTTAATAAATCATGTAAAAAAAATATTTGAGGAAATAAATTTGCAGAATACGAGTTCAGGAATGCTAATTACTAAGAGTTCCTTTATGTACTCCAATGTGTTAAAAGATGAATATTCTGTGGTTTAATAAGTTTATGATCAGTCATGTCCAAAGAGAAACAACTGTTGTGGAAAGGAAGAGAGACAACATCAGTACTAAGCCTTTTATTTTGACTCCTTTAGGAGCTAAACCTGTCCTCGAAGTCATCCACAGAGCTCAAAACATTCTGAGGGGCATGGCTGAGGGAGGCAGGGCTCAGCACCTCGTGTTCATGACTGTAGGAGACAGGTTAGGGCTGCAGAATTCTCAGCGGGCAGCTGGACAGCCGAAAGGGCAGAGCAGTGTTTGCATGTGCCCCTCACAGGAGCTGCCCGAGCTCAGAACCACTCGCAAGCCACACTGCAATGGTACTGGTCACCAGATCTCATGAAAGGTGTGTGTGCCAAGCTCTGACCACTGCCCCCTCAGGGGCTTTTAGCACCTGCTTCAGGGCGGGCAAGTGTGACCTAATGACCCAGGCCGTGCCCTTGCACGGGGAGTAGCTCCATGTCTCACGACAGGTCACCCTTTGGCCTTTCTTCCTTCAAGGGCAGGCTTTTCCTGTGGCTGTGTCTCCTTAGCCATATTGAGTATCCACGTGGCTGCCTTTCCACAGGCTGGAGAAAAGACCCATCTCAGTCTGTCCGTAAAGAAGCGACCCAGGGTCACAGGGGATCTCACAGAAAGGAGTGGAAATCCTAATGTTTGAGCCAATATTGAGAAGTGCTTTTCTATACGCTCCTCCCTTCTGTAAGTAGTTCAATGAATTGGAGAATGAGCAAAGGATATTTGAAGAATCTCTTATGTAAGTAAGTACATCCCGAGACACTTTTGTTATGCTCTTGCAGTTAGTGCACTGTTTTTAAGCAATGAATTTGGCCTTCTCTTCCATCCAGAAGTCACATTCCCTTTTGGAGCATCACTTAAGTCTTCCTGCTCATTGTGGGTAAGCTGAGAAGCAGATAAATGCATAAGCTCATGTCTCAATCAGTGTCTGCTTTATGACTGTACTCCTTTTATTGCATTTGTCCATGATGTTATTTTGTTTGTTTTCCAGTATGGAAAGTGGCAGAGAGAGGCCTTTATCCACCTTTGTCCATATGGGCTCCATAAGCCACATTGGGATTTTATTTCAGTAACATTGCCAAGTGCTATAAAGAGCCAAAAGATTTTGGGTGTGACCTTTTTTCAGGACTTCAGACTTTAGGTGCCTGCTTTTCTTTTTTTCCCCTTATTCATGGCAATTCTTTAAATGGTTAATGGTTCAAGCCTTGAAAATACAAATCCTGTGTCTGGGGAATGCTGTGATTTTTCTCTGTCTCAGGGTGATAATACAGAGATTTGCATCTAAGATAGGGATGTTTCACTTCTGATGCCTTTCTGTACCTTCGAGCATGTTCAGGCTATGTGGCAGCTACATTGAAGTTATAGAAACATAGTAACACTTTAAATTAAGGTGATCTGAATAAATATTTTATTATTTATACAGCGTTCAATAACGGGCTTGTAAAAAAACTTGGGAGTGTGCATTGAAACAGCAGACAAACTATTTGAACAATACTTACATCTTAAAATATTGTTGTAACAGCTTATCACCTTGCTGTGGCAGCATTTTAAGCATTTATTGATGATGCATTTTATAACATGCCTTACAATAAGTTATTAAAGGATGTAGTGGCACCAACTAATCATTTCATAAACATGAATAAACCATTTATACAGGGCACCTTAATTTAAAGTGCTTGTAGGAACTTGCATAAAATGTTTTGAACAGCTGACACGCAGTATTGGTGCTTCACGTAGTGCCAAAGTGGTGTCATGTCCTGGTATGCAAGAATCTTATGTGGAACTGGAGCTTTATTGCTTCCAGTGATAGAGCTGGGAACTGCACAGTAATTCCAAACACAAAATGTTGTAAATCTCTTCTGAAAGAGTGTACGAGGAAGTGCATAAGCAATATCCAGGAGATTCTGGTGACAAATAACGTAGAAGCACGTTATTGCTCATACTATATTTAAGGAAAAAAGGAAAGGAAAAAAAAATCTACTTGCTTTAACAATAATACAACCTGTGTGTAAGAAAATGCTGTTCAGAGGTAGGGTATATATTTAACTGCTTGTCAAGCAATTAAAAGACCCTGCATGATGATCAAAATTCAGTCAGCAAATAAATGATCTTTCCACAGATCAAAGAAAAAGTATCTATACCATCAAAATAGAACTCTGAGACATGTAGAAGGTGAATATTAAGAACAAAATGTGTACAGTAGTACTAAAATAATTGTAGAAATGAGAAAAAAAAGATGTCATGAGATTAAAAATCATATGAACAACACTGCTGCATTTCTTACCGTTAGCTATGATTTACTAGGAGCATTTAAAGCAATGCTAAAAAAAATAATGAAGTCATACCTTATTCCCCTCCCCCTGCAGATATAGATTTTATTTGACCTATTGCTTTTAAAACAGAACGGCTTAAAAAGCGCTCTTTACATGATAAAACTCAAAGACAAAAGAGAGAATGCAAATCATTTCTATATTACATATATGTTGCTCCATTTGGCAAAATCAAATTAGATCTTTTCATCTCCTTACTGTGGAACAAAAACAGAGCAATATTATGAAATTTTGCAGGGCTTTATTTCTAGGCGTCTTTTGTGTCCAGTCTTTTAAACTCAGGTTTTTCTGCCTTTTTTACTGACAAGCCCACAATTTTCAGAAAAGAAAGCTAGCATTAATTAAGACAGTGCCAGCTGTAATTTTCTTGGGAAGTAAATTTCTGCACAACTAAAGGTTACAGAGACCTTTTCACTGTCAAAATTTACTACAGCCTGTGAATGTTAATGTTTCTAATGAAGACATGTTCTCTGTCCCTGAACTTAAAAGTACCCTGAGAAGAAGGCAAAGAGAAAAAAAACTCTATTTGACGAATGTATCTGGAGTCTGTGCATTAATGCAGGGTTATGCCTGCTGGTGCATATTGTAATTATAGTGTTTGGATAGCCTTGTTTTCTAAACAAGGAATATTGCTATAAATTGGCAATTTTGCATGAAGAGTAGGCTTGTAGTAGGTGCCTTATGTTACAAATAAGACAGTGGTATAATAAGCATTTAACCCATTAGACTTGGGGATTTTCTCAGCTAAGTCTGGAGCGGAACTATAATATAGAATGTGGAATGAAAAGGTACTTTGGGTCTTTCTGTGAATGCAGCAGAAGAACACATTCATTATCTTCTAATGATCGTTGTACTTCTAATGATATTTTTTCTCTCCATTTTAAGTGAAATCAGCTGCTTCTAAAAAGGAGTATCTGGCTTTGCTCTTTTTTTTTTTTTTTTTTTGTTTAAAGCTGATTAAATAGTAAACTACATACAGTTATATAGTTTTTGTTGCTTTGTCAATGTGCATTTTTTCCCTATCCCTACAGTATTTACTGCCAGGCAGAGTGGCAAATAAAAGGAAAAATTCAACATCACAGAAAGGTTGATATTATTAATTTTTTTGTTGCCATGTATTTTATGGGATATTTTATTTTTCTGGTTTTGGTAAGGTTTTTTCTTAAAGCAGAATAATAACCTTTAGAAAAAAAAAAATCTTCTTGTTGTCTTATGCATGAAGTTCTCAAAACAAAAACTGCTATTGTGTGAAATTACTCTTGATTTCCCATGCAGCATCATGGTCAATATGAGTAGAGGAAAAAATAGCCTAATTCATGACTACGTTGGTTAAAAATGGCAAAATCACAGGAATGCAGGTCTTGCAAAATGTTAGAAATATGATCCTAATGATATGCTGGTAATATCCATGTTTAATGTGGAGTTTTTTTTCAAAACGGGGCATTAGATTGCAAGCTGAGTATTTTTTCTGCATCAGAATGTTCAGGTAGCTTTCCTTTCTCTTCCCTGCCCTTCCCCCTCCCAATTTCCAAGACTTAAGAGCTGAGGTTTTCAAGACACTGAGCTTTATGGTCAGAAATGAGCCAGCCTCTAATATTTCTTGGGAGAAGGTAGCGAGCATCACAAGATTGCAAGTGGCTATAGCAATTCCATCTGAGGAGCAAGGGGACGTCAGATGTGTTTGTGTCAGGCTCTGCAGCAGGGCCAGGGCCCCGAAGTCACTGGAGGAGTGTTTTTGCCACGCTGTTGATTTATGTATCAGCTGCATTGATGAGGGTTGGCTCCTCATTCTGCTCATCAGCATTAGGGACTGGGATGGAGCAGTGGGACAAAAACGTGGGAAATCAATGTCTTTGTAAATATCTATATGGACACTAGGATAATCTATTAAAAGCCATGACTATCCTATACCAATGGAGATATCAGATCTCATTACACATCCAATCCCTTTTTGCAACATGTAAATTGGACTTCATTTTGACTCCCTCGCAGCCCAGCACGTCACTGCTGAGCACCCCTTCAAGACACCTCAAAAGCATATATTTCATGTCTTCATCAGTTTAATCTGTTACATGGTCAGGAGTTCAGAATAAATATTTAAGATCTGTTGGCTAATAAGTCAATACATGAGATACTGTAATTCCAGACAGCAACCTGGTATGGCATCATTAACAGTCTTGGAGTGCTGCACAGTGAGATAAAGGTGATGCAATACTGGCAGACTGTAGGCAAGAGTGAGCAGCAAGGTATATTGGGCAAATCATCTTCTGTGGGGGGATAGAGGCATGGTTCAGCAGCCTAAAAAGCCATGCTTATGAATAAATAGGCTGTGGTGGGCAGGATTCTCCCAGGCCATTTGAGCTTTTATTTATGGATTGCACATGGATTTGCACAGATTTTTCTTACACTTAGACAAATCACCAGAGACATCATTATTGCCTTTTAAAAACAGCTTGTTTCCCCTTAATTTAAATCTGTTCCTAATTGACTTGATCTGAGCCCAAATAGTCCTTGTTCAAGTGAAATAAGTACATCACCCATTTCCTACTTGAATTGCTTTCCGACCTGACCTTTAGTTAAACCAGTGTAACTTGGTATGAAGACACAAGCCTTAAGCCTTGGAGAGAGCCTTGCAGGTAGCCTTAAACTTCCTGTTGGGAGCAAATACATGCAGGCAAAATACATAAGTGAGCTGCCAAATGGAAATCATGTTTGGAAACATGAGCTGGAGAAAGTGCTGCAAAAAAAATGTTATTAAGGCAACCAATCCCTCTGCCTATACGTGCTTGAGCAGCTATCCAGTGTCCTTTAGACTATTAGGTCTTGACTGAGATTATGGAGGAAGGCATGTAAAGAATTAGAAAAAAGTGTTCCTAAAATTTAATAAGAAATTAGAACATAGGAACTGCTAAAAGTTATTTTAATTGTTCTGTGTTTCACTATGAGACACAGGAATATTAATAGCCTTTGTATTCTTTCTCCAGTAGAAAGCCTGCAATGTCATTGACTTCTGTCCTCATCAATTATTCCTGCTGATATGTTATAAAAAAAAAAAATTATAAAATTCTAGCCTACTGTAGTAAGGCAATACGCCCCAGTCCCTTTTCTCTGATTTTTTCTCTTAGTAAGCAAAGAGAAATGCAGTACTGGGGTAGGGTTAGAGAAAGACACGGATCAGAACATATATACAGGGGAACTTTCCCTGTCTCTTTTTCTTTTTTTCTCTCTGTCTCTGGTACTTCTAAAATATCTTGGAGAGGGACAAAATATTTTACTCGAATTCATTTTAGTATATCAGGGACACTATCATTTTCAGAGCAGAAAATCTGTTATAAGAAAATCTCCTGCTGTGTTTTCTCTTAGATGTCCTCAAAAATAAAGATGGGAAATCAAGAGAAATGAAAAAAGAAAATAGGAGCCATCTATCCTGGTTTATTTTCTAGGGCTTTGTCTTATATCCTAAATTTCCAAATGGCACAAATAGCTGTTTTTTAATAAAAAAGAACACTGTAAAATCCTTGTTTCTTGAAGGAGGAGGGGAGAAATCTGTGGCAAGGGGGTTAAAGATAGGTGAGAAAACTATTTAGATCAAGGCCAACTGAATAAACACTAATTTTTTAAAATATGAACAAGTAGTATAGAAGACTGGTGGAAAAACCAATTCATCTGACCATATGGAGCAGGCACTGTGGAGAAGGCAGTGGAAGGTACCATGACCAATGCTATAAAGCCTAAAACCGGTGACTAAATCTCAAAAAAAAAAAATCAGATCACGATCCAAAAATCTTGACATAAATTGAAACTGAATCACCATTTTTGAGTAATTATTCTATTTAGTTCCTATGTATTTCCTGCCTTCAGCTCCTGAGTCCTTTTCTTCGTTGCCATATACGTAGTGATGGACAGCAGCATGCTGAGAAGTAACATTTCTTTCACGTAGTCCCTGAAAAAACAATGCAAATAATTTCACTGCTGTGTTAATAGAGAAAGAATGCAGTGATGCATATATTGTGTATTTCCTGCACAGCTGAAATACATTCAGTAGGTGCAGCTCTGGTGGAAGGATGCTCAACAAGGCAAGTTTAATCAGTGGCCATCACCCACTTCATCAAAGGACAGCACATGGGAACGTGCTGGCTTCTGTGACAGCTGCACACAAAGACTCCCAAGGGTACCGAGAGCAGAAGGCTGGGCTGGAAGGCACGAGAAAAGATCTGAACACCTACAAGGCTTCTGTCCATCCAGAACACAAACTTGATGGGCCGAATGACTATAATTTTTTCCAAGAAAAATAATAACAGCTGAACATACTAGAAATCTTGCTAAAAAAGAAAAAAAGGAGAAAAAAAGCATAATAATTCCCTTAGTGGTCTTCATTAGTTTGGCACTTAGAGAGGGAGGTAGAACACAAAGCATTGACTGAAACTAGAAGAGCAGAACATGATTCACGAATATGAATGTGGGCAGTGCACACTCCCTTGTGACTCAGAATGAGTATTTTACATGTGATTCATAAGGAAAAATAATTGTTTTATCAGATGCAGTCCTTACATATGGCTGGGGTTAATATTCACCTTATTTAAAATTGAAATTCAACTACTGTATCGGCACAGTGGTTCTTTCCAACACAGACACTAAAGAAAAGAAAGAAATTGCTTTATTCACAAACGTGACACAGTTCTCTCCTCCACACAAGCTCATTGATTGGTGCCCTGCAAAGGAGCCTGATGTGCTTTTTGCAAGGCTGCTGGTGTATGCTGCTTATTAGAAAAGATTTTCTGAGCAACACGAATAAAATCTGGAGATAACGTCCACACAGGTTTGTGAATTCTTGGGTCTGTTGAACTAACAAACATAGCAGGAGGTTGGTGGTGCATTAACAGTGAGGGCCTCTGCTGCCTCAGACTGCCAGAGCTCAAATGGGGCCAGACTGGGGAGCTGGTGTCCCACCTCATGGGCCATTCTTTCTCAAGAGATGGATCACCTAGTCCATATAATGACCCTATCTGTTTACAACAAAGTACCTCTTGTTTATTTTGATTTTTTTTCTGAGTCACTGAGGTATTTTTAGGGAATGCTAGTGCTTAAGAACTTACCTTCAGCAGAAGAACAAATACTAAAGAGATTCACATTAAATGTTCTCTGGTCATGTTGCAGAAGTGTTCAGCGAAGATTAGGGATGTTTCCATTAAAAATTTTCTGGTCCGTTTTGACTATCAGAATGGTGGTGCAGAAATGTAATCTTCCTTGAGTGATCGTTCTTTTTTGTAACCACCTGAAGTTCCTTTTCATAATATGGACACCTGCTTCTCAGGAAAGGTATTAAAATTTAGGGAAACTGTATCTCCCAGCACTGAGTGTTTAATTTGAATTGACTAGTGTGAGCAACCTGCAGCATAACCTTCAGTGTGTATGAAGAACAGGTGGTGGGAAGGAGAGGAACCTGTCCCTGAGCACCCAGAAAGGGAGAAGGAAGGCCCCTGTGTCAGCAAATGCAAGAGATGTGCTTTCCTGAGATTCCCAGGAACTCCTTTGGTGTGAGGGAACCCACCCATTGCACTGGTGTGCGTGGTGGGGGTAGGGTTTGGCAGCTTTCTTACTTGTACTGCTCCCAGGGGTTTCTAATATTTCATTTACTGCTGATGTCTGTCTTGTAGGTGAATGTCACATAGAAGAGCAAATCTTAGCTTGCATTTTTATATATTATTTGGCTTTTTTAATGGTTTCAATGAGGTAAAGTGTAGCAACATTGTTTGGTGCTATATCTTGGTCATGGCCATTAGAAAATATTTTTTTGATAGTCAAAATTTAAATGCACTATAGTTTTATTCTTTCTTTGATCTTGTAAAGAATTCATTGTCATTTGACTCTCGTATTTATTTGGTTAATTGCACCACTCAGTGTTTTTCCATCTAGCTCAGTATTTTGCTAAAAAACGTTGGGAATTTAGTAACAAGAGCATGGAGTTTATATCCTCTCTTAACATGGGTGATTCCATTTTGTGGCTCCTTTTTGAATGTAATAGACTTGGAAAATCCCTGAATGTTAGTAACAGCAGCCATTGCCTAGTAGAATTCCAATTCCCAGCTTGGAATCTCAAATTACGTGATGAGACTGAAAGCTAAACACAATGAAAACAGTGAAAAAAAATATTGAGAAAATTTTTGATTATGCCTGGATTATAAATGGAGCTGCTGGCACTAGACCACGATATAGTCACTGACAAACCCAGCTCTAGTGCCAATAGCAATGAATTGAATCAAAGAATGGGAGCTTTTGGAAGGCTTGAGGATAATTTTAGGGAAAGTGAATTATAAGTGAACTAAGAATCAGTTTCTGCAACAACAGGATAATCTGGAGCTGACCTTAGGGGTCAGTGTTGAGAGTTAAAAGGGGGAATCTCAGTACAATAGCGGGCTGAAGAATTCTGTTCTGGAAAGGGTGTCAGCTGCTGGGACAACCTTGATGTTTGCAGAGTTATTGTAATTTAGATTTAATCAGAGAGGATTGAAGTCTGCTCACAGAGGAAATGATGAATTTCCAGCTCTATGGATTTCTGCCCTCTAATTGTGATAGTTTTTGTCATTTGAGTCTCACTGCAGCATAAAGATATTGAATACTGTATGAATTTCCATTACTCAAATCACAAGAATAAAGTAAGAGTCGGAAAGAAATGCTTGGGAGAAATTAACCTCCATCTTTTCTACAGAAGAGCTGGAGGCATCAGACAAGGCTAGAGACAGGTAATGAGTAACAAAACAGTGTAGTAGCATCAATGTTTAAACTATGGAATTATTTGTTAGTGGCTGCCATGGATGCTAAAAGTTTATGTGGGCTTAAAGCGAGGCTTGAAAGACGTGGAAGAAAAATCTATTGTGGGTTACAAATAACATCACCACAACAACCTAACAAAGTCCTCTAAGCTGAAAATAGTTGGAGGTTTGAAGACTACTATGAAAAAATGTCATAGACATTTGCCCAGCTCTTAAATATTTTTAGGCATCTGCCTGCATACTGTTTTGGAAACCAGATACCAAGATAGAATGATGTTGGATCTGGCTCAGTAAGGGAGTTCTCATGAAGACACTGCTGATAGTGATCTCTTCAAATAAAAACAGTGATTTAAAATGTTCCACTCCTTTGCCAGACAGGGCATGTGTCCACCCAGCTGGGGTGACCTCCTGCAAGCAGCCCATGCACCTTCTCTCTTTGCTGGACGGCTGGGTTTCAGTTTACATTGCTCTAAAAAAAGGCAGTATGAAAAAGCCCTGCCCTTACAGTGATCTGTCTCCTCAGTGGGACACAGCAAGGGGAGACTGGCCTCAGCTTACCATCCTTTCATTCACGACTGGTTCCAGCCCAGGGTTCTGACTTGCAAAGTTCCCTGTAGTAAAGGACTATAACAGGTGGGGGTCAAGAACGTCATCCTCTTTCAGAAGCCACTGTGGTATTTACAGTCATCAGCTGGAAGACCCCAGGTTAGCTGTCATGGGTTCGTCAAGAGGTGAAATAGTCTTAGGAGTAATGCAAGAAATGGTCCAAGGCCAGGGAAACATGCTTGCAGAGTCCTACACCCATCATCCGCCCTGAGCAATCTGCATCTTTAACAAAATGTGTTCTTTTGTTTTTCTTTATTGGGACATCCAAAGGGGTGTTCTGGCTCAGAAGCCACAGATTAAACTTCAGAGGAAAAAGGAGATTTTCCTGTCCTCACTGGACTGGTCCCAAGGTTTTTCTGTTTTATCACTGGGAAAGGCATTTTAGAAATACCAGTACTAGTGAGGGAGAGGGAGTTGCATTCATTTCTGCATATTATTTATTTATTGGATTTTTGAAAACTGACCTGAGAAAAATGTTTATTTAAAATATTTACTGAAAATCATATTGTTATTGTTCTAGAACAAATGGTCAGTTACTAGTCATTTTGCTGGCAAAAATAAAAAGCCTGGACCCCACACCTGTTTAGCTGTAACCGACAAACAAAACAATCATTCAAGTAGAGTGAAAACAAACCAAATGCCCTTGAATTTTCAAAGAAAATATAACTCCTCCACGTAGCCCTAGGACAACATAGTCTGTTTGTTGGGAAGCATACTTAGCAGAGAGCTACAAATCTCTTTGCTGTGAGACTGAACGATTGTCATACATTTTGCTCTCTTTGTCTCAGTTGATGGTGTCTATAATACTATTCAGAGATAGAAAATTTGTGCCTGTCACTGTACCTGTCAGAAAGGAGCAATACCCTCTGGCAGCGACAGTCAACTTTATGGAGTTTTATTAGTCTAATGAATGAAAGCCCAGTAGCATGCCCTGTAACAATTCTAAACTCTGGATTTTAAAAGGAATCATTATTAACAGTGGAAAACAACTAGCAGCTTGTTTTATGTACACTTTGTTAAAAGCGCCACATATTTTTAAGAAGAGATTAATCTACAGTAATTTGTCATCAGGCTCTGAGTGAATGTAATATAATCCATACGATTGCAGAAGGTTCTGCAGGAAATTTGTAAACATAATGCAATCATGTGTTTGCATTTGTGACTCCAGAGTAGCTGGTAGCAGCTGTATAAACTTCTGCTCCTGCACAGAAGAGAGACTCAGCGTGACCACAGCTGTGTATTGTTAATTGCATGGGATGCTTTCCTTGGCCACCATCTATGTTAATGACAGAGCTGTGCACCACTTGCTGTCCCTCTGTCTCTCTTTCTCTGATTCTTTTCTTCCTCTTAACTTTTGCTCCCAAAAGGTCGATAACGTCTTATAAAAGGCCCTGGTTACCTTGCAGCATATCCTTTTTGAGCTCTAAGCACAAACACGTTCAATAAACTGTGCGGGAAATGTTTCTCATTTACTACTTCCAGTAAAATTAAAACAAAATAGCAGAGACTGCTCCACATCTTTTCAAGGTCTTGAGATAATTAGTTTAATAAAAATTCACTTTTATAAGGCATGATCCAAGTGTGTTGCTATCTGAGGGAAACTCCTGCGGGCTGCTGTGATTCGGGCCCAATGGCTTTTCTGTGTTTTCTCTATTGTTTTATACAATGTTAATTTTTCGGCTCACACAAGCTTGTTTGCCAAGGAGGACACAGAACATTTTCTGTCTTACAGTGGTGGGAGATTGCTGGAAGGAATACATTCGGATAATCAGGTTATTCTTTATTTGGTTTAGTCCATCTTGAACATTCCGTGGCATTTGGGATTATCACTCCTTGCTACGGGGCCAGCAGCACTCTTGATGCTCCACCATCCCATCCTGCAGCGGTGGGACTGCTTCCCTGGAAATGTAAGAGTGCTCCAGGAAGCTGATGAATCCATTGATGGGTCACTCAGGAAATAAACATGCAGGGCCACATGCTGTGATCTGTGCAGCTGAGATGTCGACAGAAGTTCACAAACACTTATATGGGATGGATTCAGACTGATTCACTCTGAATGTAGATTATAGTCATTAAGAAACCGGGTCCAGTAAATTCCTCTACAACTGAGTGTAACACTATACATGCATATTAGCATATTTAAAACATAATAATACTGTGCTTCTTTTGTGCCAGCACAGTTTCATTTGTTTGGATATTTCTGTCCTTGCAAAGAATATGCATTTATAGCTCTTTGCCTCTTCTGCTTGTCCAGAAATGTTGAGCTGAACTTAAGTTTCCATAACCTGCAGCATGTGAATAGTCATAAACCCCATATTTGAGCAGCAGTAATGGATGCCAGTTACCACATTATTTAAATCAAGAATGAAAATATGACTTCCTAATTCTAGAAGAATATTTCTTCTCGTATTGCTCGATTGCACAAATTCCATTCATCCTCTCTAACGACACATCTCATGTTTAATTACAGCAGTGAGTGCTCTCCTCCACATTAAGAAAATACCAACCAGCTTATGTATTTTCTTGGTGGATCACTCAGGGTATGTCTTATCCTCTCTTTCCTTCCTCATGGTGTAATTTAGATGAGATATTTAATTATACTGGACATCTCACTGTCATTGTTAGGCACATTGGTATGAGCGACTTGAGATAAGCCAGTTGTTGGTTTAGTAAACTGGCATCTACTGGGAAGAAAAAGTCAAGGCATCAATGTCAACAAGTTGTGTGAGAACTTTATATACCAAGTAACTGCATTGCAAAATTTCTCTCTGCCCCAATCCTCTACAAATTTTTAGTACTTTGCTGAAGGTTCTTTTCTCTCTTTTTTCCTGCTGCTAGATGAGTACCTTGACTTCCAGAATCCTCCTAACCAGCTTTGTTGTTATTTGGGGTTTGCTTTGGTTTGGTGGGTTTTTTTTTTCTTTACTGAGGGGCCACAATTCTTATTGACTGCTGGTAGCTTCTACAATCTCTGCATGGGTGTGTCATAAATTACCTTACTATAGGTATATATCTGAGAAACATGTATTCTCCTCCCTTTTGTCTCAATACTCTTGCGCTTCTACCTTATTTTCCTTGCCTTCTTTTTAGAACACTCAGCCCATTATAAAGAAAAATGTTAATACTTTAAAGATACTGTCTCAAAAGCTATTGCAATTCTTGCCTTTACTAGAGAGGAATGAGCTTACTGAGGTAAAAAAGGGAAAGGTTACAGATTGCCACATTTACCCTTCTGCCAGAGCCTTACCCGGATTGTATGTGGTGACTAATGCCAGGCCTGGAATATTGGTGAAAATGTCTATATCCCAGCTCATAGTCAAATAATAGAATTTATCCCTTCTGGGAGGTCTTGTTCTGGGACATCTGAAATTTCTACTTTTATGGAAACTGTAATTTTTCTATATTTTGAGCAGCAATATGTCATTATTCAGCTGACCCATAGGTCTTGTATATTAGTAACCTTACTGGAGGATTGCTGAATGCATAAGGGAAGAGATCAAGTATTCTCCATGAAGGCAGTGTCTGTACACTGCCTAAAGAAATGAGAGTGGAAGTCATCAAGGATGTGTTTAAAAGAAATTACAGCTGAGCTGAGGAGAATTTGTTTGTCTGAGTTTTCTTCCTCTTGAAGAGGAATGCCATGAAGTAGTGAGTTTTTGGAAATCCTTTCTATTGCTTTCTATATAGATTTCATGTTTTCTTATGGTCGTGGTTCCCCAAAACCAACACCAGCCCCTTTCAGAAATTAAGAATAAGCAGAAAGAATGCACTAATAGCCAGTTCACGTATTGAGCTAAGAGCACACAATGCAAAAAGCCCACAGAAGAAAATAAACAGAAGCTGTCCCAAGACACTCACTCTGCTCAGTCAAGGCTTGCCTGTTCTGCTCACAAGCAGGGCCAAATAATGCTGCTTCTCCATCCTGCAGCTCTCCCTGTCCTATCCTTGAAGCTTTGTAAATTTGGCTCCTTTTTCCTTTTTTTTTTAAGTAAGTTTCCATCAAACCCTGTTTCTGTGCTTCATATCAGCAGATACCATATCTTGCTTTCTATTCTTCATAGAATACTTACCCCTTTCCCTTTATTACTGTCATTTGAGCTACCTTTATTGTACCCCTCCCTTAATTCTCTTTTCCACTGCCCCTCTTTGAAACCCATTCAAAAAATTCCTGACCACAGTCTGAACGTGTTTTTCCCATATATTGGAGCCTTCCTCGTTTCTTACCCTGTCAGGGTAGGATTTTCTTCTTACCCTATCAGGCCCCAAATTCAAAATTCTCATTGCACTGAGAGTTGTTCCAGGATGCATTTCAGCTCAGCTGTGCCTTTGCTTACACAAGCCTGACATCATTGTGATAATAACACATTTGGTTATAGGTGAATTCTATTAATCAGAATTGTTTTATTTTTAAATGTTTGGGTGGGGTTTTTTTCTGCAGTGTTTTCTTTTAACAGAAATGAAACTTATGTTTTCTTTGTGTCTTCAACAGATTTTTTAAAATTTCACTTTAAATGATGGTGTCTCCAACTGCCCTTGTGGAGTGAGATTTTCAGTTTGGAGCATAATGTCTAGTGAAACAGGAGCTGTTCCTGTAACTGTTGGGCAGTCAAAAGGCAGGGATGGGAGAATTCGTTGTGTTGGGGCAGGACAGTTTATTCTTCTGACTTGTAAGAGAAATCCTGGATCTGAAGAGAATTACTGTGGAGCCAAAGGTGAGATGATAAATCTGCCTGTCTTCACACACATGCAAGCTGTACAGGTTAGTACCTGCTTGAGATATCACTTAAATGCACTGGGAAACTTTTTCTATTTGCATCTATTTTTCTTTAGAATACAGTTGCCTGTGTGCATCTATCAATCCTTTAGGCCAATGCAGATCACTTGTTTCATATCTCCTCTCTGTCAAGATAATGAACTTGAATCTGATTACACAGAAAAGTAGCTTAACTTTTCAAATGCACAATGATGCTCTTTACTGTCCACCCCTTAAATCTCCAGAGTAGTCCTTTTTTGGTACTCTTGCGGTAACTTTGGTTATTCTGTGTGGTCTTTGGGCCACTGTTTTCAGTTCAGTTGCCTGTATGGTGAGAAAGCTTTTATGTGGATGTCCCAACCCTGGCAGTGTTCAAGGCCTGGCTGGATAAAGCCTTGAGCAACCTGGACTAGTGGGAGGTGGAGGGGTTGGGACCAGATGAGCTTAAAAGTCCATTCTAACCTCCTAAAATTCTATGATTCTATGATCTTATTTCTTCTCCAAATCCTGTGATTCTCTGCCTAGGTAGAGCTGGTGGACATTGTGACAGAGAGATCCATCCTTGCCTTAGCTGTGACTGCAGGCTGCTCCATCCTCTAGTCTTAAACTTTGGTACTAATAAGCAAGGCAGAACAGAGTTATTATCCTGTCTTCCAAGGCTCCTGAGAGAGCCATGTCTGTGGTTTTGTTGCAGTTTTGGAGGAGATGGGGACAGGACCCACGCTGAAGTCCTGTTGAATGGGAGACTCTTTCCTTACTGTGGTTAAGGTATTGATGGAAGTCCCTTCCCCACCCCTGTCTCTGCTCCACACTGTTGTCAATCGATAGGGCTTTTTAGCAGGGAAGCCTCCTCCACAGTCACACAGCATGCTCCTAGATGAGCTTTGATGTCAGGTAATCATTGCTGTATATAGTAATAAATGATGTGTTTACATAACAGAACTCCCTTGGCCTTTGATATACTCAGACATGTTATCAAAGTGGTGCTATGACATCTTGTACAATGAAACAATGGGAAAGTGCAGAACTGTGCAAACCGAGCTCGAGCTGAGCCCAAATGTATGTTGCTGTGCAATTATGTTATTTGCCCCTAGGGCAAGAATCACAGCTGAAGGAAGTTAATATCAATACCCTTATGAAGTCCTCAAGGACTGTTTCTGTGATGGACATGGCACTTATTTGAGAAATCACTGCAAATCACTGTCATGGTACCTGTTATTATGGGTAAGGGGTTTGAATGGTAGTTTCACTTAAATCTTGGGAACAAATTGTATTAAGTTGTTTAATATCATTTGTCTCAAGTTCCTTAATTCACTAAGTGTCTCAAGATGCTGATGTATTTTTCCCTTATAGACTTCCTTTTCCATATGGCTTTACAACTCTTTCATATGGTTTA
>VZTA01029705.1:268832-317148 GCA_013398855.1 Mohoua ochrocephala
GAAACAAGAGGAACTTCCTGCTTTAAATATGCCTCGGTTCTGATTTTCCTGAGCAATGCTTGGACAATGCCAGAATTTTCAAGTCTGCTTTTGTTTAGAATTCCATGGAGGGTCCAGATAAGTTCTGAAGAAATCCTAATAATTTGCAATGAAGCCCCAACCGGAGCCCTGTAGAGACCAGACAAAGGTCTAATTATAACACCTCATAAATAGACACTTTAAAATGTCCTTGTGTAACTTGTTCACTAGACACTGTTTGTCTATATTAATAGATAAACAGAAATATTTTTATACTTCGGTTTGAGAAACAATATTTTTCAGTCTGCAAGAATCCAACATGCTGTCATCTGGTGTGCTTTTTTTGGTTTTGGAAGACATGGGCTTTTTTTGGGGAGAGATATTATATATAAAAGATGGAAATGTCCTCTTTTTTGACTAAGGTACTGTAATTCTCACAACATGAAAAGTAGCTCAAAGAAAAATCTGACTGGCCCCCTATCCTTCTTCCTTGTTTCCTACAGAGCTGTATCCAAGACATGCTTTATAGGTGACTGCATACATCATGCAGTGCTCTAAGTGTGTCTTTACAAGTATCCTGAATGCTGCTTGAGTATGGAAATTACCGACAAAAGAAATTAAGAGCAGGAACCCCATGATTAGACTAATGCATTGATCAAGTCAATTCTTCTCTGTTTCACTGCCAACACACCACATATAAAAGCGTCATTAAAGAAACTTTGCTGTCTCTCCTACTAATGGTCTACAATTTGAGCATGCCCAGATGATTGACAGGCTGTGCCAGGGCTGCCTGTGTTGTCTGAAAAAGCCACATCGGATCAGCGGAAGCTTAAAGCAAAGCATAAATTATAGATATATGTCTGTTTCTTTGATGATGTGAGACTAGTAGGTGCATCCCACTTCCATCACACAAAGAACCACACTTTCATGCAGCTTTTTCACTTTGTCACATCACATTTGAAAAAACAACAGTGAAAACATAAATGTTCTATTTTTTTTAACAAACAGCCTGTTCAAAGCCAGTTTTGAAGTTCTTCACTTTCTGAATTAATTAAATATAAACTAAGTGTTAAATTGCAAAGTTCAGTGCAGCGAGGATTGTTGCTTATTTTCTATTTCTATTTGTCATTACTGTTAACTGTTATGCATGTTTCTGAATCAGAGCTACTGAACTGGAATGCTCTTAGCATTTTGACCATCCAAAACAAAGGTGTTTAGAAGGCACTGAAAAGGGAAATTCTTTTGCTTTGTAAATTTTATTGAGAAAAGCTGATTGAATTTTATTGTTTCTAAATTATAGAATCTTCAGTAATATTGCAACAATGAATTTAGGGCTCAGGAAGCTGCTTATAAGCATCAAGCAAAAGGTATGTGTAATATACTTATATAATAAAAGAAAGACAGATTGTCATTATAATCCTACCCTTCCAACAGGAATAATTTGCAGGCTCGTTGTAATATTAACAGATGAAATGCTACCTAATTTGTTGATATTATTTCTATACCAGAACCAAAATCTCCATTATAGATTAATTCATGAATTTGATGGTTGTGGCTAATAGACAGCCAAAAATAATGGCTCACTGGCTTCAGTCGTCGAGTAATGACTGTAGAAATGCCTTCTACATTTACAGTTTCAACTAAATGCCTAAAATATAATTCTAGGCAGATACAGGATAGATCCATTACATATTTGTAAGGTACTACAGAAGAAAGACTTGGTGGCACTTGACTGAAAAGGATTCTATCTTTTTTTAGGGTGGCTTTTTGTTTCAAGCGTTCAGCATTAGAGAGTTTCCTTGTCTGGCTCTCCAGCTGCACTGTAATGTTTCCATTTATGCTTTGCTGATGTCCAGTTTTATTTCATAGAAATAGTTTATTGAGTAAAGCATAATTGTACTTTGTAAAATACTCATCTTGTATCACTTCTTTTAGAGATCAGACATTTCCTTTTCCCATAAGGTCTAAAGATCTGTAAGTTGACATAATTCTGCACAAATCACTCTGGTAGTGTAACTTAGACTGTCCAAATTCCCCTTGGACCGTGGCCTCTGTAACTGTGCCATCACTCACTTAACTTCACCTTATCTTTAAATAAGTTTAACCAGAAGGGACTTGTTCAACTCACCACCTCTTGAGTAATGTGAATTATTTATATGATCTTCATATGTGTTCGTTAAGCTGTATACAGTAAGCCTAAGTGTAAGTGTTTATTCTGTTCATCCATAAGTGTGTTACCCCAAGCTTTGAACTCGGGCTAACCACAATAAAAATCTCTCTTTTTTTGCTGTTCTTTGATGGAAATGGACATCATTTTTTCATGTTGTACAATGGCAGCAGTGTTGTCTCAGCCGGGCGCGTTACCACGGGAATGCATAAAGAGACATTTCACGTGTTCGCTGTTGTCTTGCTGCTTTCCAGACCACCTTCCCCTCCTGCTTTGCGGAGCTGAGCGTACAGGAAGCTGTGTCCCACCATGTCTTACAATATAAATATGCCACTGTAATGGCTACTGGGGAAGGGATGATTACAATAGTCCTTTTTTTATCAATTCCCTGCTTTGCTTGAGCAGTTATTAAGTGCTCTTTGTCTGTAAAGGAATGTTAAGCACTGAGAAATAAGAATTCAGTAAAGCGGTCCTTCAGTAAAGCGGTTTGCTACTTAAAAGGGCCTCAGTTGAAATGGAAATAAACTAAAACAACCACACTGAAACGCATCACTAACCTGGATTCTCCAAAAAAACCCAGCCATTGAAACCCCCATGTATTTCTAGGTGAGGCTGGAGAGCTGTGCACATGTTCTGTTTAGAGGCAATGCTTTTGGTGGAAAACAGTCGCACCAGTACCGGTCTAAAATCTTTAAAAGGGGATGGAAACAATAATTTTTCTAACTTACACTACTGTGCTTTGGTTTTCTTTATTACCTCTGCTTTCCATTTGAAATTTGTCCAGAACAGCAGTGTTTACACATGTCCTGTTAGAAGTAATGCCAGAGGGACCTCAAAGGCATGAGTCTTGTTCCATTCTTCTTTGGTTAATTTTCCTCAAACATAAGGTATTTTAACACCTCCATAGATCATAGGATGAATAGAGTCTACAGAATCAAACATTGTGCCTCTTTCAGCATTAAGTGTGCTCAGGTTAGAACTTGCTTAATTTATGAGCTGTGAGGCAGCCATGAAACCATGGGTAGGCATATTGTTAGAACAGATTTCATTTTTCAGAGAAAAAAAAGGGAATTTTATTTTGGGTTTTGGGTTTTTTTTTTCCTAGTCGCTTGGTTTTTTGGTTTTTCTTTTCAAAACTGAGAGGGCCTTTGCCTCTTCTTTTCTGCGTTTTTTTTTTCCTACCAGAACTTTTTTTTTAAATTCTTGGGGGTTTCCCCACGCACCCCCCTTCTTTTCTCTGGAATGCTTGTATCTTTGTGTACAGTGGGTTTCCTCCTTGGCAAAGCAGCTTCATGTGTTTCATGGTTTTCTGCTCTTGTGAACTGGAACATGTTCTTGTGTGCTCTAAGAGCACACAGCTTTGGAGGATCTGCAAAAGACAAGATATTTCATGCATCCTTTCTGAGGCCTATTTCTGACAGTCCCTTGAAACCAATTCAAAACTCTCCCTAATTATAATAGGACAGGTTTGTGTCTGCTTCCAGTCAATAAAGCTTTGTTCTGCCTCAGGGATTTTACTTGTACCTGATTATATAATGGAGGATAGAAGAATCAGGCAATAGTAATTTTAATCCCTGACTATCTTTCATTCAAATAAGACATGCAAAGAGATTTAGTGAAAGGAAGAAATGTGAATGTTGTACTACTAGAGCAAACATTCTACAGTGAGTTCTGCTGGGTGGGGCGCTGAGCTCCCCCTCTATTTGCCCTTTTCCAAATATTTTGGGGTTGATTTTGGACAAAAAGGAGGTGTTTGAAATGGCAGCTCTCTCTGTTCAGAAGGCTGCAGTGCGTTGAAGGCAGAGGCCAGCCCGGGTGCAGCTCTGGGGGAAGGCTCAGCTCCAGCAGCAAGTGCTGCTCAGACTGTCACAGTCCCGGGGTGGAGAGAAAGAACCACAAACCAAAACACTCAGTACTATGTTGAAGCAAGCCTGGGTTTTGGTATCCTCATTTTTCACTTTTCACTGGGGTATTTAGTTCCAGACTTGGAAGCTTGAGGTTTGCTTCTGTCAAAGCAGCATTGAAAAGCTGACCCATATATAAAATTTTAAACACAGCATGGTAATTTGTCTGTTGTCAACACAGTGTGTGTATTTTAATTTTTTGAGAGTCTTTCTAAAAATAATGAATATTATACCATAACTTAGGCAACACAATGGACTTTTTTCTTGATAAGACTCTTCCAGAGGCCAACATCTTCACAGAGAACACTTCTAGCTCTGCATCCTGTGATGAATGGTTGGCTATCCTATTGTCAGATCTGGGAACAAAAATTAAAATAAAAACTGTTATTAAGTAGGGAGGAAAGGGAACTACACTAAGATATTGGGGTTCATATTTTTCCTGTGCAGCTCTAAAAGGAAGGAGGTTTTACTGCTTACGGAGAAATTAATTTATCAAGGTACTCCACTCTCAAACTGGTAACAACAGATCAACCTTACAGTGCTCCTCGAGATTCGGTTCTGTGACCCACAGCTCAGAGTCAAGAGTGGGAAACCAGGAGCAGCAAAGGATCAAATACATTCTCCTTGCTTTTTGTATCTGGGTCGTCCTAATTGATCCCAGCAGATTTCCTCATGGTTGGACTATCCCAATCAACCCACCTGCATCCTCACCTGGAGGAACTTGTCTCTTTATCCAGCAGTTGGGGCAATGCCTTTGGGGAAGAAAAGGCTTCCTCTGTTACTCCAGGGAATATTTTTAACCTCATCATTGCCATATACATTGCTGGGCAGTCAGGACCACAAATGACAAACCAATACTTGCTCCTCCCAGCACACCCTGTGTTTCCTTGTACTCAATGGTACTCCACAGCTGGATTAGATATTTTAAGTAGCTAGATATTTAATTGGTTTTCTTAATGTTTCAGTCTTTAATCTGTCTTTAATGTCTTTCTGTAAAACCTGATAGCTGGAGCAAGAACTACAATGCCTTTATGATAGATACAGTTTTAATATATGGACCACTGAACTCACTGAACCTTTGCTGAAACACATAAAAATATCACTCTTAACTTGTATATTAAATCTTGGGGTGAGAAAATTTCTGTACAGTTGTTGCTGTAGAATTTGTATATGTGGGAAATTACATGTTTCTAGGTACAAAAACTGCTAAAGCCATTTAATAAGTATGGCATTTTTTGCAGGATTTTAGCCAAGTATCTGAATCAAGAACCACTAAAATCTCTTTAAGAGAGACCACTTGTGTACAGTTTTCACTTTCAGGTCTAGATATTTAAGTTCAGTTGGCTTGTGTCTAAACTTGTAGATGCTTGCACATTTCTCCAAGCATTTTTTTATATTATTTGAAAATGCCTTATCATTTTCTGATCAAAATAATACATATTATTTAGAAGCTCTGACTGATAATGGAAGATCCTTTTATTTTCCACAGCTATACCTTTTTTTCTGTATCTTCACATTCATAATAATCTTATAAGAGTTTTTACATCTGTGTATATATGTGAATGACATGGTGGTTATATCCTCTCTGGGTGAAAAGGAGTCACTGTGGAACCCGGTAACTCTCTTAACTTTTGATTTTCTTCTCAGACTAATTTGAAAATGGGAAAAGTGATTTAGCACCTGAAAAAAATTTGGCGCTCTGGATGTGAGCCTGGTTTCACCCCTTTCTGATTTCTTTCTTCATCTATTGCATCTATTCCTGAAATATCAGAATGCAAATGCATTAACATTCATTACATCTGCTGAGGTCAGAGCATTTGAATAATTCCAAATTAAGGATGGTGACTTATCTTGTCCTCAGTGCAGCAGACCTCAAATGCTGACTTGTTCGGCTGTCATGGTATAACACCATACTACAGGCTGGGCTTAAATACTGAAAATTAAAGTCTGTGGCAGGGCAGTACTGAGTATTGCACTGCTCTTTTGTTCATCTTCCTTTTATTTCCATCAGCAGAGCTGTTCCAGGTGCTCACTTTTCTCCAGAGCACTGGAGCTGTTCCAGCAGCCTGTGCAGTCAAAGGGAGCTGCTGAATATTGCCAGCAACACCCAGTAGCAGAGAGGGAAGGGATCCAAGCAGCGCATCCTGAAGGGAATGGAGCAGAGCATCCTGAAGGGAATGGAGCAGAGCATCCTGAAGGGAACGGAGCAGAACATCCTGAAGGGAACGGAGCAGAGCATCCTGAAGGGAACAGAGCAGAGCATCCTGAAGGGAACAGAGCAGAGCATCCTGCCACACACAAGGCAGCAGCTGCACTGGATGGATGCAGTGCACAGTGCTGGCTGTGCCACCAGGACCTGCAGCCTCTAAGTGTTCCTCCTCTGGCTGCCTTGGCACTGCTAACATCTGCAAGTTTAATGCATGCACATCAAATGTGCATTCTTCTGCTTCCCGTAGCTGCAGAGCTCTCATGCCAGTCACACTCAGTTAAAGTGAAAAAAACCCTAATATTGTTCTTACCAGTTACAGAGCTTAGGATTTGTCAAAAGAGGGGAGGTACCTGTGGTTTTGTTGTTTCTGCCACCAGCTAAACTTTAACATTTCTGTGTATATAAGCTTTAATTTCTTTGTGGCTCTGGTGGTTATTAAAGTATAGTGAGAGTGGAGACTCGAGAGCCACATTTCAGTATCTAAAGAGGCCACACGGAAGCTGGAGAGGGGATTCTTCATCAGGAGCTATAGTGATAGGACAAGGAGTAATGGGTACAAAGTGAAAGAGGGGAAATGTAGCTTAGATTTAAGAAGAAATTTTTTACAGTGAGTGTGGTGAGACACTGGAACAGGTTGCTCAGGGAGGTAATCTCAAAAAAGAAAATACAAGGTTGACTTGAGACTTCAGTAGCAGATCTGCATCATTCCACCAAATTACTTAGACAGTTGGCTCCGTTTGTTTATGTCTTACTGAACTGTGTGTGTATAGGTGATTAACAAAGGGCAGTATAGAAGGTTGTTCTAACAAGTGGCCTCAGAAAATGTAGTTTTAACACCTCGAAAGCCCAATGAGAAAAAAAGGATTGGTTTAAAGCATATAAGAGAAGTGTATTCTTGATAATTCTGTGTCCACCACAGAGCATCCAGCTGCCCTTGCTTGCTTTGTCCTGATGTCCACCAGTAGTGAGACCTTCAAAGCTCTTCATGCAAATCCTGCACACACACACTGGGAGTAGGTGCCAGGCTCCAAGTACTGCACAGACACTGCTTGCCCCACTTCATTTTATTTTCATTCTTTCATGACAATATATGAGAAATTCTTACCAAAAATACTGTATTTTACTCCAGATTTAACTTTCTAAAGGATTTTTCATTTCCCTTGCTTTTCAATATGTGTTTGAAATATCCTGTCTGGAAATTATCAGGTACTGCTGGTATTTCATTCCACTGAACTATTGTTTTCATTTTGAGAGTCGTCTTTTCCTTTCTTCTGAAATAAGACCTAGACTAAATACCAAAATTCTTTCACTGCATATTATGGCTGAGTGCACTAAAATATAAAAACCTTGATTTAAGGTTTTTTGAATTCAAAGATCGTAGGCAAGTGTTCACTTGAAGGTTCAGTGGCATTTTGAAATGAGAACATCGTATATAAAGATGTCAGAGATGGAGCCTCCCACAGTGAGGTTGAAAGAAGAAGAACAGAATGAATAGAAGAGTTTCTGGGTTCCAAGGAATTTTAACATCTCATTACTTGAGATTACTGTACATATAATTTTCTAATATTTTGTATTACAGACTTTGAATGTATTGGTTAAAATTACTTCATGCCTGGCTTCAATTTAGTCTTATTCATTATCTCCCTTAAATAAAACCTTAAAAATAGCTGGTTTCAGTGAGTGAGCAATTTTCTGATGGGTACAGATTCTTCAACATTTCTAAAGTGAACTTGTAAATGAAAACAGACTAGGAGGTAGCAGTCCCTCAGCATTTCTTGATCAGCCTGCTATTGTATGAATCAAGCAGTTATAATTTTAACTAACTTTATAATTTGTAGTTTGCACCATATTTTATTGCATCCCAGATTTTCATAATCCTGCAATTAAAGCCCTTGCTACCTAAATGAGGCTGACTTTCATCATCTAATGCCGATGATTGTGATATTTTAATTTGATATATATGGTCAGTACTTTGACCAGTATGTCTTTGGTAATCTAAAAAGTGGAATAGAACTGAGTTTGCCTGAGGTAGGGCTGGGTTTTGAGCACCAGTGGAAGAATTTCTATATTTGGACCAGCAGCTCCCTTGACCCAGTAGTGGAACTGAGGTTATCAATGACCTCATCAGCCACATCTTGTCTTAAAATTTGTGTCCATTTCTATTTCTCACTTCTGTGACACAGCTGTAATCTGGCTTTAAGCAACTGAGATATTAAATGATATTTAATGCCTGATTATATTCTTCAATATCTCAAGTTTTTAAAAACGTCCCATTAAAACATGTACCATATGCTTTCTATCTTTGTACCAGGGGTTTAGAACTGCAAAATTTGTGACCTTTAAAAGTAGAAAGCAACTTCCATGGCATTTCTAGATATCTAATTTAGGTAAATATTGCATAAATTTATAAAATCTTAGAGCTGGTTATCATATAATTGCGTATCTAAAACACCTATTGAAAGTACCAAATAAATAAATATATATGCATTTATTTAAGACAAATACACACATCATTTACTGTGTAACCCTTCTTGTATTTGAAAGAGCTTATGAAATAATTAGTTAAACCCAAGATTCCTCCCTTCTGACAGTGAAATGAAATGTTCCAGTTGGTTTACATCACTATTTCTATTTCTTATGCTTTAGGGTTGTGTTCTAATGCTTGAGAGAAACTTTCTGTTCCAGATACACCAGAATACCACTCCATGTCTGTTGTAAAACAGTGCTTGGAGCTGAAGGGAGAAGCAAAAGCCAGGAAGGAGGTCTAAGAAAATAGAACTGCCTTCCATTTTCTTTCCTGTCTGCTGGGGGAAACAGAGACGATATTCTGTGAAGGATCTAGCCAGAGTTTCCTTCTGTGAAGCACTGGAAGCAGCTTCCTGTAAAGTAATTTTGTTGTGTCATGCCAAAGAGATTTTAAGAACAGGTTCAATAATGTCTTTGTGAGGAGTAGAGGTGAGATCCTCTCGCTTTGCAAGTGGTTGAAGGTGGAGGTCCTGAAAATAATGGTCACTTTGACACGGTGGGAAATCCGGTGTCTGGTAATATCTGAGAAATTTTGAGAATTGATATTAATCAGACAGTTCAAAAATACTTGGGAAGCCTTGCTCTAGATGAGCCTTCCAGCTCACCATTTCTGCCACATTTTGATGCCTGCCTGGGCTGCTTCAAATACAGCTCATTTACAGTGGCACTGGTGTGAGACACCAGCCATGCTCACACTGAGATCTTTTTCCTTTCCTCTTTCCCCTTTTCTCCTCTCCTGTTGGAAGCAGGGGTTGGATAGAAGGGCTCTTTGCTTTCTGAGGTAAAAGGTGGGTCACAAAAAGAGCAGCCTTCCTTCCAGCTTATTGGGAAACACCACAGCATCTGCCTGGCTTCTGAGGAAAGCTCCCTCATCCATGGATGTCCCCTGCCTTGGGAAGAGGTGGATCACAGGAAAGGGAGCATCCAGAACAGGGTAGCGTTCCCTCTGCCAGGGGTGGCAAACCTGTGCTCTGCAGGAAGGAGCTGTGCTGGGATCCCTCCGTAGCTCTGTACCATGCCAGACCCAAGGCAAGAAAGGAGGCAATAGGAGCTTCCTATAGAAAAGAAAATTCAGTGGAAAATTCGGACAGAGAAAGAAATAAAATAATCAGAGGCAAAAGAGAAATACAATCTGAAATAGTGGGAATGGACTGAAATTGTTGGTGAGTGGTTTAGCCTCAGAGAGGCCCACAAAACACCTGGGCACCTGAAAGCTGAGACAACCACTCACAAAAGTGCCAAGTCAATAAAAACAAGCAGCCTTTCCAAATTGGTAACATTTCAAAACCTTCTCCTGTCTTGTGCTGCACTTTATTCCTTCTCCTCCTCTACCAGATTCTGAAATGAGTTTTCCTTGTTATCATAGGCAGCTTTGCCAGTTCTTACTATTTTATCATGAACTTCGAGGTATTTGATGCTTTATTTAAGCCCTCAGCTCCTGCAAATGCAAAAAGAATTTTTTTAAAGGTAAAACAAAACTTTCTAGGTCTCATGATTATGTAGGAAGCTTGAAAGTGTGATCCCAAAAATATACCTTAAGACTTAATCCCTCAACATTCAGAAGTCATCATGTGAATATAAAGAACCCAAGTATGCTGGGGATTTCAATTTCTTGTTTTTTCAATTTTTTTTTTCTAATCTCATAGATATTTAGCCTGTTTTCAGAATTTTGGGAAATCCAATTGACGATCCGTCATAGGTTGGAGCAATGCACGTACTAAATGAAGGTTATAATATTTTTACTAGATCTTCAAGCCCTGGTGCAAAAAGGGGACAGGGACTTCTCCCTGAAAACTAATGATAAGACATTTGGCATCTCATGGTTAGGGCTCTCCAGTATATCAAACAAAAAAAAAAAAAAAAGCCAGAAAAGAAACTAAAAGCCATGTAGCAATTGCTTCTTAAAACTTGCCGTTTGTTTTAGGTGCCCTACAGTATTTTTCACTTAGACCATGTGGTAGAATCTCCTGTTTGGCAAGAACTTGACAAAAAGTTTATTTGATATTTTAAAATCCAGGGATTATTTGATAACTGAAAAACATGAATATTTTTTGCAGAAGTGTGAAAATGAGTAACAGAATCTTTTACCATGACTGCATTCTCATATTGATTCTCACAATAAGTAATTTGCCTTTATTATATTTTTCTTTTCCAACTTCCCTTTGTGACCCGGCCCATTCCTAAAAACTCTGTTGCTATGTTTGGAGAGGACAGGAACAGAACCCAGATTTTCAGATTTCCTTTAAGCAAGTTACTTTTCCAGCCCTTTTCCTCATGAAAATAACTTTGAAGATCCTTACTAAAACTAATTGAGAAGGTAGAAAGCTTGCCTCTGATTTTTCCCCCTTCTAAAGCTTATTCAGAAGCCTTCTAGGATTGGGCTTTAGGGTCTGTGGGCTGCTCAAATCGAAGGCCAAATCCTCAGAGGCGCTGAGCAGCTCCAGCTACAGACTTGGCTTCTTGTTAGTAGTGGCTTCCAGCAACATCTGCAGCTCCTACAGGGATCAAGACTTAGTGGCTCTTTGCAACTCCCAACAGGCATTTGTTCAGGGCTGATACATTTTTATAGCTCAGTTTCACTTGCAGTAGGATGTTTTCAAAAGCCTGTCTAGTGTGCAATAACTTTGCATATTGCTAAAGTTCCTCGTCGTGCAGCTGAGTGTTGTGAGGAGTCAGGGTCTTGCACAGCCAAAGCCCCTGGTTCTGTCTGCAGTCTCCACTTGGCAGTTCACTAGCTTGGACAGGTATGTATTTTGGGGAACCTTAAGCCTAAGTTATTTCCCAGTCTGATGTCTCCTCTCCAGTAGTAAACACGGTTTCACTTGGAGTTGTTGACAGTATGATCCGGGACCGCTCCCCTCTCCTGTCCTTGTCACAACCACCTCTCTAAAGGCTTTAGCCATTACATTTTCATTGTCTTGAATTTATGCACTGAGGAAAGTGGGCTCCCAACATTACGAATGTTGCTTTCAGTCTGCTTAGCATGTCATTTTACTGCCACAGACAGGACTTTCCCCTCTCCCTCAGATGTTTTCTGCTGAGAAGCTTGATTGCAGTTTCTGTTTTCTGATCCACATCCAAATAGTCTCCTTTTTATATCTCCTTCTTTTAGTGAAATCCATAAAAAATGGCTAAAGCCAAGGATCAAATGTAACAAACACGGCCATGACAACCCTGTGATAGGCTGGTTCTGGTCACACACTGGTATAAACTGGCAATAACTGGCAATATCAATAATTACCCAAACTTACATCAAGCAGACTGGAGAAGCAGCGTGCCATTTGTTACATAGAAGCTTACATAGAAAAGGTGATCTGAATACCAACAGGATAATATATTGGATTTATATAGCGATTTTGGTGAACATAACTCAAAGTTTTCTAAGCTGAATCATTAACTCTGTTTTACAGATGAAGACATGAAGTTGAAGTGTGCTGCCCAGGTTCGTGCTGCAGGTAAGTGGTTCAGCTCAGAACAGTCCAGTGAATTGTCTGAAGAGCTCTTTTGGCTCCCTTATTATTTACCTTAGAAGTCTTCAAACAGTGAAATGAAAGAGAAGGGGACATGAGAGGAAATTAAACCGTATAAAGACAACTAGTCAGCCAACTCTTCCTTCTCAAAAACACAAAATAAAAGTTTCATTCAATACCAACAAACCCAGATGTCACCAATTAAGAGCAAAAGTAGAAACAGACAAATCGGGCCTTTTGTTGTTGTTTTTAAAAGTGGTTTTTCTATTGAAGCCATATACATACACACGATGCAGATCAGACTAATAGCACACTTTTCCAACTTCTAGTCTTTCTTTGTGATAGCACTCAGTTCTGTGTTTGCCAAGCAAAAGCTTAAATACAAATAAAAATCAGAGTACCAAATGACAAATTCCAACACTAAAAAATTGAACAAACCAGCAAATCATTTTCCATATCCCAATTTCCAATAATGGTGCTGTACATAAAGAAATAAACAAGCTAAGAAATATTTCCACTCATTTGCAATGATACTTGACACTCAAGTGTTTTAGTCTTTTCAAAATATTAAGAGATAATTAGGCTATTTTTTGTGTAAAATGTTCATATGGTTATTTCATTTCCCTCCTTGCAAATCTCTCTGAGTGCTCTCGTGTGTGACTTAGAAAAGCAGCATGCATGGGGCCTTCCTGGCTTTCTCTGGAAAGAGCTGGGCCTGAATGCAAAAAGCAACTGAAAATGTAGCAGTGTTGGCTATTGCTGTGCACAATTTGTAGGCTTGAGCTCTGAACTGGAAGCTGAACTTTGTTGTAGGCATGGAGTCTCCACGAAGAGCACGTGGGGAGAGAAGGTGCTTCACAGGAGCTACAATCTCCCTGGTACATGCAGTCACCTGGAGGAGTCCGAGACCGGCCAGGAAAGCACTGAGGTGAGGAGTGTGTGGTACTGACTCTGCTGGGCTGGTGATCCAAAGGAAAATTTATGGGGTGGGCTTGTAAGTGTTATTTTTCTGTGAAGTTTGTCCCACAGCACAGCAAGACCACGAGGTTTGGGCAAGGGGGAGCAGGGGTCTCTTCACAGCGACAGCCTGGAACTCAGCTTAGGCTTTAGTGTGGTGTGAAGCCCTGCCCTCACACTGCAAACCCCTCATTCTCCTGCAGCAGAGTAGGTCCAGTGGAGTTCCATTTGGGTAAATGGTGTAAATCTGGTCCTGGGGAAGGGGCACTGCTTTGGGGCTTTCAGATATAATGAAACAGAGCACATGTGTGGCAAAGCGTGGCATTAGACATCCATTCACACATTCTACCCCTTGGCTGGCATGATGGAAGTGTTCACTCAGGGTCATCCTTCCTTTCCAAAAATAAACCTGGGACTGATTATAGATAGCTTTGCATCAGAATCATGTGAAACTCGTGGGTTAGAGTTTAGAGGAAACGTGGGAGGTTCTTGTTATGATTTTAAGTTCACTTGAGTTTGAAACTCAGGATGAGACTTAGGGAGGGGAAGACTGAGCACAGACAGATCCACAGGAAAGAATACATTCAAACCAACCCTTGTGAAATGCAACTGCCAATGGCTTAAGAAGAAATCCTCGCTCAAAACATTAAAACGAATCAAAACACATTCCTCTCTCTTGAAAGTCTGACTCTTAATGCTACCAAATATCCCTTTTTCCACCCTGGACAATACAGTTTTTTGGGGGAAACAAAACCAAAACCGAAAAGAAAATGCATAATATGTTACCCAATGTCCCTATAGCAGCTCTAAAAAGCAGAGGAAAAGTATGTTTTAATTAATTTATAAACAAAAGATTATTTCCTGCACTGCCAGCAAAAATCCTGTTTGCCGACAAGGTTCTGGCTTCAAACATTATCAGCAACTGGCAGGATGAGTCCTTTTATGTAAATGAATTCATTATTATTAATTTCTGCTGGTGCTGAACGATTTATGAACTGCTTTTCGAATATGGAAAAGTGGTTCATGAATCAGAGGGGAAAAAATGTTCAAAAAGTCCTGGGTCGATAAATAACAGTAGTCATTCATGAATCCCGCCCATGGTGTCTTTTATCTTCAGTAGGGGGAAGATCAAAATGATAAAATAGTAATGTGCCAACAAAAAAGGATTGAATGGGCAGAGACTGGTAACATTGTCCTCTCCGAGCCTTAATGGGCAGGGATGAATGGTGACAGACTATCCTTCACCAGCAGGCAGCTACAGACTGTGTTTCTCCCAAGGTGAAGTGCTCCTTTTCCCTGCCACACAGAGCCAGAATAAGAGGGAGCTGCTGAGCAGAGCCCCACGTGTGCCTCTGCCCCACAAACACGCAAAAGCTGCGATCGAGGGATGGGGCTTTGCCATCGCAGCTGCTTCTCAAGGAACAGACCCTGCCCTGCGCAGATTCTGTAATTGCAGCCCTCCCCGGCAGCCTCCTGCTTCCCCCACGTCTCTTACACCTCGTTACTGATAGTCTTCCTGGAACTGGCATGGCACCCAGCTCTTCTCTGCAAGGGAGTGCAGCACCGATTGGATTTTAAAGAGTCTCATTCTAAGATGAAGAGAGATGAAAAGTACTTGATTGAAAGTGAGAAATCTGGCAGCTGTTCGCTCCTGTTCTCTGAGCACACCACCAGCCCTCGGCAGACTAGAAATCTTCAGGATAGCACAGTGTATACAACAGTTGATAACGGCCTCGCTTAATGGAGACATAGCTTTTCATCTGCATTTGAGGAAATCAGGCTGAAAATCAAAATATTGTGTATACCAGGACTGAGCGTGGTCATAGAAGTGGTATTTTCTCCTTTGGGATCTTCCCTAATGTGTCAGTCCCCACAGAGGATTGGGCCACATTTATCCCCAATGTAATTTCATTAAAATCCCAACGTTGTGCCCAGAATGAGTTTAGCCCATTAGTATTTCAATGCTAAATATAGGGCAACTCTATAAAAACAGAGTAGAGAAGGCCATAAAAAAATCTGTTCTCTAAGTAGCTTGTCTTTCTACAGTTTCGATGTACAAAGAAACTACAGCTGCACATCGTGGTTGTTTGCCCTTAAATAGTTCTGCTCAGCTAAGAATTTCAAAGTCTTTTCAGGTATTAGTCAAAACATCCTGTGAGGTATGAGGCATTAGCACTAAGGGTGAGGTAAATGAAGGAAAACCTACATGCCTAAGGTCTTGAAAAGATTTTGGCAGACTCAGTAGTCAGTCTAGAAAAACGGATTACTTTTCCTGTGGAACCAATAGTCAAAAGTCTCTTCCAGCAGAGGAAAATAAAATTACAGACTTGTAGCTGGTTTTTAGCCTTGTTCTTATGTATAATTCAAGCTTGTATTTTAACCATTTTCTTTATTTCAGATTGCCACGGGACAAAATTTTGTGCTTCTGAGCTCAGCAATGAAGTTTTAATCACCCCAATATACATCTTTCCACGATATATATTTTTCTGTCTACCAAAGACATAATGGCTGCTCCTTTTATGGGAAACCAGGATTTAATCCAGTAAGTCTGTGAGAATCAATATTCTTGTGAAATGACACCATGTTGAAGTTATTTTATGTTATGTTGATGGTTAGCTAATTTTGTAATGGAGACATTTCTTCTAGAAGCAGACATAGTATAATTTAGTGGTAAAAACGTCAATCACAAGGGGTTGAACACTTATGTCAGGGCAGGAAGAGGGCAGATTTATTGATGGAAATGTATCTATATACTCTTTGTGGCACTTTGACCTGAAATATCCATTTTGGTTATAATTTCGTTTTGTGAAAATGACATCAACTGCAATCACTAATGTAAAAGTGACGCTGGAATGCTTTGTTCCAGAGGCCTGATTTAAAAAGTCTTGCTGCTGTTTGTTATAGTAACAGCTTCTCAATAGCAAGGAATTAAGGTGCTCATTTAACTGCTCCTTTTCTCTCTCTGTAGAACACCACACTGCTCTTTTTTTTTTTTTCCTTCCTACTGTTTAATATTGTTTAGGTAATACATATATAGCTTGTTTCATAATGACATGGAGGTAACTAAGAGAAAGGAGGCAGGTGCTCTGGCTGGTACTATATGTGCATATATTTTTGTATGGCTTTTCTTCCTAATGCCAATTAAACACCCACCCAAAGCCATAAAAAACATCAATAGGAATGGGTAGGAGAGGATGGAATAAAATAAGTACAGAGGTTGGGAAAGAAAAGTGACAAGGAAGGAGACAAAGAAAAAGCACAGTGCAGAACACAGGGAACACAGGAATGTCTCGTTTGTGACTTCAGTGGTTTTTCTTTGGGGTTTTTTTTCCACAAAATCTTCATCAATTCAATGGACTCTTGCATTCTTATTTCAGATCTACAATGGTGCAACTTAAAACGGAACCTGGCCAACCCTCAGCTTAAAGAATGGGAAAAAATCACTAGGAGCAGTGTGAATTTTACAGAGGAGCTGTGCTATCTGGTGAAGTACTGGCTATTGTGCATTTTCTGCTGCACTATCCTCCTCAAAAGAGTGCCTTGTACCAAATAATATCATGACACCCTAATTAGTAAAGGCTTAATCTCTGGGCTAGTCCTGAGAAATCTGCATTTTAGTGTAGAGTGATTCTAGCACAATTGAAATTTTAATTTAGTGTAACTAAAGGTGGGATGTTTTACCAGAAACACACACTCCTTTCAAGCTCTCCCGTCTTCTGTCCTTCCATTTACACCCCTTGCATGACTATCATGAAGAGCTGGCAGCTCACTTTTCTCTAGCAATCACATTTTTTCCCTGAGATGTACAAAATCCATAATCTGCTTTGTAAATCTTCATTCTTGGCTCCCTTTCAGGCAAACAAAGTGACAGAATCGGAGACCATCCAATGTCCTGCTCTGGTGAGTCACAGTGATTTTATCACTTAAATAGAGAAACCATTTAGAGTCTGGGGAGATCACAACTTTCCAGCAGGACAAAAAGTGGCCATTTGTCCTATATTTTAAAGCCATGATCCCCAAAGATGTTTCTTTTGAGGGGCATTCGAGACTTTCTATCAAGTTGATTCATTGGAGACTGAACAACAACAACCAAACGACCAAAGTCTGCTCATTAGGGAACGTAGAGCACTGCTCATAACACCCCTCCCAGGGATGGTGTGATAAATCACAGGTGCTAATACAGCAGGATAGTGGTTTGCTCACTATCATCACGGCCAGGCAGCTTCTCCACATGGACTGAGAGAAGGTAGGACAGGAAAGCATCCGATCCCCCCAGAAGTTAGGACTGCTGAGCAGTCCCAGTGTGGTCACCGATCTACACTCTGGAGAAGAATCAAAATAAGACTGAAATTAGATTCGCTTTCACACTTTCCCAATCAGATCCTGGGTAGTTTGTGCTGCAGAGAAATGCTGACTGGCAAGAACAAACTCATTATTAAAATAAGAAAAATGTAGCTAATGTTTTGGGTCTTTGATTCTATTTTAAAGCAGAATTTTTGTTGTTTTTTCTTAACCCTAGATATTTTAGTTCTGCCCATTTGCATAGGTAATATTGCCATCATATTTATTCACACTGCTCATAAAAGAGCACATCACAAAAGTGCCTGGAAAATAAAACTCCAATGAGAAGGGACCCATCAAGTTTAAATGGAGGTTTATATTGCAGCATTATGAGGCAGAGGCTTGCACATTTGCAGCTCCCATGGCAGAAAGTGAAACTCTAAACAATTAAAGCAGCACAGACATCCTGCCCTAAAGGACTGTAAGCATTTAAAAAAGCAGCCATGACCTCTCTTTACTGGGCCTGTTTTCTATTTAATTTACAGTCTTTATTAGCCAAGAAAATCTTGGCTGGATCTTAGTCAAAGTGATGAATATACAAGCATTTTGATCTACAATTTGGGGCACTTCAAAGTATTCTTTACTTTATGATCATTTGTAATCAAGGTCAGAGCTCTGGTGGTAATTTAGATACCACCTAAACATATTTATAATATAAAAACTGCTTTGCAGTAGCATGCATAGTGTCCTTTCTATTTCTGGTCACAGTCAGATTGGAGTTGCAAATGCTCAGCCTCTCCAGAAGTTACTTCTACAAGTCTGTGTAAGCAGCTCCGTGCCTGGGTTTCTTTTATTCAGTTCCCACAATGACACATAAAAATTGAGCATTTATGTGTGACAAAAAGAAACGGTTTGTTTTTATTGGTTTATTTATTGAAATATAGGCTTACTAACTTTGTAGAGAGAAAAAGTAAACCAAAAAGCCATAAAATGTTTAAAGTGGAGTTTTTGCTCCTTTTGTCATCTGTTTTTCTCATTTTTCCATATACTTTGCTTATGCACTAAGGTATAACAAGTCTCAGAAGTGCTTCCCTTTTCAAGTACAGGGACTCTCATGCCAGCAGCATCTTGCAGAACAAAAGCTAAAGCTGTGATCACTGTTTTAGCACTGTCATGCCAGGTTCTAGACCCAATTTTTTTCTAGATACTGGGACTTTCTAGACATTATGTCTTTCTACATCTTTCTCTTTAGATTTCTGCTGGCAAAGACAAACCTTGTGATTCCTTGTGTACTTCGTGTCTGATCCTTTGACAAGCACAACCCAAATCTGAAGCCCAGCATTGAGTCCCGGTTTCTCCAGGCTTGGCAGGCCCTTACCTTGCCCATTCTCTCTGATTCCCCCGCAGGGATGCATTTTCAGAGTTCCTATTGTGTCATGTCCCTCTTCCACCATGCACCCTTTCATCAGCTCCTTCTTTTCCTCTGCAGCCAAAAACATCCTGTGGATATTCTAAGGCCCACATGGCCCACACGGGCTCTCCCAAGCCTGTTTATCCCTATCACATCCACGAGGTACTGACAGATCAATGTGCATCCATCACTCACAACAGATTTTTGTTTGAAATGTTGATTTTTAAATTTTGGACTGTAGTCATTTTGTTTTCTTCTGCAAGGTCCACTCCCATAAAAATCTGCCAGCCACCACACTTGCCCTTCTTCACATCCTCCCTTAAAACTCTCCTCTGCTGTGACACCTTAAAAAAATGATAGTGGTTAAGCAGCTGATGTGCTGTGACTGCATAGTGATCATAATTATCTCCCAGTTACCTTGTCATTTCTGCCCCTCTCTCCATCTGTTTGCTGTCGCTTGTCTTTTGCTTAGATCAAAGACTCTTTGGGGTACAGACCATGCCTGTAATTCCTGTGCATTTGGGTACTGTCCTGAGCAAGGAATCTCGGGTTCTAGGCACTACTGCAGTGCACATAAATAAAAATTACTGTTTCTAAGGTAGAATCCTCTGCATTTTTGTATGCATAAATTATAGCCACATCCTGTAATCCATTTTTCAGGCTAAACAATTGACTTCAATGGGAGTTGAGCCAGGGCAGGAATTGGCCTATAGTCTTTACTCAAAACAAGCAACACAACATATTATTAATCACCCTAAATAGAGACTATCACATTCAGCGTTGCAATCCTACCTGTGGATAAAATAAATACCTTTCCAGAAACCTTATGACTTTTCTCATTTACACCAGGCCAGGCTGCTCTTAAGGAAACTATTGTTCTGCAGGGGATAACAAGATTGCAGTGACTCCCTGGTCCTATTCCTTTCATGTTGATTGCTTGGAGGTTGGCAAAGGGTGGCGAATACCCAGCAGAGTCAGTTGTAGGCCACCCTGTCTCTACCCAAGGGGTCTAGAGGCAGTTCTTCCTCCCCATTCAACATTTTCATCTCCCACTAGGGCAACACAAAACTTCTGGGGGCTGCAGTTTTGAACGTTATTCCGAATTTTGATAATATCCTCAAATATATCATTATCCACATAGCAACCATAGCCTGAAAGCTGCCGGTTATAATTCACCAAAGTCTTGGGGAATCGGTTTGGCCAGGAGTGGAGCCGGGGATGAATCTCGAGCTCTTTGTACGTGCCTGCATCAGAACTGTTGGTGGGAGAGGTGGTTACAGGGGCCACTGTCTCCTGTGCAGTTCCTGAGGAGCGACAGCTGTGAGCTTCCTCCTGTGGAACTTGGAAGAGCTGCAAAGGAGAGGAAAGCCAAAGCCAAAAATAAAAACATGCGCAAAAGCAATGAGTAAAATCTGCCAGATTCAAAGAGCTGTTGTACTACTGGAAGCCAGCCAGAAATCTCTGGAAGTCCCCTATTAATGCAGTGGCTTGGTTGCAATTACTTCCCCCCACACCCCACCCCTTCCTTCCCCAGGTGAATCTTGTCTTGCATGTATAAGGCAGACTGCAAAAAGCACACACACTTTTTTTTCCCACAGTATGATGTTTGTTTTACAGGCTCTCTGCCTGAAAATATGTTTTTCTCCTCTTCTCTTGCAAATTTTGGGGCTTCCTAAGCTGCCGATGTGTGAAAGTGAGACGAGTCTTAACATCCTCAGTAAATCCACTCAAATTGATTGTTATTTTAACAAAGTGTTGATCTTAAATAAATGTTCATAGATCAGGTTGCTTTCCACTTTCTGCCAACGTTTGGGTCATTAGATGCTGGGCTGTAAATGAACCATGCAGATAAGAGCTAATGTTAAATACCTAGGACTCCTTTACAAAGGGAAAGAGGCAGGAAGGATAAGGATCTTCATGCTTCAGGCCACAATAAGACAGCTATTGACTTTCTAGCACTGGCAAGGAACCTTCTGAAGCATTTTCTGTTTGCCATCATCAGGAACAAGGTGCTGAATTAGAAGCAGAGTTGATGCTGGTCTGATTCAAAACCCTCCATGTCCACTGGCATAAGGAAAGTGCTTGTGGCAAAATTGGTCCAGTGGAAAACGGAAACAGAAGTAAATTCCAGGCTCCTCCCTGGCCTTTTACAGAAGGACATGGCGTGGTTTTTCTAGAAAAGGGAGTTTGGGGTTGTGGTTTTGGTTTTCTTTTACCCTCAAAGGACATAGGAATTGCGTAATTTTACACTGAAATCAGTTTTTACTGTATTCTCAGTAATTGGTCTCTCTACACATATATTTTAGGGCTTCTTTAGTCAATCCTTTTTGTGTTATTACGGAGAAATTTATCTCAATATTTTGGGTGGAATGCTGTGGTAGATCTAAAAATTGCCTATTCTTTCCTATCTGGGAAAAGCATGCAGCACTGAGTAGATAAAGCAAAACTTCATCTTTATTTTAGATAATTTAGTCTCTAATTATACAAAAGTGATGTGAGAGAGATACACAGAATCTGACCCAGAATTATGACTAGAAAATAATAATATTATCCTAATTAAAAACCATATAAGAGTTTGTTATCCAGCCTCAAATCCCTGACAGACTTGTATGCTCAAATAATCGCAGCATTTGCAGGCTAAAGATTTAGTAAAAGTTTCATGGAAAAAAAAAATCCCTAATGAATTCTCAGTGTTTTTTAATATTGTGCCTCTTCAACAACAATGATGGCTTTTGGGGACTCTTGCTCACTTATGGGACATGTGGGTCATTCGAAAGCTTGAATATTCATTATGAGATGAGCTGGAACTGGATGTGCAATATGTTTGGTTGAAAACTAAATTTTATGTAAATTCTACAGTGATGTTTTCTGGCTCAGTTAGAATCCACTCTACTGTTTATCTTTATACTAATAATGGTCTCTTGGGCTTCTTTTTAAGCCTCTCTGTATACTTTTTTTTCTTTTAAAATGAAAGATGAAGATCCAAAGAAAACAATTTTTAAAGATAGAAATAGAAACACTAGGTAAAAGGAATTAGCAATGCAATCTCTGCATATATTATGTGGAAATCTACTGCAAAATTGCAGCTTGGAATTTTATTCCTAGGACATTAACTGTTTCATGTTTGAGCAGTGTTGCTGCTCTGAGTCCCCATTTTTTCAAAACCCCTTTGGATCTGTTTTTTCTATCTATTTCTGGATATTTTTGTAATATTTATTAAAATATTCCTTCTCCAGAATGATAAATCCAGTTGTCTGGAAGAAATAAAATCTGTGGCATAGCTCTGAAACGAGAATTAACCTTGATTACTACAGTAATTTACTAATCAAAACTGGAGACCTGCTAATCAAGCCTGAATTACCAGCTGCTTGATTTTTATAGTGACATAACCAAAATTGAACATTTGGTAAACAAGGGTCTTATTTATGAGGGGGGAAAAATTGGCATATGGCCATATTCATCTTAATATATTTCCCACTACATTGTTGTGATTTCCTTATCAGCTGATGTAGGCATCCCCCTTCGAACTCAAGCCATCCACCTCACCCCAGAAGGAGGAACACTGAATTTTCGATTACCCTGGAACTGGAGCCAGAGTAGCCAATTTCACATTTTCAGAGGTTTTCTGATCTACCTGGTGTTTTTGGGCATGGGGAGGAGAATGACTGATATATCACGGTAGCCTTGTGTTACAGGGCTGGTCAGAGAGCACCTTGGAATAAAGGAAGCCGAACGCTGGAAGCAGAAAGGAGAGGGATGGAGAAGTGCCAGTGAGCAGACAGCTGGGAAAGGCTGCAGGGGGAAATGGCAAAGAGCATCCGTGCGGCGCTGGTGAGCCCGGGGCCGAGCGGGACAGAGGGACGAGCCCCGGGGGAAACGTGACACGGAATCACCGAGGGACGGCCTGCGAGGAGCCCACGGCCCTCCCGTGAGCAAATGGACAAAGTGCCAATTACTGCAGCCTATCTGATGGGGCTGGGATTGTGAAAGTATTCATCTGGTTTCCATAAGTGCATCTCATTTCATGGGTTTAGGCTTTTTTTTTTTTTTTCCTTTCGGTCTGATTTCTGTTCATTTTTTCAGCTCCCAGATGGCATCCTGTATCCACCGACACAGAAAATAATTTCCCAGTATTTTCTTTAATGAATGACCTATTATGAACAAGCAGGAAAAACCCATATTGTGCAATTCTTCCACAAAAAAACTGATCATTAATATAAATGGAGAGAAGCCCCCAAAATGGGAATCTTTTTTGTTGCTTGAGCTGTGTGTGGTATTTCATTAAGGTGGCTTGTGTCGGGTTTTTTTAATGTCTTGTTCAATTGATATTGTCATGGGTAATTGTGCTGTTAAAAAGGTAAAGAACAGAAACACAAAAAGATTATTTCTAGAATAATGTTTACAGCATGAAATTCTCAGCTAGTCAGGCTCTTTCCCATTCTCTCCTTGTTACTTTAGACCTAATTCCCCATTCTCTCAATTTTTAGCATAGAAAATACATACTAAAGCTAGTGCTGCTTCCATTTTTTCACCATCTTATCTCAAAAACCTGAAATAATGTTTTTCCCTATAAGTCTTAAATGCACTTACACCTAACAGGAATGCAGGGGCACAGGGATGAATTAAAATCGTTCAGTGGTTTATAGCCAGTCTAAACCTTGAAGAACACCAGTCTGTGGTCACTGTGTGTTTAGACATGACCCTGCAGAGCTTCCAGGAGCCACAGCTCAGCATGGGCTAGGCTCTCCTGCAGCAAGTGCAGCCCAAATCACAGCAGCAAAATCCTGCTGGGATCCACAGACAGTCTTCAGAGGGGTTTTGAGTACCAGGAAAATGTGAGCAGCCACAAGCTAAAACAGAGTGCTACTCCTAATATTGTGTACTCTTGGCAGGAGGGCCATCCATGAGGATAAAGATCCCAGATTTCAGGAATGGATTCTCAGGCAATGATTTAGAACATCTGAAGACCAAGAAAATGAGAGTGAAACAAGTGGCTCAGACAGAGTTGAGCAAGGGGGGATATTTCCCTCTGACCACTGGAGCAGGACTCTGCTCCCCTGCAGTTCACATCCCTGCTGCTCCCTAAAGCCACAGCTGTGCACCCAGGAACTTCCATCAGAAGTACTCAGCATTGCCTCACATGTTTGGGATGACCTTTCTCCACCACCAAATCTTCAGAAGCCCAGCAAATCCACCTGGAAATCTGGATCATTTCAAGCTGCACTAGGACACAACAGGAGATCCAAGGAGGACATGAAGTCACTGAGGAAGGAGCACTTGCAAGGAGGGACTGATGGCTTTGGAGAGAGGGCAGAAAAAAAGTAAAAAGCCATGACAGAAGTGGTGGCAGAAAAACTGGGAAGAGGGAGCAAAAATGGTAAAGTGACACCATAATGCTTTACTGGCTCTAAAGCAAGGGAATATTATGAAAGCATTCATTTATTCTTTTTCAGGCAAAGAAAAAAATTAGGGCATAAAAAGAGAAGAAAAAAAAAACTACGGAAAGTAGAACATGTGAAGAAAAAAGCCAGCAAAGGAAGAGGAAATTAAGAGAGAGGAGAAACAAGTGCTGGAAGTAAAGGAGTGGATGGTGGGGGAGGAGGCAGCACAAAGAGATCTGATGAACAGGGCTTTTAGGTAAGTGAATTTTATTTGTATATGTCATTTCCTACTTTTTATTGCATTTCTTTGGCAACCATCCCACAGTTCCATAACCTATGGGTGGGTGGGAGGAGGTGGCTAAGAGGGCAAAATGGTAGTTTTTGGCAGAATATTGACATGACTTGAGTCGAGTCATTACTTGTGGTTGTCATTAGACAAATAGTGAAAGTGGGCTAATGGGGCAGGTGTTTATGAATCCTACAGGCCAGAGGAGGCTCAGTTTTCACAACCTGACTCACGCAGAAAGGGAGAGGCCCAAATGATTCAGTGCCGTGAAAGCAACGGTGAGCAGTGATTTCAGCACTGCAGAGGCCACAGGGACTTATTTGGGATGGACAGGATGGCTCTGTCAGGTTGCTTCAGCCTCTCAGCAGCTTTGAAGGTGGGCACTGCATAGGTTTCTATGTTGGGGACTTCATTTCTTGCAAGCACTGGATGGAAATATTTTTCTGCAGTGCAAAATGAGGCCCTAACATACAACTCTGTGGAAAAATAGGACTTCCATGAAAAATGTTCCGAACTCCATCTTTTCTGGGTACTTTTGTTTCTTTTTGCCCTTTGTTTGACTCTTTACAGGCTTTTCCCCCTAATTATCTTGAATTTAAAATGGAAACATTTCTAAAACATACAGTGTCAAATAAAATGAGTTCAGATTTTTGAAGACTTTAGAACACACGCAGTAGCTGCCACCCTGAGTCAGACAAAATATCCAGTGTTTTCCCTCTGAGAGTGAGAGGAGCAAATGTCTGGGGAAAAAGTGTATGAACTCTGATATATCTCTCATACAGAGCAATCCTTCTTCCCCTGTGTGCTCCTGCCCTCTGAGGATCAGTGTCAGAGACATTTTGATTTGGAGGCTGGATCTTGATCATCATGTTTAGTAGCTAGTGATGGATTTCGTTTGCATGATTTCATGTAATCCCTTTTATGGTCCATTTACACTTTTGACCTCCACACCATCCTGTGGCCATGAGTTCTGTAATTTCATTATGCACTGTGAGGATAAAATACTTCTTTTGTTTGTTTTAAGACTGATGCCTGGCCATTTCATAGAGGCTCCTAGTCCTTGCCTTTGTGGGAACTGTTAAATAATGTCTGTGTATGTTAGAAATCAGGTTTTTGAAATAAAAAAGTCTCTTTCAATTTTAAAGCCTTGTGATCAGGCAAGATCCTCCTTCTCCTCTCGTGAACCGTTCTATGAAGAAACAGAAAAATTCCCAACTCCAACTGCAGCCTGATGAAATTAAAATTAATTAAAGCAAAAGTAGTTTTACAGTGTTCCTACTGCACAGATAAGTAGCCTTAGTCTTATTTTATATGTCCTGTATGGTTCCCATCTCCTGTCATACCACGGTGCTCGTTTCAGTTCCATAGATATGGAATAGCCCATTTTAAGGCCATTTTCTCTGGCCCAACTATCACATCATAAGCACAGCAATGGCAGAATATGATCACTAAGTTCTCTGCAAGAGCAAGAAGGGAGAAGGCTTGGAAAGTCAATTAAAAAATAGGAGTAGGCTTTGTACAAGACACCTGAGCATGGACAGACAGCAATCTACCGTGGGGTGGGCTAGGGTGTGAACGTACCAGTTTCCATTTTCTTGCAGCTGGTAGCTGTCCAGCAGCCTCTCTGCACCACCCCCAGCCCTGTGTTTTGTGTATCATTCCAAGTCAGATTGCTGAGGAGAGAGACAAAGGACAGATTCCAGGATAAAAATCAAGACTACTCTGGAAATGCACTGTGTGTGGCAGTATTTGGAGCAGCGGTGAGAGGTTAAAAAAAAGAGTTTGACTCTAACCCAAGAATCAAAATTAATGTCAGAGAATCTGATGCAACACAAGGTGTGATGGAACAAAGACTGTTGGGGGGTCTCGTTTTGTTCAGTTATGACAAGCAAATATTCAGCACTTTAAAAGAAACAACAGTGTAATGGTTTTCACTGAATTGTATGAAGAAACAGGATAACTTTAACAAATACCACAAAACATGTCACAAATCAATTGTATTGAAAATATATTAGGTTTCTTTAAAAGAAAAGATCAGAAAAGGAAGCAGCACAAGCAGGAGGAGAGACAGCACACAAAGATTTACTTCTGAGTGCTACAAAATATTGAACTAAAAATAACATTAAAGATGAAATTTGCAATGAATCTCAAGCTGCTAAATTCCCAAAGGCTGGGTCTGCCAAAGGCTCTGTTGGTTTCCTCTGTTCTTTTCTGTCTTTATTTAAATATTTTATACAGTTGTCTATGTTCATGTGTAGTGCGAACTGTCATTTATATTTCAGTCCACTCTAAAATGGATCTTAGACTATCTCAAGCTGTGCACTGCAGCGAGGAGTTTGGAACTGAGAGGTAAGTTGAAGTGGTAGGGACAAATGAAGACTGATATTTAATGTAGTTTTTGTGTACTTATATTTTGCTGTCATGTATTTTGCCTTAAACTGATTTGTAATTTTCTGCATTTTGTGACATTATGATAAGATGTGATGCGAGTGGGGTTTCCATTTAGCAAATACATTGATGTTTTTTTGAGTCGGAGTGGTTGAATTCTGAATTCTGACCTTAGGCTTTCATGTCTAGCAATAACAACATGCAAGTTTAGATCTGCAGTCTTAAATGCTTCTCCTTGTGCTTTGGACTTGCCAAGGTAACCTTTTTGCAACAAGACAGTCTCGAGCTTATTTTAGATTCACTCGTGTGATAGGCCCGCAGGGTGCTGAGTATCCTTACATCTCCATTGTTTCAGGAACACAGGACACACCTTGCCCAGAAAAACTGGGACTTACCGTGGAGCTGGATCCGCCGCCTTGGGAGAGATTCTCCCACCCTCCTGGCGTTGGGGGAGGAAGCAGAGGGACCTGTTCTGTCCCCATGAAGACAAATTGCAGCAGCTGTGGTGGCTGGGGCACAGCCAGAGCTCCCTAATTGCTCCCTGCAGGCTGGGAGCCCCCCGGGCTGGGCTGGAGCGGGCACTGCCGGCAGGGCGGGGGGTGGCACCGACCCTGCTCCATCCCTGCAGGAGGGAGCGCTCCCTGAAGGGCTGGGGATGCTGCTGCTGCATCCTGACCTCAGCTCGGTCCCGTCGCTGATACACCGTGCTGTCTGTTAGGTTAGCTAAGAAAGGTTCAGATATGACAAGGTGGGATTTTGCACTTCTTTTGCACCAGCATGAGGGAGAACAAAATTAGTGGTGTTGGACTCCATTTCATTGATTTGTATAAAAGAAAGAATCCTTAAGAAATTATGTTGCTTTCTTGCTTCCGAACTGTAAATCACGCAGAATAAAAATTTTAAATAATGGCTATTAGATTAGGAAGTCTAAGAAGCTTTTACTACTTGGGAGCTTTGACTATTAAAAATTGATAAATTGCCATTGAAATACAAGCAGCTCTGCAATATGATAGATCAAAGTTCATTTTTTTCCCTAATGCAGAGTTAAGATGAGCAGGCTTACTTTTTGCTCATCTTCTTTGCAGATCAAAAACATTCCTTTCTTTTTATTTGAGTGATCAATTTACTAGAAGAGCCCGATGTATGTGTTGCTACTGCAGTAAAATTCTTATTCACAAGCCTTTAAGTACTAATACAGCTTGCTGGCATTATGCAAACCTCAACACATCTCAGCACTGCTGCCCAAAGTGGATAGTGTGTCTCCACCACATAACACTGGTGCAAATTGATTAGTTATAGTTTGTGAAGTGATATTTCTGAAAATATTTTGACCACGTTATTAAAAAGCTAACTCTCCTCAGTAGCACTTCTACATGAAGTTAGCAGAAAGACTTCAGAATGTTGTGTTTTAGAGGACGGTGTTCCATAGAAAGGACTCAAATGACTGAAATGTAAACTTTGGAAAGACACTTTGCTAGTGGCTTTTTAAAAATCTATTAATTGCATGTCAGTGTAGCTATAGCAGTTTTTCTTTTTTGTGTATTAAATATCTCTTATTACTTTCTAAGCATCTATAAATCCACTCTGTGGCAATTTGTATTTTTTGAAAACCTTTTAAATTAAGTAACACGAAAAATATGTAATGAACATACAACATTAAACACTTTCAAGGGCAGCAAATATGATCACATCCTTCAGAAAATATTTCTAAAATGTGTGATTTCCAACCCACTAACTTACTTGTAAGTTGTGTAAAAGCTGCAGTTGATAACAAGGTCTTGTGTATCTGGATCTTTGGGTAAACAGTGTCTGCCAGTATAGCTGGAGGAGACAGACATTTCCATTTTTAAGATAGTTCTGTAAAGAAAATCCTTCTGTGGGTGTCCACACTTGGCAGCTGATCTCAGGTCTGGCACAGTGTGCACACACTGCCACAGTTCCCATCATCCCAGGAGGAGGAAAATCCTGCATGTGGCCCCAAGAACGTTCAATCCTGCAGAGCACTTAAGCACAAAATTAGTTTCAAACTTAAGGGACAATATATAAGTTAGGTACAGGCTTTGCTAAAAGATGCAGGATGAAATACATGTATTCCAGAAGGAGGGATATAATGTGTGAAAATAAATTGTATGGGAAAGCATCTATAGATAGCTGGGAAGGTAATGAAGGAATCCTTCGATTTCAGTTCAAGGAAGACTTAAATTTACTGTATTTTATTTCACATTAATTCTTCAGTCGTCTACCACAGTTTGTGTCTGGCCGTGAAATTTTCATCTACGTCGTGTTATTCTTTGGCACGTGAAGATTTATAATCTCTGAGCCTGATTTGGCTCATCTTGGTGTTGATGACAGAAATTCCAATTTTGCTCTCAAAGGGCATGATTGAACCAGTTAACGTTTATTTCAGCCTTGCAGAAGGACATATTGCTTATTTTATATATAAAGTATGCCAAAATAAGACTGAGAGACTTTATGAACGTTGCACGGTAAGTCAGAGGCACACAGTCATAGAAGTAAGAATTCCTTCCTTCCTGACTCTCACTCCCCTGCTTTATACTGTACTTTTGATAATGTGCCTGCATTCCCACAGCAATATTCTTCTGGCACATGATAATGCAATAGTTTTGAAATATGCTTTTCATGTGATGTGTGAAAACATAAAATCTATAGATGTGCAGTATACATGGATAAAAGAATTCATATTACAATACGTAGCTACAAGCATAATAAATGGAAATTGATGAAAAGGGAATCTTTCTACTGCTGGGATTTTAAAGAATTAGACAAATGTGTGTAGTTCAAATAAGGCAGAATTTCTGCTTCTTGTCACAGAAAGAGCGATGAACATGTATCAGAAGAGAAAATCAGCTGCTGCTTGGTAAGTACCCTATGATTTTTCTTGACTGCTGCCATTTGGGCCCTACCAAGTCCAGTACTTACTGTGCTGATCAGGCTGCTGGCTCCTTTTTTGTTATTATATCACTCAAAAGGACAGCTTTCTTAGAAAAACGAAAACTATGCCAATGCAATACCATCTCTTCAGAAATACTTTTATTAATCCATTTACATTTCAAGCCGGAGCTAAATCAGTATGTTGGTGGAGACAATTCTCGGTCCAGTCTTTTCATGTTGGAGGCAGAAGAGATTCCTAGGGAAGTGACACTGAAGGCTGTTTTTTCTCTTAGTTTTGCAGGCAGTCATTGGATAGTGCGATATTATGTAAAGCAAGTCTTTGTGATCTCTATATTTGTCCTAAGTGGTTTTAATTCTTGGTTTTGTTATTGTTTTGAGAGTAGTAGCAGTAGTAACAGCAGAGGGAGGGGTATCACTGGCAGTCCCTCTGTCCAAAGAGCTCATTAAAGGACAGCACTCTGGAGATGATGCCCTGTCTGACTGGAACCAGCGGGACACAGGAACTACGTCCCATATGATGAATAACAAAAGAAAGGGTAGTTTACATTCTTTGATACATTTCTGCTCGATTAACCCCCAGTGGGATTTTACCCCTCCAGTCACATTTTTTTTGTTCCCTTAATCTTCTTTTGTATTTGCTCACTGACCCCGAGCATGTATTTGACTTGTGACCCTATTTCTGTTAATAAAATACAGGCCATCTGACCAGCATTCACACCACTCCACTACAAGGTGATGATTACCTCATTGTGAGCGCTGGGAGTTAGCAACTCGCAGGGCAAGGCTGGTGGTTGGGTGGCCTGGAGATAAGATAACCAGGGAAGGCAGCAGAAGCAGTTCTGAACTGTGCCTTCACAACCAAACTGCAGATAATAAACTCCTTCAAAATACCTAATTCCACCCACAGAACTGCATATCTCCTTATGTATTGTTCAGCTATTAATTAGTTGATAATGTTTAGGGGATTATGGCATGACAAAAAACAATTATATCTATAATGTGGAAATTTTCAGTATCCGTATTGGGTGGTAGCTTATAAAATCAAAATTATCCCATTTCCATTTTGGGTTATTAATTATAATTATATGCCCCATGAAAAAAAAAATACATCAGCACTCAGTGGCAATAATTTGAGTAGAGTGTTTTGAGGCTAAATTAACACTGGAAAGCGTAGGTGATCTCTTTCTAAGCAAAGTAGTATTTGTTTTTAGAGCACTAGCAGAAATGTAGGGTGGGTTTTTTTAAGAAAAGGCGTGCTAATGAACTTATCCATGCTTTCACCAAATCCTTAAACCATGAATCTTATGAAAGGCACTGTTAATTGTGTGTTACATGAAAAAATCATGCCAAAGCCATTTATCAGACATGTAATCTGTGTCTCTGTTTTGTGACAGGAAGCCATTATTTCCACTGAAAAAACAAATCCGTTAAATTTGAACTATTAGATTACAGCAGGGTTAGGGCTGCTTCTGTGCTGTAGAGTCACATCAGGGTCACAGCCCAGTTCTGGAGATGTACTGCAAGAGCTTCATATCTGATTAAGACAAAAAACTGATAAAAATGTAATGCAGACTAACAATATGGAATTATCTGATGCAGTTTGGGGGGATAGGGGCAGGGGGTATAACATCATTCAGTTTATTTGCATATGTTTGTTCTTTCTACTGAAATCAATCTCTTTGAAGGAAGCAAGAAAACTTTAGAAAAAGAAAATATTATTAATGCTGGTAAGAGAACACAGAAGAAAATCTTTAGTAAACATTTCTTTTCCAGTGTTGATTATCATTCTGTCTAATGTTTATTTTCATAGTTTTCTTTGATCCAAACACAAATAACAATAAAGTTAGCTTCATTTCTTTGAACTAGCAAAACTATACTGTGGCCAAATTTGGAACAAATTTTTAAGTGGCTTTTTTGTTTTTCTTCAAAGCCACATACCAGATTTATAGAGTAGATATTTGCATAACTCGCACCCTCTCCCGTATAGGAATGTTTCTATGGCTAGCAGTGATTTACCTGCTGTGGGCCTCCCTCTGCCTTTCCTGGGAGGCTGAGGGCTCTGAGCATCTGGGCTCACACTCCGTGCCAGCCCAGGGCTTTGGGTCAGGGCTCACCCCGCGTCTTATGGAAGTTGCTGCAGTTTGTAGGGCCTGGCTGTGGCTCTGTGGGGCTGGCTCGTGGGTGTAAGCCCAGAATGTGCCGTTCCACCCTCACTGCACCCCTAGCCCAGCCTCCAGCACGGCCAGCAGGCAGAGGGGCAGGGCAGGGGGGCAGAGCACCAGAGCCCATGGGTACCTCTGCTCAAGGGGAGCCCAGGGCACAGGTTCTACCTTCACCAGCTGCTCCCACCAGACTCTGACAGATGATTGTGTGCCGTAGACTTGGAAACAGCCGCATTCCTAATGTAAATATTGTGCAGTTGCAAAATATGTACTACAGTATTTACCGCAGTGCTTGAAACTAGGCCTGCGTTGCTGGGGGTGTTTTAGTCTGTATGTGCTTAAAAACTCTGCCAAATCACAGATCTGCTCGGGAGACCTGCTGAGGCCATGGTGAAGAGTCTGTATCTGTGATGGGAACATCTCTGTCACCCTCAGATTACAGCCAGCATGCATTCTGGCTGTTCTGTGCAGCCCTCCTGCATGCAAATATTGGCCCTGAAAGTGGTGGAAGTTATGAATAAAGACCACAAGGTCCAACCTCAGTCAATCAGCTGCAGAAAAGCCATGTGCTGGATAAACCAACTGCTTTAAGTTTTTTCAGGATATGATACAGAAACATGAGAGATTCTCAGGGTCTCTAAAACTCGGTATTTTTTTGCTCTCCCATTACGTCCCTGTGTTTGTCCCACTGCTTAGCCTGGCTGAACAAGGGCATCCAGTCTAATGATTGATTGCCTCTGAGAGCAGATCCAAGTTTCATTCTTAAATCAGCCAGCATGTGGTAGATGACAGGGACAAAGCCAACACTCATCACTCCCTAAGCAAATCATCTTCCTCTTTATTGTACACTTTGACCAAATTATGATTTCACCATTGAAATAAGTGTCAGAATTTCCACCAGGTTCAGATGGATTTGGATTTGGGCATTGACTTCTAGGTGCAAATGGCTTCTTAAAGGGTTACAAAAATAATAGCAAATGCAAATAACATGACATCAGGTATTGCTAAAAAGCGGCATTAGCAAATGGGTGGTTTTAAGGTTAAATCAGAAGGAATCCCAGTGACTGCAGCTGACTCACACTTGAGTAAGAATGAAAAATCGGGTTTTGAACTGTGTAGAAGAGTTTTGGCTGAACCTTTTAACTTTCTTTGGTGGGGGGAGGTGAGGTGGGCGTTAGTTGGGAGTTTTGTTTTCTTAATTACTTACAAAAGTGCCAAATAGAAATCAGTTGTTAACTTCTGTAGTTTGTTCCAGTCAAAATAAAGCACTTCTGTTCCTAGAGGGGGGAGCTCTGAAATGGTACCTAAAGGTCCTGCCTAAACGTGCAGAGCCCTTCCCTTTAAAATATCATCTCCACTAAATGCACAACCAAAAAGAACTCCTTGCTTGGTTTCCTCTTTTTTTTCTTTCTAACACTATGAAAACAGGAGAAACACAGCTGATACTGTAATTATTGTGCAGCTCACTCCATATGAACATAGTTAGGAATATAGTACTGAAAAAACTTCACACATCCAGGCTCTGTTTCCTCAATTGCTGGCAGAGGTGGTGTAGGTACAAAGCCCAGAATGAGTCCACAGCAACATCCACTGAAGATGTCCCCAGGAATAAACCTTGCAAAGTTAGAGAGCTTCAGAATACCCATCTCTTGATGGAAGAGTGTGAATCAGAGCACTTCCAAAAGTCATTAGCTTTACATTCTTACTTACTTTCAGGTGAAAATACACAGAATTGTTCACGTGCTAGAAAAGGCTCTTCCCATTTTTTGTTATGGAAGGAAACAGAACTTGGGCATGGAGAAGCAGAGTCCCTTGTATTTCCTCATCCCCAAGACTGCTCAGAGCTAAGCAAAAAATTGTGCTCGGTGTTCTTCCTGCCTCCCTTTCTGAAAAAAATGTTTCTACCCTGCATTTCTGCAAAGATGAGCAGAAAGCCTTGCAGATGGGTGTAGAAACATCTGCCTGAGCCTGCAGAAGCCTGAAACAGCAGCAGCGAGAGGTATAATGCTTGGGAACTCAAGAGGGCTGGCTATGCCAGTGCTGAAAACTCAGCATGTGTTACAGCTCAAAATAAATGGGAGTCCACGTAGAAATAAATCGTATATAGCTTACTGTAGTGATGGCTCCATTTTGGAGGCGTTGTGTTCTGTTTTTAATATGCAGCTAAATAATATTTAATGTTCCATTATTTTTATATTCAAGTAAAATAAAATGTTTGCAGCTATTGTGAGAACATGGCCACCGATGGCCCAGGCTGAGGGGAGTGCAAAGCTTTTGTGGTGCCTGGCAAAGGATGTGGGTGATGTCCTGGCCCAGCTAATTGGTGTAGAATATGTCTGTCCTGAAAATTCCTCTTCAGAATGTAGCACCACTGTGCTCTTCACATCCAGGGACTGAAACAGGAGCTGTGCCTCAAAACCCTTGTGCTGCATAGTCCCATGGTAATTCCTCTTCCTTTATCTCCAGTAATTTTCCTATGCTGAGTCTGGTCTCCCCCTTCTGCTCAGCAGGGGGGGGTTGTTCTTCTTCTTTGTTCTATTAATTTTCTCATAACTATTATCTACTATATTCACATCACAAGCACTATCAAGCTACTAAAACAGTTTTCCAGTATATTAAATCCCCCTTTTTAGAACAATAAGGAAAGGGTTTTACTAAATAAATACATAAAGCTTGTCTTAGATCATGCCATAAGGAAACTGAATATAGAGCTGAAGTTCCCAGAACTTGGGAGGACAAAGGAGCAGTTTACTACAGAGCTTTTTCCCAACTCTCAGAGCTCTGATAGTCCTTAGAGGAAATAATAAATCTTTCTCTTTGTCACTCTTCTCTTGGTTTCTTTTGTTATTTAGGACTAAAAAAAATTAAAAAGTGTAGGTGCTACTTACAAGGCAGCTTCCTTGATGTGTCTGGTAGTCCAACCAAGGGACAAGATTGTGTGTGGAGGAAGGGGAGATGAACAATTCATCCTGTAAAGGAATTAAAAACAAAAGTGGAAATCCTTTGTAAGAAGAGTGGTGGGGATTATAGCTGCATGCTTTCACTAATGACTTTGCAAACATTTAGCCAGAGATAACCCAGAAATCCAGTTGCACTTTATTTAATATTCAGATAAGGACCATTCACCTGCTGTTAAGCTACAACATCTACAATCATTCTTTGAATACTGATAATTATATGAAGCAGACTCCCCTAGAGGCTGATAGTCTAGTCTGGATTCACCTGGAATACAAAGATGAATAATATTGCATATTACATGCACCCAAGTAGTTGCAATTTATAGAAATGTCCATTTACACTCCTGAAAAAAAGATGTGTATTTCCCTAGAGGTACAGTACACGGTGATAAAAACCTGTGTGTGGGGACAGTTTGGATTGTAACTCCTATCGTGCCTGTTGATTAATTAATAAACAAATAAATCATTATATTTAGCCAGATATCTCACTCCGAGCCCATAAAAGAGAAAATGTTAGGAATGGATTTTGCGTGCCTCGCCATAAGGAAGGGTTGCTCAGAGACACCAGGAATGAGTACGAGAAGTGGCATCCAAATGGCTCCGAGTCGATGTGTGTGTACATTTTTAAAAGATGAGTAGCATTATGAATCTGCTCTCTTCGCCTCCTCCTCTCCTCCTCTTTCTCCCATCAGGTGCCTTGTCCTTGTTCTCCCCTCTCATTTGCTGATGGCTGATAACACCTTATCTCCACCAGGGAAGCAACCGGGAAGTTTGCTCCTTCCTCACAAGACTGAGGATATAATTAGAACCACGCACCTGCTCAGTCCTCCGGTGACTCAGTTAGTCTACATCCATGTCAAAATCCATGCTGTGAGGGTAATTTGATCATCTCACTTACTTTTTTCATATACTTTATATGAATAAACCACCAGAACAAGCCTCCGTTGAGTTGGTTCAGTTTAATCTCACAAATTTGTGTCAACTCTTTGTTGCCAGAAGAATTTTATCATTTGATCTCATGGTTGCACTTTAGTAGACTTTAGTACATATTTTATTTCACTCTCCAGAATATAAAATTCCATTTTTGTGTCAAAATCATCTCTTTATTATTATCTATTTATATTTCTGTGATACTTACCGACTTCAGCTGAGATCAGGGTCTTGTTGTACGAGACAATACAGAAACACGCAATAAAAGAATTCTGGTCCCAGGAGCCTTGTAAGCTGAATAAAGGCTGGGAGAAAGGAAATATTGCCCCCATTTTACAGACAGGAAAGTGAAGCTCCGACAATCTTTCCGTACAATGCAGAGCAGTGTCAGACAGCATTTGTGAAGAGTTCTGAAAAAGCAACGAAGTCCAGAAACTATGCAAAATAAAGGTGGATTTAAACCTTATGATACTGGCAAACATCCATGCAAGTTCAAATAAGTTATAGCTGTACACTGGTTTCATTTGCACACTGAGCCTCCCAAGGCTCCCTTGGCCTTCTCCATCCCTCTTTGCCTCCCTTCAAAGGCAGGTGACACCATTTTTTGATGCTGCCTTCTTAGGCTCAGAAGAGTTAGTCTGCCACTGCTCCTTCTAGCACTTAAAAAAAATTTACCTCGAGCCCTGCGATGCCACAGGGGTGTCAAATCTCTCTGACTGCAGCAGCTTCCAGGCTCAGCAGAGATACATCAAGGCTCTGTTAGACTCTCCTTCCCAACATCCGAAGGGTAATGCAATCTTTTTGTCCTTGAACTGAGCCTGGAATCTCCTGCATTAGAACACTTTCTCTCTGCTGCTCCCAGAAGACCCTGCAAGATCCCAGGGAAGCTGTGGCCAGCTGAGGGTATTCCCTCAAGACCAAGCCTCAGAGCAGCACTCTGGTGTTCCCTGAAGACAGCAGAAAGGAGAGGAAAATGGTAAGTTCACCATCTCCCTTGCAAAGATGACTAAATACAGGAGGGGAGCCCGCCAGGAAAGGAGGGCGGGGGTGTAGCAGTTTGTACAGAGGTGCTGGTTCCCCCCTCAGATCTGCCGAGCTGCTGCAGACACTGGCACACCACCCTGCTGAGATCAGTGTGCTAAACTCTCCACCATTCCAACTGCACCACTACGACACTGCCTTCTGACTAAATACCAGTTCAGACTAATTGTCAAGGATCAGATAACAGGAAAATATTTCTATTTGACAGTCTACTATTCTTCAATTGTTCCTCTGTTACATATCTAAGTAAACATTTGTTCCACTTATCATTTCTGAGCAAAAGACATGAATCATTTGACTAGTAAAACCACAACGACAGCTGTTGCTTATTAGAAACAGTCATCTTGTTCAAGGGCCTGCTATGGAGGAGTTCTTCAGGAAACTGTTTCTGCTTTTAGTGCTTTACAGTGCAATGAAAGCAAAATTGTAGAAATTAGGCCATTTTTGTTTCACTTATGTGATTGGCAAAACAGCCAGGCACATACTCACACATGGAACAATCATTACAGCTGAGCTGCGAGCCCCCAAGAAACAGGAAAATACTCACTTAAGAATACTACTAATGATATAATACTTATGGTCTTTGTGGCTTTTATACAGAACTCTACATTACAGTGAAACAAAACCAGATTTAAGGGTCCCTTGGTAAGCAGGTTGTATGTTGGGGATTTTGGTGTTGGAGACAATATTTATACCAGTTATTATGCATGTACCAGAAATATGTTTTGCCATTCATGGTTTTTCCAGCTCTCAGGAACAAATTAACCTTGGCTTCATAAAATCCCTGGGAGCCAGTCATCAGTGGTCACTACCACATTACTCTCAGAACAAGCTTCTTGAGTCAGTGATTTAAAAAAAGGAGAATCTTAAAAATTCTGTTCAGGATAGAAAAAGCAGGGAAGGCAACAAAATACTTTTTAAATTAGTGGGAACAAAATAGAGAAAAAAATCCTGGACCATGACACAATCAAAAACAATTAAGTGAAACCGAGTCAGGTTAGACATAAGGATTTTTCCCTTCCTGGAGTGCTGGTTCAAAGGCATTATAGATCATACAGGCCAAAATCTGATTGTTTCTGTGACCTGTATGGAACAAAATTGTGTTAAACAGAGGCCTAAGAGCTGGGTATTTTATCAGACAAAATCACTGGAATGGTATACCCTGTATGATGCCCTTATTGTCAGCTTGGAAGGGAGAAGCCAAAGACTAAATGAGCATAGAGACTGCACTGATCCCAGCAGAGCAGAGGGGAGGAACCTTGGCAGGGCAGTGGAGAGATGCTACCAAGTAGTCTGCTCAGCTAAATAGCGGAGCTTGTGGTTTGTGGCTGTTACTTAGACACCTTTCAAACCTGCAAAATTAATTTTAAAACGTTAAAGAAGAAAGAGTAAAAATAAAATCCTTTTAAAGGATTGTTGGATTACGGCAGAAGGAAAGGAAAGCAGAGCAGGAAAGCAGTGGAGAGAAGCGTGTCACTGAGGAGGCAAAGCTGAGGTTTATTATGGGTTAGAAATCTGCAAAACTGTCACCAATTCAATAATAGCATTCAACGAGGTTTCTAGAGATCATATCCTGCCCTTCATTCACCCTCACAGTACTCACTGATGGGAGTCAGCACTTTGCTGCAGCTGGGTATTTAGAAGTCATTTGTACTGTGTAACATGTCTGTTCTTACTAATCTTAGTCAAGTAAGTAGTCCATCCTCGTGTGTCATCCCACGAAGTCAAATGTGCTATTAGTGTAAGTGATGATTACTGATCCGTGTGAGGTCCTGCGAGGTTGGGGCTCCCAGCATCGGCACACTTGACACGGCAGCCTTTCCATGGTAATTTTATAAAATGGGGCCCAATTCAGTTCAGAGGTGCCTTGAGGAATAAGCTGGACTTAAACGGTGCTCAGGCCTTTGACTGGACCTCTAAAAACCCTTCATTCATTGAGTGAATGCTAATTAGCCAGAGGAGGGTTATTAAATTATAGACTCGGTTCTTTATCGTTGCTCGGAGCACGGTACCTTTGCAAGTGCTTGAGCAAAATAATGCAAATGCAAGCACGCACAGAGGGAAGTTAAGGTGTGATTGCTTTCCTTGGTAAAAACAGGGACTGCAGAAATGTCATTCATAAGCAGGACAGAGAATCTGTACACATCAATGGATAAATGTCCCTCTAGAAGAACGCAATGCAGTAAAAATGGACAATATTAGACACTGTGGAAAGCTGCATCTCACAGCTGCAATGGGATGGAAAATCTCCCTCCAGACAGGTGGATGGAAAAGGCCTGATCCAGAACCCAGCCAGTGGAAATCTGAGTTTGGTGAGCTCTGAATCAGGCCCTTCCTGAGCAGGCACCCTCAGACACCCCTGACAGGGCTCAGTCCTGGAGGGTTGTGTAGAGTGACACACTCAGTGTAACATCCATAAACTGATTGGTTATCCCCAATCAAATGCTCAGTGCAAGAAGGAATCAATCATGTCCCTCTCCTAGGGAACAGCGCCTAATTGCTGCATGGATACACCAGGAAGAGATTTCACTCATGCTAAGTACGTGATTTTAATGGGTTACAGGTATTTCTAACAGCTGACAGTCTCTTGCTTTTTGGATTTCTCATGTCTTTTTGTTCTTTACCTAATTTCTGAGCAGCTTCCAGCCTCAGAGTGGCTCCTGTGTTCTTTCTGAACCTCGGTTGTAAGATCCTACAGTTCTCACAGCATTTACATATTTTGTGAATACTGCAGCAATTCCCTGTGACCTTTGTGATCATATCCTTAATTCATAGTTCTCCTGATTCCCAAAGTGTAATGGATGTAGGAAAACTTTGGATTATAATTTTCTAACCAACTAAGGCTCTGCTCTGCTCTTTGCTACATGTGATCTGCTATAGCTACAGAATGCATGAGTGGTCTTCTACGTAACCCCAAAAGGTTCGTTGTTGTTTTTCTTTAAAAAACCCCCAGATCTTTGAAAAAGTCTTAATCAGAGGTACAAAAAATATTGCCCAGCTGTTAGAGGGCTTGGCACAGTAGATCACAAATAGCAGACTCATTCTAACATTTGATCTTTGCTTTGCTGGCTGGATCTGCTAAAACAACCTGCTGTTTGTATGCTGCTGCACCTCAGCTTTCCAGCCAGGTGTTTGTGAAGAATTGCATTTATTCAATTAGTACATAAATGCTTGCCAAATTATGTATACTGATGGCATATATGCAGGTCAGTCACACATACAAAGTGCACTTTACACAAGGCTTCACTTAGACTTCTGAGGGTAAGACTAAAATCTGAATATTAAATAGCAAATGGATCCTCACTAGATTAACAACAAAGAATCATCATTGTCAATATTAGTGAAACAGTGTTAGAAAAAAGTTTTAAAGTTTTCTGGACAGCATAAGTTTTTCTTCTATTAGATTTGTAATCAAGTTCAGACATTTTCAGAGTTTTGAGGCTTCTGCTGTCTCATGCCCTCGTGCAGCCTAAGAACGTGCCCACACTTCAGCCAGCTGTAATCCATATGAAGTCATGAAATAGGACTTTCATGTATGAAAATTAAAAACCTTTGGAAAAAGCTCGCTTGATCCGATTTTAAAAGATTTCAAGATCTGTATATGTCCACCATTATGTTTAAAATGAGCATTTTTTATTTGCTAGCAATCCAAAGTTCTGATTTTATTTTGATTTTCCCATAAGCCTGGCAGTTTAGCCAGTAAAACCCTTTTATTCTTCCCACTGGAGTAACAGAGAGAAATTCATTTGATTCTAGCGGATAGTAGCTGATTTCATTATCATATTATAGAAAATAAAGATTAGAATTCCAAATGATTTTGCCTGCAGTCCACACACTAACCATGTAAATGGCAATATGTGGAAAAGTTGACTACATCATAAAAAATTTACTTCCTGCAAGGATTTTCTTGAATTGGTTTCAAAAGGATCTGCTGTTTGGCATCTTTCCTGCGCTGAAATTCTAGAGGGTAGCTGCATTATGTGCATGTAAAACATGGGAAAGGAAACACTCACTGAACTCTTTCTTTCTGCTACCAAACGTAGCTGGGGCTTAGAAAAGGTGCCTGAAATCAAAGCTCCAGACAAATGCAAGATGTGTGCATTGTAAGATAACCACTAATGGAAGGTGAAATACTCTTCTCCTTCCCTTGCTGTTGAGTGACAAAGGTTGCATCTAATGATAATTTGAATATTCTGCCAACAGTTGGGGATACTCTGCCCCTGCCAAAATAAATAAATAAATAAATAAATGCTTACAACTCCCAGAGCAAATGCCCGTAAGTCTATAGAAAACAAATTAGAAATGCGTTATTCTCAATAAAAAAAGTCTCCACAAGAGCTATAATTTTATTTTTTTTAGTGCACAGAATAACATAAATCAAAAGAAGCAATAGTCTACCTTGTGTTTTGACTACTTTGACCCTCTTCAACCCCTGCCAATTTTTATCTCATTTTTGTTTAACTTTGTACATCAGAGTTTAATTTTAAACCTGGTCCTGAAGACAGTGATGTATAGGGTACATCAAGTATAGCTTAAATTACCCTCTCCCCAGTGATTTGAAGTTGAGGGGAGGGTCTTACTCCGCAGCAGGGTGGGAAAGAGAAATGGTCAGATGCTGCCCTTTGAACCTGACCACCCTCAGCTACAGAAACATTTACGCCAGAACATCATTTATTGATTTTATTATATTTTAGGATCTCTTAAAACTGTTGGTGAAGTTTGCCATATATTAATTTTTGACACATGCATATAAAAACAGAAATATGGGTTGAGCAGAAACTATAAATATAGACAACACTGCCCAATAAACTTACATCCTTTCAGTTATAGGTTTCTATTTCAGCTGATCATTCCGAGCAGCCTGTCTTTGAAAATAAATATTACCCCTCTGATAAGCTAACCAATTTGAAGATTAAAGCTGCATTTGAGGATTAAACTTTTTCTTATTTGATTATTGTTGTGTCTTGTAGCAGTAGAAGATAAATATTAATAGAATGTTACAGCCCAATTCTGCCCACTTCACTCGTGCGAGCATTTCATACCATGAGACTGAAGGAATGATGCAGGATTTGGCCCTGAAACTCAGCACTGGCTGCTCTGTTTCCTCAGTCCACTAAGAATAAGTCTCCCGTGAAATGTTCCATGTACCCGGCAAACTCCCGAACCCACTGCTGCCACAGAAAACTCTCGCTGATGGGCAGCTCCGAGAACTCGCCGCCCAATTATGTACCACGGAGCTGTGTATGTGTTTCTATTGAGGAGAACAAAAACCACAAGAAGCGCTCTACAACAGACCACAAAATGGGTTTGGCACCTGTGTCTGCTCGGAGCCGAAGTTTCGGAGTTGTGCTGTCACGTGGCCTGCTGACCCCAGGAGAGCCAGGCTGACCTTGTCTTACACGCAGGAGTCTATTGCTATGGCTCCCCTGGGAGCACAAACCAGCTGCAAACTGCTGCAATGATTAACCCTTATGTGTTGTAGATGTAACATCGAGTCATGGTAATAAAGCTTTCACTGCATAACGGATCTCTTGCTTTGTAAATTGTTGCTCTTATCAGCTGCACTGGAGGATGTTATCCCTTTCCTGTGAAGCATGACTGCTGTGCTGCTCACTGGAAAGGAGGCCAGATCTATAGACTCGGTGATATTTATTCAATTGCTTTGAGAACAATGCAGAGAACACACTTTGTTTAAACTAAAAATGCAGTGTGTGAAAACAGAAAAAAAACCCCCACCATGAAATACTCATACATATGAAACAATATATTAATTAAAATCCAGAACGCCTGTAGCAGATTTGAATCTGGGAACGCCAGATTTGCTATAACAGACAACTGTGTTGTTCTGTGGAGTCCAGGCTCCCATTTGTGGAAGTAATTTATACCTAATGTTTTGCAAAAATGCAAACTCTTCCAGCCTGTGACTTACCTGGACAATTACAGAATTTTGCTGTTTGGCTGGCAGCAGAGTGTTTGTGGCAATCAGCATTCACCTCCCCAAAACACACGCAGTGTAAGTCTTATTTTGTCATGCACGAGACCCAGTTCCGTGCTCTCCTCTTTGCCAAGGAGCCGAGGGGAGTTGTGAGCGCGTCTCAGCTAAAATCCAAACCTCAGGCTTGGGAATCGCCCCTGGCTTCCTCAGAAACGTGATGCCTTTTATCTCAGTGTGCTCCCTACCCTCCAGCCCTTCCCCTGGCCAATCTATGGCCGCATCAAGGCCCTGAAAGCAAAGGTGACCTTAACGTGAGCCCCGCTATGACACGATACTATCTGCTTTAGTCTGCAAAGGGCCAGAAACACTGTCTCTGAGAGATGGAGGCTGCGTGTGTGTGACAAGGGCTGTCACTGCCCACAGTCCCTCTTTCAGAGGGACTTTCCAACACCCCAAGAGCCAAGAAGAGCAAAAATTATTTGTTCAACATATCCTGCTATGGAAGTTGCAGCTGTGTGTGGTTTAGGGCCAGAGCACTGTGGTCCTTGCTATCACTGCCTCTCTGCAGCTCAGAGGTTGGATGGACCAAGAGCATTGAAGGACTCTGCCCACAGCTCCCAGAGACTGTTTATAGTTCTTATACACAACCTTTTACAAAGCATGAAACCAGCTTCCACCTTCAGGGATTAAGAAAGAAAAAATCCCTTTGGTATAAGGAGTGGGAAAAATAAATTTAATTTAAGGAAACAAAAATTGTTTTCCCTAAAACAACTGAGGTCTTACAAGTTTCGGGAGAGGATATTGTTGGGGACTGTAGTACATTAATGTCACTAGGTTCAGACTGAGGAAAAGTCCTGGGAAAACTTTTCCAGCTCAGGAGTGACAACCAGGAAGGAGGCCGCAGTGAGGATGGGCCTCCTTGCAAGACACCCCAGTGTTCAGAGGGAGTGGGTTAATGCCCTTTGATAAGAGGAAAATTAACACCACTCTGTGGTCCATGACTCATCCTTTTCTTCACATCTTTCAATCCCATTACTTCAGCCTGCCCTAATTAAACAGAGGCTGATCTGCAGGAGCCATGCTTGGGCTGGCCAGGCCAGGGGCCGCACCAGGTATCCTTTATTTCTTAACGAGGAAGAAGCTGCTCTGGACTAATGATGCTTTGCTGTTTGGTGTCTGGATTCATCTGCCTGATAAACAGAGCAGATAGTTTTATTGCAAAAGTTAGGCTAGACAGGGTTGTTCCTCACTCATTAGCACTGGGAGCATTTTCCTATAGGGACTGCAGATGAAAGCAATGAGTTTATTCCTCTTTCACCAACTCCACCTCCTTAGGCACATCAGTGCCGTTATTTTAACACCAGCAGCTAAAAAAAAATACTATCAAAACCTCACTGAGTCCTGCAACAGTAACTACAGCTAGAAAGACAGTGATCAAACTCCAAAACTGGCTAAACAGGGTGAGAGGGGCAATAGCTTCACTTACTCCCTCATCAACTCCAGCTGCTCCTGTTTTTCTCTGAGTAGCCACTGCGGTCTCACAGGTGGAGGCTGTTGGCCTCCGAAGGGAGCAGAAGTTGCCTGTTCCCTCTTTTGGAGGCTGGGAGAGGGTTCCTTGGTGTTGATATCTTGTGTCCTGCCTGGCTCCTGCGGGTGTGAGAGGCTGGTGAGGAGGAGGAGGTGGCGGCGGCGGTGGCGGTGGCGGCTGTGGGCTCCAGCTGCTGTGGGCTGGGTCCTTTCCTGCAGCCCTGCCTTTGGAAGCTGGGGAGGCCCCGTGTGCCCTTTCACATCTCATCCCTCCTCCGGCTGTCACTCCTGTTTCCAAGGTACTGTTGCCCTGATATTTGGTTACTCAAAGGGGAGAAAGAAGCAACACATTTGCTGAAATTATCCTGATGTTATTTTGTTCTCTTGTGGGGTTTCTTGTGTGAAGGGGGTATCTACTCTATTAACTCCCATTAATATCAAACCTCTACTATTAATAGGATTTGCATATGGAAAGGAAGAGGATTGACCTTTAAATTCATTAAATAAAGCAAATTTTAAAAAATAATTTTAGTTAAAAGCATTAGTGTGGTGAAAAATAGAAGAACAAATACAGAGACATCAGTATCTGGGCTTTCGTTAACGCTAACGAGCAAATTATTGCAAGGGAAGATTTGCATCGTTGGAATACATATTCCAGCCTCCATACTGATATATGTGGTGCGGGGTTATCTTTGTATGGCTCCTCTTTCAGAATATATTTTCTTCTTATAAAATAGCCTCTTTTTAACTCCCATTGGGGACCTCCTTATAAATGAGGAACTGGTCCTCAAGGGACTGGCCTGGCTAGAAAAGTGTGTTATTAAAAAAAAAAGTGCATATTAGAATACCAAGCAATATAATTAGCCCATTTCTTTGGTTTTCTTTAGAAAATCTTTTTTTTTTTAAAAAAGTATAGCCAAGTTTTAATTAAACATATTCTCTGGATGTTTGAATTGTGTAAGAATTAAAAAATCCTGTTGTATTTTAGAGGGATTAATAGCATCAATTTAAGGTTCTGGCTCCAATCTCCACTGTGCAGCCAGGTATCACCACTGCTCTTGCAAAGCACGTACAGTGCTGTGAGTGAGTGAGGCTTGGCCACAGAGCTGGGGCCACAAGCTGCCCCTCAGATGGGCATTCTCAGCCCGTGGGTGGCAATGAACACATTCATCTTCCAATCTTTTACTCAGGAATAAGCAGAGGTTCTCTATACCAAAACTAGCTAAATCTGCAGATTCAAAATATTATTGCTCCTAATGATAAATATTGATTTACACGTGCTAAAAAGCTTCTGTTTCCTTCTCAGCAAGGAGTCTAAAATGTAATTAGATGAGCAATGTTTCTACCACTCTATCGTTTTTCGAGGCTGAGTCTTGAGGCACTGATGTCCAGTGGTCTCTGGATCTCCACTCTGCTCTTAGGTCTTACCCCACCCATGTCTCAGCTTTCTGACACAGCCCTTTGTAAAGTACTTTGAGATTCTTGGATCAAACTTGCTGCCGGTCCAAAGTAGTATTAATCAGTATTTTGTGCCATTTTGTTATGCAGCTCAGTCTATAAATCCAGATATTTATTTTGTTCCTGCTCTACCTCAGGCCCCCACAAGTGGGAAGAGGTGAAATGGTTCAGGTTATTTTTCTCAGAGCTCAGCTAATGTCATCTGCTGAATACAGCTCTAAACATCTGAAGCTGGTGAAATTAAATAAAGTGTGAGCATCCTTTGGTCTGGAGCTCTTTGCCTTTAGAACAATTACTCATGGTAACCTTAACAATAGTATATTAAGGAAAAAATTCCTCATAAAAGAATGTAGTGTTAGGATGGAGCTCTGCCTGATATTAGAACAATTATGGAGCAGATGCATCCACTCCGAGCAAAGTGACCTTTTCATCAAGTTACAAAACATTAAAGGTTAAAAAATGTTTGAAAGGAAGTTAATACTTTTAAAACATTAGAAAAAAAAATGCCATTCTTTCAGGACCTGACCAAAATCAGTGGGAAACTATGAGATGACTGTTTAGGCACATCCAGTCATAATTTAAGCAACTCTTATTACAGAAGGATATAAGGTATTTTAAATCGTCTGTTTTCTTTCACAATTAGAAGTGCTTTTTCGAAGAAGAAAGATTTGATAGGAATAAATACCCAGTGACAGAAAGCTGGTTAATTGCAATTTTAAAGTCACATTCCTTTCTCTCCATTGTGTACAGAGGAGAACAAAGAGAGGGAATCAATGGTGGTGTCAGATTTTCTTAGTTTCCACGTCTCACCTGACCCGGGCGGTGCAACCCCCAGTGCCCAGCTGAGGAGCAAAGCGCTGCGGCTCCCGCCCCGCGCTGCCCCCGCACACGGCGGGGCCGCGGCCGCTGCTCGCCAAGGGCCGCCTGGGAGGGGACGAGTGCCCGGGACCGCCCCGGGCTGCGGGACAGCAGCGGGACGGCTGCGGCGGCCCGGGCTCGGGGCCTGCTTGGTGCGCCCGCACAGCGGATAGCAGCTATTTCTGTGCATTTTTCTCGGGAAGGGCTGAGGGTGGGGGCGGTGGCGGGCGCCGCACACGTTGTTCGGCCCCGCACACGGTCCACATCCTCCGCGCTGTCCGTGCGCGGAGAAATCAGCGCAGCCCCTCCCCGAGCAGCCGCCGGGCACGCGGGGCTTCGGGATTTACGGCCCGACGGCCTCGCTGGGGCTGTTTTTGTGCCCGTGTCCTGGCGGCCCGCACGGCCCCGCTGCGGGGTCACAGCGCGGGGGAGGAGGAGGAGGAGGCGGCCCAGGGATGCGGCCGCGCCGCCGGGAGCCGCTCGTTGTCCCCGGCCCGGTGCGCGTCCCCCCGGGGTACCGAGCTCCGCCCGCACTCTGGGGACGGGCGGGGGCGGCTGTAGGGCTTCCCTGCCCCTGGCGGTCAGTAGGGCCCGGAGCGGGCCCGCCCCCGGGTCAAGGTGAGCTACTGGCGGATGGGCAGCTTAGTACAGATAAACTTCCATGTGCAAGCGCTGTGTGCGAACACTGAAAAACCCGCCAGGGAAGGAAGTTTCTGTGAAAAAAAAAAAGAAGGATTTTGCTCGGACTTAAGTTTTATCAACTTCCGACTTCAAGTATTTTTTTTTCTTTTTTTTTTTTAAGTGTATCTGAGCACAACAAAATCTTCATTGCGTTGAGTCACAGGCGGTCTGTAGAGGAGCACTCGTGTCAGTTGTGTGATGGGAACTTTCAGGTGATGCGAGAAACAAGCGGGGAATCCCTTCCACTTCGCCGGGATCCTCCAAATGCCTTTCAAATTAGCCACCCCTGAGGATCACTGCCAGGCTCCACAAAGGCGTTCCCAAAGCCTGCAGCCAGTAAAACTTTGTGTAGGTAAAATTAGCTAAAGCCCTTCTACTGAGACAACAGCCTTTGTTGTCACATGTGGTGGAGTTCCAGGATCTGTAACTATTTTTCTTAAAAGGTTTTCCTACTGCCCCAGTGAATGCATTACGCTACAGTAGCTCTGAATGGCATCGCTTATTTCCTTCAAAGCAGCGGCCGGTTGTTTCTTCAGGGACCCCAAGTCCTTTCAAGGGAGGGGAAAAAGTGATGGCTGAGCGGGACTGAATCGCGCCGATAGATCTTATTTTAAATCAGCGTCATCTCCAAAGGGCGCAGCCCCTGGGAGCGCGGCGAGTGCCGGGGCGGGCCCCGGCCGGGCCGAGCGGGGCTCAGCCCGGGGGAGATCCGACTGGGGCGAGCGGGAGCCGGGACAGCTCGGTGGCCTCATCCCTTCTCCGTCCGAGATGGAAGGCAGAGCCCACGCCACTGACCGCGGGGACGCGCCGGGGCCCGGCTCTCCGGGCAGCAGCGGCGGCATCATCCCGCAGAGCC